>CM077307.1:1807500-2265000 GCA_039655065.1 Glossophaga mutica
CCCCCCTCCCCGGCGCCCGCGCGTTGCCCCCGCCCCCAAGCCGATGAGGGTCCAGCCTCACCAGCTGGAGGACCTTCATCCAGCCCGGTGTCCAGGGCCCTGCAGGGGTGACACGCGCCAAAAGGTGGCGGGAAGGCGGCGGGGCGGAGCGGGCCCTGGGACCCCTACTCGGACGCGGCCAGCTGTGGGGGCGGAGCGCCGGTACGCAACCGGGGCCGGGGCCTGGTCCGGCCGCCCCGCGCTCCTCCCGCTCGGTCGGACGAGGAAGGCGCTAACGCCCGCGGCCGCCCCTTCCCCGCGCGCCTCCCCTCCCCGCGCCCATATAACCCTTCCGGACCGGTCCGCCGCCGGCCCTACCTCCTCGCTTTGCGGCCCGCGCCCGGTGGGCCCACCGAGGAGTTACGCGGTGGCGAAGCCGGGGCCAGCGCCGGGTCGACTCGGGTATAGATGCCCGGGGCTCCGACGGCACCAGGTAGGCAGTTCAGGAACCCGGCACCAGGGGGACCTGGGCGCGGTTCGACTCCGCCTGCGGGGGGCCGAAACTGAGGACAGCAGGCGCTGGAGCTCGCGGCTGGGAACCTGGGAGCTGGTGGTGCGAAGACGCGGCGCGAGCTGGGAGAGAGGGCGACAGTGGGTATTTTCCCACCGGCTCCTGGAGCCTGCCTCAGGGACAGGGAGCCTGCAGAGTCAAGCCTGGGAGTGGAGGCACGTGGGGCCCTCAGTGTGATGGGGGGCAGCGGCTGCTGGCACCAGGAGCAGCCCCACTGGGGTTCGGGAGGGCTGCCTTCTCCTGCTAAGCCTTGGTCACCCCGGCTTCTGTCGCCGCGAGGTTGGTGATGTGCTGGGGAGAGGCTCGGTCGGGGTGCAGGGGCAGGTGGGCGTGGGGAGCCTGCCTGCCCCTGACAAGCTCCGCCCGCCAGCGGGTCCCCACTCGCACTGCATCCCTGAGCACTGCTGCCACACTGATGTGGGGGCCTTCGCCCGCCCTCAACGCTGGGGAGGCCCAGGTGTTCCAGGATCCTGGGGAGCAGGGCATGACCCTGGGCTGGATCCAGGCGTCCGTTACCAAGGAGCTGGGTTCCAGAGGGACACCTGCGGGCGGCTCCAAGTTGGCCCGGGAGGGCCCGGTCTGCTCCAGGTGGACAAAGGACAGACCTGTCTCCTGGTGGGAGGCAACCCCTTGTTTCCGGGCCCGCTCCTCTCCCTGCCCTCCTGCTCCCCGCCCGACCCTCGGTCACTGTCCTTTTAGCCTTTAAACGGAGGGGAGCTGTCATTATTGTCTTACTCGGCCTGTATTTTCGTCCGGTCCCTGAGCGGATGCACGAAGTGTGCCCATGTCTACGTAAACAGATGGGTGGCAGGTAGAACGCCGTCCACCATCGAGGGGCTGGGAAAACAGGGCAGGGGCACCGTCTGACCAGAGGCCGTGGGCTCACAGGTCCTGGGGCCTGTGTGCGCAGTGCCCGGACGCTCGGAGACCTTCGGCACGGTGGCTCTGGTTGGGTCGGACGTGCCGCTGTCCTCCGTCGGTTTAGCCTTCGTGACTAGGCTTGGGGAACGGAAGCTCTGTGAGCCCCAATGAACCCCATCGCCTCTCTCACGCACGCGCAGCAGCCCAGCTGTCCTTCCTCAGACTCCTTCACTAAAAGGTTTTGAAAAGCACCGAGTTGGGAACGAAGGGGCAGCGGGTTTGAAATTCTGCAACAACTCGAGATTCTGTGGGTTGTGGGCGCCCTTCTAAAAGTAAGATGAGCCCCGACGGGTGCGGCTCCGGGGGTCGGGCGTCGTCCCACAAAGTGAAGGGTCGCCGGTTTGACCCCGGTCGGGGCGCCTGCCTGGGTTTCGGGCCGGGTCCTCCTTCCTCGGGGTGCGTGCGAGGGGCGCCTGGTAGGTGTTTCTCTCACACAGCGATGTTTCTCTTCCTCTCTTTCTTCCTCCCGTCCCTGCTCTCTGAGAATAAACAAATAAAATCTTTTTAAAAATAAAACTAAACTAAAAGGCGGGAACCAGAGCTGTAAAGCCCTGTCCCTTTGTCAGTGGGGGACAGGGGGTGCTCCGGAGGTGACGGAGAGGCAGGCCTGGCTGTGGGCACTTGCGGGATGACCACGGGTGCTTATCGCCGTCGTGCAGACCCCCCAGCGAAGGCTCTGGGGCCAGGGTAGCTGTCCCCAAATTCTGGAGAGTGGCCCCATGGAAAAGCCAGTCTGGCGTGCTGGTGAATGCAATGGATGTGGCAGTCAGAATGCTAGGGTTCAAATCCCGCTGCTCCACTGCCTAGGCACGGCGGAGCCCCTCAGCCTCTCCGAAGCTCAGTTTTGGCGACGGCAGTCCCGGCCCCGGGAGGCACAGCTCCCCAGGGGCGTCCCCAGGGGTGGAGGGAGGAGCCTCAGTCTGGTGTTTATTCATAGAGTGTGCCCCACCCACAACCAAGAATGGATTCGTCGCACGAACTCAGGCAAGCAGCACAGCCGAAGCAGAGACGGAAAGGAGACCGAGGACTTCACGGAGAGAGAGAGACGCACACGGGACCCTGCGGAGGTCCCGCCCACAGCCCAGGGCGGCACCCACCAGAGATGCCAACACCCAGAGGCACGCGTTTCACGGGTGGGTGCACGGGTGGGCCCATCTTCGTCTGGACGGGAGGCAGCTTTCGCTCACCGAGTTCGAGGGGCATCCACCATCCGGACACATCTGTGGAAGGCCTGGCGTACGAGGCGAACTTGGGCACGCAGAAAGACAGAGGCGCCCCTCGGGAGTGCGCTCCTGCTCGCCGGCCCCCAGGAGGGGGACCGCACGCCCCTCGCTTTCCAACGTGGGCATTTCCGCGGGAATGCCGAGGGGCAGTTTTGAGGTGTGTCGTTTTCTGACGACGCGGCTTCATAGAGGAAAGAGAAGGAAGAGGCTGAGATGGGCGGACAGCTCACCCCGACGATGCTTCTCTCGGGAGGATGCAGACTCATTCCTGGGGCGACTTCCCCCTCAGCGGAGGATGATACTCCCGAGGGTGACCAGGGCCTGCCCACGAAACACGGAAAACATGCTAGTGACTAGCAGCACCCGTGGGTGTCAGCAAAACACACACTGTCCTTCTCTTGAGAGCTCGCCTTCTCCAGTAGGTTACTGGGGACAGCTGGAAAATCCCTTCTTGGTGTAACGTGCAGAGGCAAACTGGTTCTGACTTACGGGAAAGCCCACCCTCCGCAGCTCACTGAGGTTCCGCTTCAGGACAGCCAACACGGAGGCGAGCTCTGAGATGGGCCTGGGGGTCCCGCGCCTCCCGTCTGTCCCCGGCCCTGTCTACCCTCGGGCCGGTATTCCACTGCAGGGCAGACAAAGACAGTCGCTCTGCAGAGGTGCTTTGTCGTCCTGGAGAGGGTGCCCTGCGTCAGACCCCCAGAGAAAGAAAGTTCCGCCACACAAGTGGCTTCATCAGACACCTCCGAGAGCCAACGCGTGGTTGGCGGTGGGCTTGGCTGAATCATTCCCCCACCCCCGTGATCGTCACAACCGCCCACGGAAGGAGAACCTGCAAGCGGACCCAGTTACAGAGGGGAAAACTGAGGCTTCAACAGTTGGCCCAAGTTCCCACACCTGGGAAAGCAGAGCAGCCCGGACTCGGAGCAGCTGGGGGTCCCCTGTCCCCTGGGCGTGGGGTGAACACCAGGCACAGTTTGAGACCCCCCCCCAGTACCCGGACCGTTCCTGGGCAGGGGGGCACCCTTGGAGACGGTCTAAGCCAGAGGTGTAGAATGCGGGGGTGCCACTAACATGGATGGGGGAAACGGCATCTCTATCTGTGTACCCTCAGAGGAAATCTCAGCATCTGTTCCAGCACCGGCTGCAGGCGACAGACCAGCCTGGCGCGCACCGCTCCTGGGACCTTCCCGGTAGGAGCAGCCCCAGCTCACTGCACGTGGCGGGAGCCGCAGGGCCTCGTGCGTGCTGGACGCCCGCTCGGACCTGTCGGTGCTGAGGCCTGCCGTGGGGCCTCCCCCCGAAGGGGTGGACGCACGCAGAGGCACCTGCCCAGCTGCGGGGCAAACTCTCCTTTTCAAATGTTACTACAACGGTCAGCTCCTCGGGTGGCGTGTGGGGCGGCATCCGCCTGGGTCTTGGGAGGCGCCTTTGAGAGAGCGGGACGGGGACAGGGGAGCGGAACAGGGAGCACCGAAGGCAGGTCTCAGGCCGAGGAGGGGGCATTGTGGGCGGTCACTGCAGAATCCGTGGTGGGGGACTCCGTGGGCCTTGGAGATGGAATCAGATTTCCCCAAGACCAAGCCAGGGATGGGGGCAGCTGGGTCCTGGAGGGGGGCGGGGCAGGAAGGGGCAGCCCCATCCAGCACTGCTGCCTGCGCTCGGTGTTCGGGGTGTGGGAGTGAGCCACGCCAGGGGGCGTTCACAGGTGCCTCCTCGGATGCCCTGGCTTGGAGATCCGGGCATCTGGGAGCTCACCCCCGGCATGGCACCCCGCCTGCCCACCCCCCCCCACAGAGAGGCACGGAGGCCAGAAAGCGCAGCTGGTGTAACAGGTCAGGCGTCGGCAAGGCTGCCCACACCCGACGCCACCGTGGCCACGGTCAAGTCCCAGGCTCTTCCCCCGGTGGTTGGGGGAGGGGTGGGGCAGGGGCCGCCTCCCTGTGTTCTGGGACCCCTGTCGCCTGTCTCTGGGGAGGCCCTTCCCCCAGCGAGTGGCCCCCGGGAGCCCACCTGACAGCCCAGAGGGCAGCCCCGAGGCGCCCAGGAGAGGCTGGTCCAGCGCCCCCCCCCTCCCCGCCCCGCTCCAGGCAGGAGCCAAGCCCAAGGGCATTGCCAATACCCGCCCCCCGCCCCGCCCCAGGGTGCAGGGCCGACCAGCAGGGCCACGTGCCCTGTGCGGCCTGCGTGGCTCTCGTCCCTCACCCAGGGGAAGTGCCCATCCTGACAGTCCCCGCCTAGTGCCAGCTGGTGAGTCGCCCCCAGAGACCACCAGTGCGTGTGGGGAGGGGGCTGGGGGTGCTAATTACTCACCTGCTGCTCCAAGGCACCAGGCCCTGCGGGGAGGCAGGTGTGCCAGGAAGCCTCTGGCTAACTGGGCGAGTGGCTTCTCCTGGGGAGAGGGACGTCCCGCTTGGACCGTGTCCTTCAAAGCAGGCAGGGGAGATGCCCCCTCCCCACTGCCACCGACTTCCTGGGACTTCAGGGGTGACGTCCTGAGCTACGTGTTCTCTGTGGGGCTGAAACACCCAGGGTTTCTCTTGTTTGGACTTCTGGCCTCAGGGCTCACCTGGGCGGTGCCCACCCGCCAGACGGAGGCCACTCCTGCGCATCCCTCGGGGCTGTGTGGGGGCTGGGGCCGAGTGGGGGCGAGGCTGGCATCCAGGCCCCGTGCCGGTCCTGCCCTCCTGTGCAGGACGCGGAGGTGGGCCGGCTTGAAGGGGTTCTGCGGCCAGAGAGGTCTCACTGCCCCAGAGAACAAGGGGGGCAGCCCTCCCTAGATGCCCTCCGGCAACAGCGGGGACAGGTGTGCCCCAGGCAGGACACCGATTCCACAAACAGGTCCCCTCCCGCAGCCTGCTCCCTGAGCTGCCTGTCACTGTGCCGCCGTCAGCGCCCCTGCTGGGTGCCAGCTCGGTTCTGCTCCCGGCTGTGGAGGAGGGAGGGCCGCTGGCCCTTGGCCTGGGAGCGGGGAGGACCGCGGGGCCTTCCACGAGCTGTGTGACCCGCTCCCCCCCGCCCCTCCCCCCCGCTTCCCGCGGTCAGGGCCGGCCCACGCAGGCTGCCGTCGGGGGTCCCCTGCTTCTCCCTTCCGGAGGAAGGCAGGCATGCTCCGGCTTGCTCCGGGGCCCCTCGTTTTGGATCAGGGCCGCCCCTCGCCTGGTTGTTTGGCAGTAATGAGGGAGGTGCAACCAAGTTGTGAACGCATCCCCGAGCTCTTAGAAGGGAGCTGCAAATTAAAGAACAGGGTATCGGTAAACGGGACGCTAATTGGATTAACGCGAAAATAATGGATTCCGGTAAAAATAGCAAAATGGCCGAGTGGAGCCAGGGCAGGGCGACCCGGGACTGTGAAAGTGCCAATCAGAGCGGGAGCCGGGCCCCGGTCACTGGCCCACGTCAGGCTGACGGTGTCTTGCTCACTTCTCTCTTGGTTCTCGGTTCTCGGTTCTCATTTCTCGGTTCTGGGTTGCCGGGTGAGGAGCAGAGGGCACTGGCCGTTGGTGAGCAGGCGGTTTGTTTTCTTCGTGTGAAATTGCTCCATCGTAGGCCCCAGTCTCAGGGCAGGGCAGGAATGTACCCAGCACACTCGGCTGGGGTCCCTGGGAGCTCGCCCCGGCCCCCGAAGTCCCCGGCCCCCTTTCTTCCCTCGGCTGTCTTGGAACTTCGCTTCTCTCCTGGCAGACCCACGCTCAGTGGGCTGGGGGACAGTGGGGCCTCTCGGGAGGGAGGCAGGGTGGGGGGACGTCAGCGGGGTGGCACCTGCTTCTCTCCACCCGAACCTCGTTGTGCCTTTTGAGACTTGTGCTCCTCAATGACATTCCGTTGACAAAAGTCCACGGTGGTTAAGAGTGACAGAGTTGTGGTGAGGGTGGCCGATGGCAGGGTCAGCTGGAGGTGGGTGCGGACCCACCCCAGACCTGCCCCTTATTGTGGGACCTTTTACAGCTTGGCTTCCAGAGATGAGGGGAAATGTCTCCTCCAGAAGGAGAGGTTGGGGACCGAGGAGAGCCCAGCATGTGGCCACTCTGCGGGGCTTACGAGGGGTCAGGTGGGGGCCTTCTGAACTGGACATGCCCTGCCCCCACCTCAGGGTCCAAACTACCCACGGGCCCTCCATCCCTTGTCTCGGGTTTTTTTAAAAAATATTTTACTTACTTATTTTTAGAGAGAGGGGAAGGGTTAGGGAGGAAGACAGGGAGAGAAACGTCAGTGTGTGGGTGCCTCTCGTACGCCCCCTGGCCAGGCACCAAACACGCAACTCGGGCACGTGCCCCGACTGGGACTAGAACTGGCGACCCCTCGGTTCTCAGGGTTCAATCCACTCGGTCCACTGAGCTACACCAGCCAGGGCTGAATTCAGGTTTTTAAAAATGATTTTAGGCCCTGGCGGGGGTCTCCGTTGGCTGGAGCATCGTCCTGTGCGTCGAAGGCTGGGGTTCAATGCCGGTGTCACCCCTTCCCTTCCTCTCTCTCTAAGTCTCTCTCTCAAACTGATAGACGTATCCTTGGGTGGGAATTTAAAAAAATCACTTTTGAGAAGTCGCATGGCTCTGGAGTCCTGCATTTTATAGCACCCCAAGGAGTCTGAGAGGAGCGCCCCACAACCCAGCGTGCCTCCGTGCCGGTGGCACGAGGACCTTTACGTGACGTCAGCTGCAGGCCACGCCGAGCCTTGAGGAAGGAAATGGCTTGGGCTCTCTGAGCTTTTCCTGCTTCAAAACTCAGGGAAGGCGTGAGGAGCTGCGCTGAGGACTCGGTCCGTTCGCTCCTCGTTCCTCCCGGGGCGCCTGCGGTTGCCCAGGCCCGGTGCCGGGGCCTCGAGGCCGTCGGCCGGCCTTCAGCGACCTCAGGGCCCCGGCAGCCCGAGGGCAAGGCTGCTGGCAGAGGGCGAGTCCCCCCAGCTGGGGGCTGGGAGCACTCGGTCACTAAGAGGGTCTTCTGTTCGGGACCAGGGCTGGGGACTGGTCACAACCGCGAAGCTCCATGGGCGGCGGTGCGTGGACCTAAGGCGGCAGGGCCATCCGAAACGGGGACGCAGCGTTTGGGAGCGGCCAGAAAGCCGGGCGGACAGACACCCGAGCCCGCCCGCCAGAAGGAGCTGATGTTGGGACGGAAGTCAGCTGGCGTGGCCGGGACGGGGCGCGGAAGGCGGTGTCGTGAGGCGGTTCGTGAGGACGGTCGGCCTCGGCGACGCGGCTCGCTGTCCTTCCCCGGCGGGGACAGCTCCCTGCTGGCTCCGCGTCAGTGCTCTCCCCTCGGAGACGCAGGTGCGGTTTTCGTCACCGGCGGACGCGGTGGCTGTGCCACCAGCGTAGCAGCTGAAACTAGCACCTGGCGCGCCATAAGCAGTACGGGGGGTGGGGGGTCTGGAGGGTTCGCTGTGTCCATGGAGACGGGTCTGTTGTCAGACCGACAAACACATTTCCAGGAACTCGTCATTGCTAATGGGGGGCTGTGGAAAATCCCGAGGTGTGCAGGGAGAGCGCCCGGGGAAGGAACAGTGGGGACCGGGATGCCCCCCCCTACCCCGCTGTCAGCCAGGAAGAGCTCTCGAGTCACCAGGCAGGAGCGGGGCCTGAGATGGGCGATGGCCCGAGAGCATCTGGGGACGCACCATCTTCACGAAGGTCCTTGGAAGAGGGAGTGAGGGGGGCAGAGTCAGGGATGTGACGGCGGAGGCAGAGGGTGGAGGAAGGGTCCGCCGGCCCAGGTTTCGGGCGGATGCTGGAGGAGGCGGGGACACGGCCGTTGTCCTGGAGCGCCCAGACAGAACCAGCCCCCGCTCCACGACCCCGGTCGTGGTCCCTGAGCCTCCCACGGGACGTCTGGCCTCCAGAGCTGTGGGAGAATAAACGTGTGTTTTCTAAGCCGCTGACCTTGTGGTCATTTGTCGTGGCAGAAATGGGGGACTTAGACAACACGCCTCTCTGCCTAGCACCCCTTCAGCTGTCACCCCATCGAAGAAGCCAGGCCTTACCTGAAGGTCACACCCGGACTTCCCAGCATAACCTTGGGCCCTGGCCTGGGAGCAGGGTGAAGGGAACTCCGAGTGTTTGGGGCTGTGTCCCCACCCTCCCAGCCGCGGGGTCGGCCTCCAGCCTCCCTGAGCCTGGCCTTCCTCTCTCTCGGGGGAGAAGGTGGCGGAGGGCGTGCCAGCAGGCACCCCCACGGGGCGCACCCAGTCACTTGAAGTGGGCAGAGGGGGCCCCTTTTAGAGGCCGCGGTCCCCCCCCCCCCAGGTGCGGCTTCATTCCAGGTGTGCGCACACAGGTGCCGCACGTGGCTCCGGCTTTCTGCACAGACAGGTCTGCGTAGTGTCCTCGGCTGCCACCTGACACTTTCACCCGGAGCAGCCCCTGAGGAAGAGCCGCTGTCCCCAGGTGACGGCGCAATACTGGCCCCCCTGGCCGCCCCGGGGCGTCGTGGGGACAGCCCGAGCGCCTGCCGGCGGCCCCGGAAGTGCGTGCTGGGGTGGCACGCGTGCGTGTGGGCGGGACAGAAACAGCTGAGTGTCAGCTGTTCCCCGGTTGAAAAGACCGGCCCCGACTCCCGAGAAGCCCTGCTGCAACAGGGGAGCGGCCCGCAGGCCGAACCCCGGGCGGCGGGGCAGACTCGCTGCGCCCGGCTCTCTCCTTCCCTGTGTGTGGAAATGTCTAGGGGGCGGGGCTGCAGCCCCAGCTCCCCTGCGCCAGCTCGGTCCCTCTCCGGGGCAGGGCGGCACCGCCACCGTGGAAGGGCATGGCTTCTGAGCGGGAGCACAGCCAGCCACCAGCCGCGGGCTCCAGGCCACGCTCCGCCCCGCCTGCCCCGGCTCAGCTGGCCACGCGGCTCCAATGTCATCACCTAGGCTACAGGACGCCGCTGCCACCTCCTGCCTGCCCAGCCACGAGCAGCAGCGACCGGCCTCCTGGCCCCTTCCCTCAGCTCAGACCCTCCTGGCCCCGTCTCCGCCAAGGTAGGCTTGGGTCCAGCCTGGCCCCCCGGTGCTGAGGGCCAGCTTGAGGTCCTGCCCTCGTTGGGGCCACCCAGGGTGCAGAGCCCTCTCCCCACTGCCTGCCACCTGGTGCCCCCCGGGCAGTGGCAGCAGACAGGCAGGCTGGTGGCCAGGCCAGTGGGGGGAGGCTTTGCTGGAGAGTGTCCCGATGGGACTTGGGTGAGGAAGGCCAGCCCCTGCTTCACCGCACTCTGGGGAACCGTCCGCCCCCAGGGAAGGCGAGGGGCAGCCCACGTGGTCCTGGGCTGGGCGCCAACTGGGTGGGAGCAGATGGGCTCCGACGCCTGGCCTGCAGCCCTCACACCCAGCAGAGCTCTCCCGCTTCCCGCCCACGGGGACCCAGCGGGGCCCAGGCCCGCAGGCCCAGTCTGGGCTGGCCTGGAGCCGACTTTCTCAGCTCCCCTCACCAGCGTGGGGCCCAGAAGCTGCCCTGGCCCCCTGGCTTCCCCCAGCCACCTGCGGGGCACCCGAGTCCTGGACATCGGGAGTTTGCACCTGCCACTGCTGTCCCGCCCCCGTGGCTGGGCTCCCCAGGCCAGAGCGTGTCTGGCCCTCTCCCCCTCGAGGGGAGGGGCTGGTCCGGGGATTCGCTGTGAGGGAGGCAGGGCGTGCGCACGTGTGCGAGCTTGTAGGCGTGCCTGTGTGTGCGGGCGTGCGGAGGGCTGAGACGGGGGCGGAGGGGAGACTGGCTGGCTGGCTCCCGACCCTGCCCGACACCCCTCGAGCAGAATGGAAAGCGAGGAAGTTGACCGGCAGGTGACTGAATCTCAGACACTCGAATGGTCCCGGCAGACAGGTGGGCAACCATGCATGGTGCCCTGCGTCCGCCCAGAAATCCCGCCGGTGGCTTTTGCCTAGGTCGGGTCTGCGCGACACATGTGGCCTTCCTGACGCTACAGGCGAGGCGGCAGAGGCTCCTACACACGCACGGCCCGCAGGGGGCGGAGGGCGCCCGAACCCGTGGCCGGTGGGAGACCCTCCCTGGGAAGCGCACCAGCCAACCCGGCTGTCGCCGGGGAAGGGGTCCTGGGCCAGCATGTGGGCCCCCCGCCCCCCACATCCGCAACGTCTCCCGGGTGCTCCCCAACCTCACCCGGACCCGCCGAGGCCTTCCCCACTCTGGGCTCACTCTGGGCTGACCCCCGCAGAACCCCACTGCGTCTCTCTGGGGACCCAGCCCTCAACTGGCTCCCCGTGGCCCACAGATTCAGAGCCCACCGTGGCCGAGACCTCCCGGCACCCTGGCTCCGCCGGCCACCCCCGGACCCGAGGGCCGTTGGTGCTTCTGGAAGAACACCTGGGCGGGGCGGCACGGCTGCGCCTTCCTCCCTGGGGGCCTTGGAGGGCTGACGTAACAAATACGGAGGGCTCTGGGCTGGGCCCGGCACAGCGGGGTGCTGTAGATTCTGGGTGACATTCTCAGGAAGACCATCCCAGGGCTGGGGGCCGGGGGCCAGGGGCCAGAGAGAGGGCTGGGGTGAGGCCGCTCTCCGGACTGCTGATGGGTGCTGCTGGAGTGAGGGAGGGGTGCCTGGACCATGGTCATGGCCGCTTGGATGAAGTCACCTCAGATGTCACCTCAGATGTCAGCTGACTTCAGCGCAAGGAAGGAATGTGATTCGGGGGTCAGACTGAGCGTTGGGGAGAAGTGCAGCCTCCTGGCTGGGAGTGGGGCTGAGGGGAGCCCGGAGCATGGGGGTCTGTGCAGGGTGGGGACACCTCAGAGTGGGGTGCTCCTTTCAAGGGAGTGAGGGGTCCCAGGGAGGGCGGCCAGGTGAGAGCGCCAGGAACAGACACCCAGGGCGTGGCGGAAGGAACGCACAGGCCTGTTTGGAGAAGAGGGGGTTCCGGAGGCCGAGCAGCCCCTCCAAAGCTGGCTGCTGGCGTGTAGAAGTGTGACCCCCCCCCTTGGGCAGAAGGAGAGCCAAGCAGGCGGCTGGAGGGGACAGACGAAGAGGTCGGGGTGTCTGGCAGCCAGGAGGGTGGGGCAAGGCTCCACGGTGACCCCTACCCCGTGGTCCCC
Organism: Glossophaga mutica; assembly: GCA_039655065.1. NCBI lineage: Eukaryota > Metazoa > Chordata > Mammalia > Chiroptera > Phyllostomidae > Glossophaga > Glossophaga mutica. The sequence goes on from CM077307.1 coordinate 1,819,215, forward strand.
AAGGCTCCCGCAGCAGAGACAGCTGTTTGCCCCGGGACCCGCACCTGCCACCTGCACCCACGGGCACCGCTTGTCCCCCACCTGCACGCCCACCACTCTCGGGCCCCGGGGGTGCGGAGACGACCGAGCCCTCAGGGACTGGCATCCGGTGGAGGGAGATGACAGGAAGCAGGGGTCCGTCCCAGGCTGACAAGGGCTCCCCGAAGGCTTCTCCTGCGCATGTGCTGGCCCCACCCACGCGGCCTGCGCAGGGGCCGGGCAGGGGGCATGTTCAGCGCAGCGTCCAGGGGCTGGCCCATGGGTGTCCCAGCGCCGAGCCACAGCTGGTGATGGTGTTGGGAGTGGGGTACTGGGGGCTTCATGGGCCGGGGAAACGCTTTCTGTCTGATTCAGTGCTGGCTGAGATAGAGCAGAGGGTCCCCAGGGTTAGGGACACGATCCCGCCCGGTCTGGCGCTATGCTGGGGACAGCAGGAGGACAGGCCAGGAGGCTGCCGCAGTCGTGGGCCGGGGACAAGGGGGCTGGGACTGGGGTGGCCCTCTGGCGGGGAGGGAAGACGGGGAGTCCAGGGTGCACCGGGCGGCTGTCCGCCCCTGGGCCGTGCGCCGGCTCCCCGGGTCCCCACCAGAGGAGCGCGCCAGGGCCGGAAGCTCAAACACGGACGCCCACTTGGACCTCCAGCTCCTCTCCCGAGGCTCCCGGCGCTGTGACCGCCCCTCGTCCCGGCCCCGCTTCCCGCCTTCCGAGCTGGTCTGAGCCTCCCTCCCCGACACCCACCGGCCGGAGTCCCAGTGCCCGTCCCCGATCCACTGGGGGCGGGGTGCCACTGTGGAAGCCGCCCAGGTGGCGCTGCTGGCTCCGGGCACTGGGCCATCCACCCCTGCTCTGCCCCTGTTCTGCCCCCTGACCTGCCCCCTGACCTGCCCCTGCTCTGACCTGGGAGCCCTCCAAGCAGCATCAGGCCCCCGTTCACCCCACCACCCCCTTGGCAGAGCGTTTACCTTCATCAGGCGCCTCTTGCATCTGACCCCACTCCCCCCACCCCGAGTCTCGCCTGCTCCAGCTTCCCCTCCACCGCCCATGCGGAGGCAGGGCTGGGGGTCTGGGCCTCCACCCGCCCCTCTTCCTCGGGTCCAGCACTTGGAGCCCGAGCAGGTGGGCATTACTGCGCTCGGGCGGGCGACTTGCCCATCACCGGCTTTGGCAAGGCCCTGGAGTGGCACGTGGGGTTTCTGCTGCGATAGGGCACCGGCTCCCCCGCATTCTCCAGGCGCGTCGCTCCTGGTGACACTGGGGACAGGGGGCCTGTGCACAGGAGCCGGGGCCAGGGCCGCCACCAGGCTTGGCCTCTCCGCTGTCCCGGGGCTGGGGGCCCGCCACCCTGATGCTAAGTGACTCTTGGTCAGTTGCAGTTTGCTGCTGGTTCCTGAGTGCCTGGCACCGCCCAGATCAGCAGTCTGCCGAGCACTCCTCAGGAATCAGGGGCTCAGAATGGGCAAGACAGCTGTCCAGGGTGCCACGGTGGCAGAGGTGGGCTGTGTGCGCAGAGCGGGAGAGGGAGCTGGGGGTTGTGCCCGGCAGTGCCGACCTGGGCAGGAGGCCATGGGACAGGACCGACATGTGCGGGCGCGACCTGAATATTTGGGGAGCGAGGGGGTTGGGAGCTCGGTTATGATGAGGTCAGCAGAGAGCAGGGTGGACCCCGGATGTGGACTGGGCCTTGATGCGTGGAGGTGTCAAGAAGGGTAGGCAAGGGACTTCCTGGGCGAGGCGCAGCTGTGCAGGTGGGGACACAGGCTGGGCAGGGGGTGGGCTCCTGCTCGCCTCCGGGAGAGCTGGCCAGGTGGAAGGCAGGGGTGGAGAGTGAGGGTTTCGCTCCCTGCCCAGACCCACTGTGTGCTCTTGGGCAGATGACGTGACCTCTCTGTGCAGGCAAAGAGATGCAGGGAGCATTCGCCGGTCTAGTAGGGCCGCCAGTCCTCCAGGGTTAGGGTTTTCTTTCATTTGGCTGCCTGTTCGTTGCTCTGTGGAAGAGCTTGTCTGTGGCAGCTACTTTTGGAAGCCACTGGGGCAGCCCCCGGCCAGTCCCTAAGCCTCTGCTCAGCCCAGCGCCTCTCCAGGCAAAGGCCCTCATAGCCCCTGTAGCTACTGAAGGTCTGTTGAACCCTTGCTTCTTTCTAGAAGGTTATGAGGTTTTTGTGGGCTCTAAGCGAACTGTGCAATTAAAATAGACATGGCTGGGAAACTTCAGGGTCCTCTAGACAGGGCCAACCCAGGTGCCGGAGGGGACTGCCCCCCCTCGGCTGGCGGTGGGAGGAGGCCCTTTGCCTTCTGGAGTCTGAAGCCCGGGGTAAGAGGCCAGCAGGATGGATGGCAGCGGGGCTGTGGGTCCTGGGGGCGCCCCGCTCGGCCCCCCTTCTGAGGGACCGGTCCCAGGAAGGAGAGCGAGCCGCTGAATTGGGCGCCTCCAGCTGTTCCCATGTTTCCCAGGGGAGCCCCGCCTCAGGGTGGGGAGGCCAAGTTTGTCTCTTGTCGCCTGTGCTTGGTGCCCCCCACCCCCACCCAGTGCACGTGGGGCACCGTGAGTGGGCTACCACCGGAGGGGGCGGGGGCGGGGGGGCAACCTCAGCCTCGGCCTCCCTGCTGGGCCCTGCGGGGGAGGGGGGCTCTAGTCTCTCCCCAGGAGGTCCAGGGCGCAGCTCTGGCCCCGGGTCCTGCCCATGCCCACCCCGATTGGCCAGCCGGGACAGAGGGCGCGGCCCAGCGCCTCCCTGGGAGAAGGCAGGAAGGGTGGGTCCCGCGGGCCGCTGCCCTGCATCCAGGAGGAAGGCCTGGCCCCAGCCCACGGGCAAGAGCCCCCGCCGTCCCGGGGGCTGCGAGGTCCTCTCGGCAGCGAGGGCCCCGGCAGGCCGGCTCCGAGCGACCCGATGGACTCGGGCCGGGCACCGCCCGGGGGGGATGGCTGCCCATCGCGGTGGCCGTCCGACCTGCCTGCCCAGGTAGGGGACTTCTGGGCGCTGTGGGCCCCTCGAGACAGAGCCACAGGGGTGATAGGAAGGCCCTGGGGTCCCCTCCTGTGATGATGCCGTTTCCCTGCCCCCTCGGTTTTGAGGCCACGGGGCTCTCGCTGGAAGGAAAGAGAAGCGAGGGGAGCCTCTGGCCGGGGCGCAGCGGCGGCACGGTTCAGAAGCCCTGACAGCTGCCGCGGGGGTTGCGGCCGGCCGGCCGGGGACCCCGGGCCTTTGCGCGGCTGGCAGGACGGACTCGCCCCTCCCCGAACGCGGACAGCCCAGGGGCCAGGGTGGCGGGGCCCGAGTCTGCCCGCTGTGTCGGGCTCCACGGGGGTGCCGTCCCTGCGGATGGGGTGTCTCTTGGGAGCCCCGGGGAGGGACAGGCCCAGGGGACAAGGAGACAGGAAGCCCTGAAACCCTGCCTTGCGGGTCGCACGGCGGAAGGGGCGCGAGGGCCGGGGCAGCGCAGGGGCCTCCTCGGCCAGAGTCAGGGAGGGCGGCGGCTCCCCAGAGCGGGCTGTGGCCTGGCCTGGCCTAGAAGGATGAGGGTGCGGCGGGCGGAGGGGTGGGCCACGGCTGAGGCGGTCCCCAGCTGAGGTGCATGGGGACAGGGCGGGAGAACGGCGAGGAGGCATGTGGGGACAGGGCAGGAGAGCCACCAGGGCACGTGGGGACAGGGCCGAGGTGCAGCGAGGGGACATGTGGGGGCAGGGCCGAGGCTCCCAGGAGGCGCCGACTCTGGCCGGGAAGCTGTGGGTGACGGGCTCAGAGGGTGGGGCAGAGCTGTGAAGGCAGGACCCCAGGGCCCTCGGGGTGTCCCACCCCGGCCTGGAGCTGAGGGGCCCCAGGGACGGGATGATGAACAGCGTGCCCTCCCCAGCCAGTGGCGACATGGAAGGCGGATCTACCGGAAGCTGTTGGGCCGGAACTTCCTCTCAGACACCCTGAGTCTCGGGGGGGGGGGGGCGGCGGGGGCGGTGGAGTGTGAATCCACCTGCCGGCTGGCGCAGTGCACCCCAGCCCGGCCTGAGCTCGCTGGGTCCTGGCGGCTGCAAGCCCCAGGACTCTCCCCAAGGGACAAATATGGGCTGGAAATTCCTTGAGCTGAAGTGGGTTGGAGGCCCTGCCCGTGGGACTTGGGGACATGCCGGGCAGGGTCGGCGGCGCAGTGACTCCAGAGTCCCGAGTTTGGGGATAGACTTGGGGGCAGAGACCACATGACCTGTGAACACAGACTCTGCTGAGCCCAGGGAGTCCGGCCACTCGGGACTGTCCCCACCCTTGCCAAAGCCCCAGAGACCGGTCCCACCTCAGCTCCTGCTCCGGCCCACTGGCCTGGCCAGCAGGTGTGCCCTACCCCCAAGCCAGCAGCTGGGGTGAGGCCAGGCTGTGTGAACAAGGGGCTTCCCCTCTTCCCCCCTGGGGCTCTGGTGGGTAGAGGAAGGGCCGGAGCATGGGGGCAGGGGGGGCCCCGGCCCGAGGTCTGCGGGGACCCTCCCAGCGCCGGCGGCAGAGGCTGCTGAGAGCCGGGGTGGGGGAGGCACGGGCCCAGGTTTCCAGCTGGCTGAGTGAGTGCGGGAGGAACACGTTTTGCGGCCCCGAGGCCCCGCTACGCCTCCCCAGGCTCTTATTTGTAAAAATTAAAGAGGTGTTTTCACTGGGGTGAAAGTCATGGAAGATAAAACCAGCCCTTCCCAGCCACCCAATTTGGTGACGTTTAGCACCCTCCCGATCACTGCCCTCCCCGTGCCCCAGCCCCTGGCGGTCACCACTCTGCCCCCGTCTCTGCAGCTTTGCCCCCCCCCGGGGTATTTCTGATTGGCGGAGGCCCAGGACACGGGGTCCTTGGCCCGTGGCCCCTCTCGCGGCGGCACGTCTCTGAGAGCCGCCGGCGTGGCGGCGTGTGCCAGCGCCTCGCTCCTCCTCTCGGTCCCGCGACCGCCTCGGCCCGCTTCTCCGTCCCCGGTGCGTGGCGGGGCTCTGCCCGCTCCCCAGGAACAGTGTGACCAGGATGGGGGGTGGGGGGTCCCGTCCACTCACGGTGTGACGATAGTCAAGGTGTTTGCCGTCTCTGGGTCTGGGTGGCCCATCGGCAAAATGCAAGGGGTGGGCCGGATGTCCCCCGCCGGTCACCCTGTCCACGCCGAGGGCTGTCCTGACTAGCTGCTGCTCCCTGCAGGGGTCCAGCCTGGGCAGTGGGTGAGGCGAGCGTGCCCAGCCTCAGCTGGGCGGCCGCCTCCCTCCCTCCCTCCCGGGTCCGCCCCGCTCTGGACTGCCCGGGGCCCGGTCCCTGCCCCACACCCAGCCCCACTGGGTTGTGGACGGCCTGGGCCAGCATGGGAAGACCACCCAGCCCCTCAGGAAAGCCCTCGTGGGTGGTGCGCTGTAGGTCTGTTGGCCTGGGGGGCAGGCGGGACTAAGTCAGTCTGCACTCTGAGAAAACCGCTTGGCCATTTCTGTACACGGAGCCGCGCCGGGTGACCTCGGCAGGCCGCTTAACCTCTCTGAGCCTGCAGGAGAGTGGGTGTGTGGCCAGCCCGGTCTAAGCTGCTTGTCCCGGGCCTCCTCGCTCAGCCACGCCGTAGTCCTCCGGCCTCCCTCCACCTGTGCCCGCCTGGCCCCTGTGGTGGCCCTCCGGGCGCGTGCCACAGTCCAGGGACTGGACGCCCAGCACGTGGCAGCCCTGGGGGCAAGCCACAGGCCTCCATCAGTGCCCAGCTGCACGGGGACAAAGTGACAGGTTTCGGGCGCTCTCTCCTTCTTCCGGTGGCTCCGGGCAGGCCCAGACCTGCCCGCTCGGGCACTGCCAGGCTGTGGCTGGGCCGATTCCCACCGCCCTGCGCCAGGGCCCTGGAGACGTCGCCGCGGCCTGAGCGGGGGCGGTGGTTTCCTGCCCTCCCCCACCCCCCACTGTGGGCCAAGGGGCTCCGGCTGAGCCCAGCCTGGTGCCTGGTGGCAGAGTCTGCTTCGAGGTGGGACCTGGGTGTGGAGGATCCTGGGAGAGGCACCGGTGGGGACAGAGGCTCGCAGGGGTCAGGGGCCCCAACCCCCCAGGTATCTCCCATGATGGGGGAACCGCCGGGGTTCTTGGCCTTGGTGGGCTTCCTTGTAGGGCCGGCGCCGTGTTTGTATCCGTGTCTCGGGGTGGCCCCCCTCAGAGGGGAGAGGCCGTCTGCAAAAGGGAACAGAAGGACTCCAGCCCAGAACTGGGCCCCCGCCCCGCGCGTGCCCACATACGCTGCCCCCACATCCCGGGGCAGCGGGACCCCCAGGCCTGGCTCCAGACCCCACTAGACTCGGAGGCAAGTTCACAGTGACAAGGACCATGTGCCTCTGAGTGCTGATGATGACCGGACCCTGCCCAGGCACAGGACCCCACAGCAGCCCCAGGCGGGGACGCCGCTGTCACCCCCACTGTTCATGGCACTCCGAGGAGGCCCCGCCGTCCAGGGCACCCCGGCTGCATCGGAAGCCAGGCCTGCCCTCTGCAAGGCTGAGCTCCCGCCCACTTGCCTGAACTGGGAGGGCAGCGGGTAGGGGGTGAGCGCAGGGCTTGCGCAGTGTCCTCGAGCGTCGCCCGTGGCCCGGCCTGCCCGCCCCTGAGGATGCTGGGAGAGGAGCACACAGGTGTCTTCCCGCAGCACTCACTGTCCCCCTTTCTCCTCCCAGAGCCAGCCGCTCTCAAGGCCGGGCGTGGGGATGATGTCCCAGCCCACCGCCGCCGACGAGGGGGCCACGTTCGAGAACCTCTGGAGCTCTCTGTGAGTGAGTCCGCAGGGCCCCTCAGGCTGGCCAGGGGCGCTGCTGCCTCGGGCCTTCTCCTGGGGACACGGGGTCAGGCCAGCCCGAAAGGGGCGGGCACAGGAGGGGAGGAGGCAGAGGGAGGGTGAGCTGAGGCCGCCAGGGCATGGACTGGGGACTCCCTGGGGGCAGGAGAGGAGGCCCCTGCAGCAGGCGAGGGCTGGTCTTGAGCTCTGGGCTGGACACGCTGGGGCTGATGGCTCCGTCCCCTCTCCCAGGGAGCCCGACAGCACCTACTTTGACCTCCCCCAGTCGGGCCGGGGGAGAAATGAGGAGGCAGGCGGCGGGGAGGCCAGCATGGACGTCTTCCACCTGCAGGGCATGACTGCCTCGTCTGTCATGGTGAGTGGGGTGCCTCCGGGGAGGACCCGGGGCGGGTGGGGCAAACGTGGTGGGGCAAACGTGGTCTGTCCCGATGTGGGAGCCCGTGGGACCGGGGAGCAGGGTGTTGGTGCACAGCTTCCTCTGTGGGTTTGCCAGCACATTCCAGTTGCAAAAGAGAAAATGTATCAGCACACAGTCAGTCCAGGGGTGGGAATGGGTTCAGGCACGGCTGGATCCAGGTGTCTGAGCAGCTGTGAGCCTTGCGCTGCCTTCCCCGTGGTTGTTCTGCTCTAAGGCAGCCCCCTCCTGTGGTGAGGCGTACAGGGTCCACCAGCACCAGCTCCAGATGGGGTAGGACCCCTCTGGGCCAGTTGTCCAGCAGGCTGCCTCTCGTTGGTCTGAACTTGGTCAGGTGCCCACCTCTGAGCACCCTGTGTCTCTGGTGGGCCCGGGTCCCCTGGAACAAGTCAGGATGGAACGGTTCAGAGGGCGCTGGGCCTGTCCCCACTCCCTGAAGCCCCCCTTCCAGAAATTGGAGCCTCTCCCTGCAACACACACCCTTCCAAGGCGTCTTGGGCATCTGGGCGGCGGGGCTCCAGCCTCAGGGACGAGCCAGGGTGGAGCAGGGCGGGGGGGAGGAGGCAGGAGGGTCCCCGTGTCCTCTGCCTGTGTCCGTCTCAACGCGGGGTGGCCCGTGGCCCGTGGGCCTCCATGCGGCTGGCGGAGGGGAGCCGCTGGGGCAGGCAGGCCCAGCGGGGGGGCAGGGGCTCTGGTGGGCCCCCATGAAACGTCCAGTCCTCTGAGGACCCTCAGACTAGACCTGAGGCTTCTGACCTCCCGGCCCAGCCTCCGGCCTCTGCTCAGGGGCCATTGCCGTGGGAAGAGCTTGTCTGGATGGAGCGCCTGCTGTATTCCCACTTTACAGGCAAGGAAACCGCGGCAAGTGCTGAGCAAGGACAGGCTCACGTTGTCCTAGAAGCAGGGCGGGAAGGGGGGCGTGGCGTCCTCTCCCGTGGGGATATCCTCTGTGCTGCCAACTGCTTCCCGGGGGCCAGGGCTCCTCCCCCTCCCCCCCCTCCTGGACATGGGCATCCCGAATGTTCCTGTCACTCTCAGCCCAGGGGTGGTGACGCTGCCGGCCTCGGAGACACCCCGAGGACCTTTCTCCTTGCGGAGCCCATGTCGCTGCTGGACTCGCCCTCGGGGTCGTCAGTGAGCGGGAAGAACAGGGCTGTCACTCGCAGGGCCTGCGGGGCAGGGTCCGCCCCCACCGCTGTGTCCGACTTACCAGGCCTGGAGGGGACTAGCAGGGCCACTTGGGCGCGCAGTTGTGTGGGTGACCCAGGGCTTTGGAAAGGGGACCCCATGAGAGAGGCGGCCTGGCTATCTATTCGTGCAGCTGGCTGTGCGTGTGTGGTTTTTAAAACGATTTTAGTTGTCTATTTTTAGAGAGAGGGGCAGGGAGGGAGAAGGAGAGGGAGAGAAACATCAACGTGCGGTTGCCTCTCGTGAGCCCCTCAGGGTTGTGGGGACCTGGCCTGCACCCCAGGTGTGTGCCCTGCATGGAAATCGAACTGTGACCCTTTGGTTTGCAGGCTGGTGCTCAACCCACTGAGCCACCCCAGCCAGTGTGTTTTTGGGGATCGACGTCTTTGCAATGGGTGCCTGGTGATCACAGGCTGAAGGTTAGGCACTTATGTCACAATCAAAAAAGCGAATTGTCAGGCACTCCCCCGAGTCCCCTCTATGGGACAGGGGCTGCCACGGAGTCCAGGGAGGGGGCCCCTGAGCGCGGCCTCCTGGGAAGTCTGTCCCCAGAGCCCCGCAGGCGGTTCCCACCCAGCCACCTGGCTCGCCACATGCAGGGCAGAGGCGTGGGGGGCGACCCAGGGTCAGGAGGGGTCCTGCGTTTGGGGAGGCAGAGGAGCCAGCGCCAGGTCCCAGGGGGTGGGATGTGCTCCCGCCACCCCCAGGGTGGAAGCGGGGGGCAGGCCCCGCCTCTCACCAGCCCTTGAGTAAGGAGGGTGGGGCTTTCCACCTCTGGGAACCGCGAGGGGGCACTTCGGCCGGGCAGCCTGGAGCCACCCACGTGCAGAGTCGGTCACCCAGGAGGCGGGGGAACCACGCCGCCCCCCTGCCCCCTGCCCCCTGCCGGGGCCTGTTGTGGGAACATTTTGAGCTTGCCGCTCTCGGCCCCTCCAGCGGGCCCCCCACGCCAACTCAGAGGCTCCCTGGCGTGGGCGGCTGGCGGCAGTGCCCCAGGGCCTGGCTGCCTTATCCCAGGGCCTCTGCCTGCTGCACCGAGGGGCCTGGGCCGGACGGGGCCCAGGCAGGCACAGTCCCGGGGTGGGGACACTCGTCGTCTGGGGCGGTGCCTTCACTAGTCTAGGGGCCTGGGGTCACCACCCTGCTCTGCTGGGAGCCGCAGGCTCCTTCCCGGCTCCAGGGCACAGAGGGTGCTGGGCGCAGGTGCTGGGCGAGGCTCCGCCCCCGCCTCCCTGCGGAACCACAGGCTCAGGGCTTCCTTCTCTCCCTCCCCCCACCACTTCCTCCAGAGTCCCCTCCATGCCCGGACTCCTTCCCGCCTCTCCTGGCGCCTTTCTCCGGCGACAGCTGGTGTGGGCAGGTGGGCCACCCAGGGGGCAGGGCTGCAGCCAGCAGGAGCTGCCCACCACCCCTCCTCAGGTGCTAACCGCAAGCTGCTACTACGCCGGACAGCCGTTTGGGAGCTCAGAGATGCCAGCAGTCCCCCAGGGCAACCTTCCTGGCTGGGGAGGGGGCATTTGTGGGCCAGCCCCCACGTAGGGGACAGGTGCGCCGAGGGAGGGAAAGGTCTCCCTGCTCAAGGAGGGTCTGTGGTCCGAGGGAGGGTGGGGGTGGGGCTGGAGTCTGGTGTGGGCTCTGCTCTTTGAGGTCCAGCCCAGGCACCCCCGCCAGCCTGCCCCCACCCCCGCTGCCCCGGCAGTGAGCCCTGCCTTTGACAGGCCCGGTGGAAAGGGTCGGTGGAAAGGGTCTCCGAGCTCCGTGGAGCAGAGCCTGCCTGGGGGGTGGGGGAGGGGGCAAGAGGGGACTGTGAGTGCCGAGGAGGCGGACCGGGGGAGTCCCTGGTGAGAAAGGGTGAAAGCGTGGGTGCCGAGGCCCGAGGGGGAGGCCTGCTGGAGGCAGCAGCCGGGAGGAGGCCAGTCCCTCGGAACAGAGGCCCCGGCTCCCCCGTCGCCGTCCCGGGGGCCAGGGCTTTGGAGAAATGCTCGGTGACCCTGGGATCCCAGGTGGCCCAGGCTCACTGTGGGGACAGTGCCGGTGCTCAGGCCCCAGCGACCCCGCGCTGTCCCCTCTGCTGTGCAGGTGGCTGCAGACCCTCTGCTCTCACCAGGGCTGGAGGGAGGAGGCCTTTCCCGCCTGACGGACGCCGCCTCCCGCCGGCCAGCTGCTGGCCCCGAGCGCTGGTGCGGCCAGCTCCCCTGGGGCCCAGCCTCGTCCCCTGTCCCCGGCAGGCCTGAGCCGCAGAGCACAGGCAGAGGCCCGGCCCCCCCCCGGAGCCCTGAGCTCCCTCTGCCCCGGATCTTGGCCTGACCCCTTGCTGTGCTGGTGCGTGAGCCAGCTGTTGCTGCGTAACAAGTCGCCGGAAAAGACAGCACCCATGGGTTCTCTCACAGCTTGTGCGTCAGAGACCCTGTCCCGGGTCCCCTCGGTGTCGGCCAGGAGGACTACAGTCCCCTCCGAGTCAGGCCGACCTCTGCCTGCCTGGCCGGCTGTTGGAGAGTGCGGTCCCTGGCCACGTGGAAAGGAGGCCCCCGCGTCTTGCTGCGGGGGAGCGAGGGCCACCCTTCTCCGCTATTAGAGGTCGCCCGCCATCCCGGGCCGTGGGGGCCCTTCGGCGCAGCCTGGCCATTTGTCCCTCGAGGCCATCGGGGGACGTCTTCCAGCCCCTTTGAGCGTCCCACCTGATTAGGCCGGGCCCACCAAGTTGACCGGCTTGTGACCCAGTCACAGGCGCCACCCTCCTCTTCACAGCCCCTGGCAGCGGGGGCGGGGCGCGCGGGGCCGGTAGCTGGGCAGCGTTGCGGAGGCCGCCCTGGGATCGACCCCTCCCCCGGGTCTCCCCTGTGCCCCCCACGCCGTGCCCATTCCTGGTGTCTTGCGCCAAAGCTCTTCTTCCTTAGGCTTCCTCCTGCTGCCACTCGCGACGCCTGCACCGGGAGGGGAAGCCGGGCGGGCTGCTTCCCAACCACGTGCTCCCCGGCAGGAACGGCACCAGCTCTCAGGGGCCCGGGAGTTTGCCCCAAGCTGCACAGTGCCCTCCGGGGCACGGGACTCGGACCCAGGGCCCTGCCCCCACTCTCCGACCTGGCTCCCTCCGTGCCCCCCGACCCTCCAGCCTGTCTGCCCAGCGCCATCCCACTGGAAGCTCAGTGAAGGACAGGCCCGCCCCCGGTGGCAGGAGGGGCCCCCCCGGCCTTCCCGTCGTAGCATCCGGGAGTCCCCACACCTGTACCTGGGCCCCGTGGCAACCCCCTCCCCGCACACCTGTCGGCCCCACGGCCCTCTCTTTTCCTGGGTCGTCTGCGGCTGGCAGAGACCCGTGTGCTGTGAGCCTGCAGCCGTGGCCCCTCGGAGTCGCAGCGGCGACGGGTGGCGGGTGGGGGCAGTGCCTGGGGCACTCGCCCCGTGCCCGCCCTGTTCTCTCTGCTGTCATCCCGGAGGGAGGAGCGGCCGCTCCCAGCTCCGGGGAAAGACGGGCGGTCAGAGACTTGGCGGGAACCGGCCCAAGGACGAGGGCCTCGCTCTGTGTTCCTGGGGCTCTCAGGCTTTGCGGTTCTTGTTGTGCAGCGGGGTGGGGGAGGGGGCAGGGGGAGGCACATTGAGGCTGAGGGCAGAAGCCGCTGTGCCCCGGGGCTTGGAAAGCCGAGGGTGGCCGTCCACGCCCCCATCAGTGGTGGTGCCTGATGGATGCCCTGCCTGGCCCCAGCGAGGCCCCTGTGCCGGGGGCGACCTTGTGCCTGAGACAGTCCGTTACAGTGGAAACTGGGACTCTCCAGGAAGGGTGTGGCGGTGACGGCCTTGAAGCCCCCGCTGGTGACCACCAGCAAAATGGGACCCCCTGTCCGCGCTGAGGGTTGCATGGTTGGCTCACTGATTTGGGCCCCAGGGGTCCTCCTGCTGGGCCACCTCCCTCTGTTTCAAAGCAGCAGGGGCCAGGCCAGCGACAGCTGGCAGCCCCGAGCGCACAGGCTCCGGGTTCTCTCGCTCAGTCTGCTGCCTGGGCCACGCCGGGCCGCTCATGCCTTCGCCAGGCTCCCTTGGGGTGCGGGGGGGGGGCACACGGTCTCCTCGAGTGTCTCTTCTCTCTGTTCAGCCTTTAGCGGTGGCCCCAGCGGACCACCGGCTTCCCTGGGTAGGCGGGAGATGGCTCCGCCCAGGGCGCCAGGGCCCTGGCACATGGCTTTCCTTCGGGGTGGCCCGGCCTTGCCTCCTGAGGTCTCAGGGCCTGGGCTGGCCCCCTGGTGCTTGGGGTGGAGGCCGTGGCCCCCAGGGCCTCCGGTGGGCGGTGTCTCAGAGGGAGCGGGTGTGGCTTCGTTGCGGAGCTGGCCCTGGCCCGGCCGGCGCCCCCTCCGGGCCGCCTCCTTGGTGCAGTCCAGCGCGGCAGCGGGCAAGCCGGGGCCTGCCTGGGCCCCGATGAATAGTGATGAGGGGCGGGGGTGGGCGCCCGCTTTGTTGTTGGATGCTTGGATGCGGCGGGTTGACAGGACTCGGGGAGCGGAGACAGGGAAGATGCCCACGCGCTGCCCGCTGGCCCTGCACCCGGGGCTCTTGCCCCCCTAGCCTCGGAGCCTCCGTGCCAGGCCCAGCTGGCCGGGCGGCCGCCACTCTGCCCCTGGCCCGCCGGCCGCCCAGACCCATGCCTCGTCCAGCCGCGCGCCAGCCCCCCGGTGCGTGCGGCCCTCCCGGCGCCCGCCATGCTGTACGTCAGTGACTCCGTGCAGCAGCAGCTGGTCACGGTAGGTACGCCTCGCCCACTCTGCAGCTCCATGCGGAGACCCCGTCTCCATCCTTCCCGGGGGCTTCCACCGCGGTGGAAGAGGGGCGTTCTGCTGTCTGCGCTCTGGTTGGGCACCTGCCGTGGGGTGGGGCGCCGCCCTCCAGGGTGAGCAGAGGCTGGCAGGACTCGCTGAGGGGCTGGGCAGGTCCTGGGCATGGAGGCGGACGCCTGCCCTCCCCGGGGTGCCCTGGGGACCGGCGCCCCACCGGCTGGGCAGGACCAGCCTCTGGAGAGAGGAGGGGTCTGGTCAGAGCCCGGCAGCCCCTTCTTAGAGTTCCCAGCCCTCCTCGGCCTGGGGCGGCAGCTCTGTCCCAGGCTTAGGGTCCAAGAGCTGCCCTGCCCGGCCATCCCTTGGAGCCCGGGAGGTCATCTTCTCCCTGGGGCTTGGGTCAGAGGCTGCCACGCCTGTCCCCAGCCAAGAGCACCCTCACCAGGGAATCCGCTCATCTAACCGCCGAGGCAGGAGGGTGTCTCTATGGCCGGGGGCTGGCAAGGTGGGGGTCCGAGTTCCCAGGGAAGGACCTGCCGCAAGCCGGCCTCCCGGAGGAACAGCCGGCCGGACAGAGGGAAAGGGAGGGGCTGCAGCTCGCCCGTGGCCCCTGGGACCCAGTGCGGCTGGAGCCCCAGGGACCCGAGCTCGTTTCCAGACCTGCCAGGTCCCCGGGGCCAGGCAGGCACCCGGCTGCTAACTGAGCAGGTGGAGGGCGGGGTTCAGCTTCCACTGGGGCCGGTCTCCGCACCAGGGATCGGAGGGGGGGGGGCGCTGTTCGTACTGAGGCCCTGGGGACACGGAAGACTCCGGCGTAACCTTCCCCCCGACCCCGACCCCAGTGAGGTGGGCGTCGCAGTGCGAGCCAGGCCAGGCTGCCCAGGGCGGCTGGGAGGTGCCTCGTGGGGCCGGGGCGGGAGGTAGGGACTGGAGCTCCGGGCTTTGGAGCATTGCTTCCTGCAGGAGCGGTGGGCAGCAGAGAGCTGCTGGAGTCCACCCTGCCACCACCCGAGGTGCCCTGCAGGACAGGGTCGCTGTGCTCATTCACTCCCCCGCAAGTGCCTGGGGGGCCCTGGGCCGAGGGCGGGGACGGGGTGTGGGGGGACCGGGCCAGGCCGGCCTGATGGGCTCCGGGCCCTCCTTTCCTGTTCCTGTCCCGGAGTGCGCACCTGCCCCAGAGAGGGAGCGGCATTGGCCCCAAACACCTTAAGCCCCAAACAAAGAAGCAGGTGGGACTGGAGATAATTTTCCGTCGCCCTCGCTGTCACGGAGAGCCCACGGGCCGGCTGGCGGGAGGGCAGCGTGGGGCTGCAAGGTGCTTGCGGAGCATCTCGGGCTCCCTGTCCACTGGGGTGGAGCAGCTGAGGGGTGAGGCGGGGTGGTGGGGGGGCACAGCACGCGGCTCCCGTGCAGCACGGAGTGGGCCACCCTCTGCACCCAGACAGGGCTTACAGACGCCCGGCCCTGGCAGGAGGATCCGGAGGGAGGAGGGCCAGGATGCCACAGTTAGGAGCCCTCCGCGGCAGTGCTGAGAGCTGGCCGCGAGGGGGCAGGGCGGAGGCCGGGAGCCACACCCGAGACCTGATGGGAGCCGAGGCGCTGAGAGCCATCGGTTCCAGATGGTGCTTTCCCAGGGGCTGGGTGTGAGGCGAGGGACCGCAGCCTGTCGGTGGCCCCTGGGGCCCAGTGTGGCTCGAGCCCCGGGACCTGAGCTCATTTCCTGAGGGTGAGGGTGATGGAGGTTTTGACCTCAGTGGCCGGGTGAAGGGAGTTGACGTTTATTCAGATGGGCCCCTGCAGGGGGCGTGTTTGGAGTTTTGAAAAGTGAGCGTTCAGGGTTGGCCATCACAGGGGTGCTGAAGAACTGGGGGCAGGGAGGAGGAGGGGGAGGGAGGGGAGGCCCGGAGCTGCTGCCGGCTCAGCAAAACGGACCTCAGGGCAGGGCGGGGGGGGCGGGCTGCATTCGGTCAGAGGAAGGAGTTTGGAGGTGGCATGCGGATTAAGGGCGGAGAGGGGTCGGAAAATGTCGAGGTTTCTTGTCTTGAGCCTTGTGGGGGCGGGGAGTCGGGCCCCACTGGCTGGGCAGCAGGGGTCTGCTGGGCAGTCCGGCATGGGCGGGGTTTACTGCCAGATCTGGGGGTGGGGGCTGCTCGCAGAGAGGCCAGAGGGGAGCAGCAGGCCTGGGTCCCGCAGGGGCTCCCCAAGTGGAGGGAGAGACGCTGAAGGGAGACGAGAGGGGCAGGCGGGGCTGCGGGGGGGGGGTTGGGAAGGGCTGGCTGGGAGGGCGCTGCTGAGAGGTGCGGCACACTGAGGACAGAGAGGGCATGGGGCCTCCCAGGACCCTGTCGGGGTCCGAGGACAGGACTGGGCAACCCTGGGCCGGGGGTGGCCGAGGGGGTGCTGGGCTGGGGAGTGCGCACAGGCACAGGGCGTCCCGTCCCCACCCTTGTGCCATGGGGGCCCCGAGGCTCTGGGCGGGGGGGACCAGAGCCAACTCAGAGGGGACGGAGGGGTCACCCCCATTCTCTCTGGCTTGCGGTGCCGCATTGCGCCTCCTCGGCCAGGTGCTGTGTCTGTCCCCAAAGTTTCAGCACCGGGCACCTGTCCTGCCACCCCACCTGGACGTCCTTTGGGACCTCCACATACTTGCCCAAGCTGAGTTCCCTTCACCCCCGCACTCCCCAGCCCCCCTGCCCTGTGACATGTCCCTGCCTCAGCTTGGGGACAATCCGCTCTTCCTTCTCTCGGCCGAACCCTGGGGCCGTGCTCCATACCCCCTCCCTGAACACCCAACACTTGGGTCGAGAGCAGCCCGTCGGCACGCCCAGTGAGAGTGCCCGGTCTCCCGCGCCACCCTGGACTCGGCAGCCAGCCCCAGGGGGCCTTGCGCGAGCTGTGCCTCCCGCTCCGCCGCCCTGGCCTTCTCCAGCGGGCACTGGGAGGGACTGCCCCTGCCCCTCAGCCCTCTCCTTCTGGCCACAGGCCTTCCAGCCTGGTCTCCAGCCTGGAGCCTTCCCAGGCACCCACGGTGGGGGCGTGTCTCCCCTTGGGCCGGTCTCCACTGCCATCCTGAGAGCCCCCCGCCCTTGGCATGTATTGCCTTTGTCTTCAACCAGGTCTGAAGCCCCCACCCCCTCGAGACTGCTGGCTGGCGTCTCCGAGAGACACACAGGAGGGCGGGGGCTGCATCTGCCCTGTGGGAGGGCTGGGGGGCAGTCTGTCTGTCCCCCCCAGAGCCCCGAATCAGGGAGAAAATGAGCAAAGCAGGGGCTGGGCGCCCATTAAGTGCAGGGCCACCCCTCCAGCTCCTGCCCTCGCTGCTTCCGCCCACAAAGCCAGCCCCCGGCTCTCTGCGCTGCTCTTGGGGTCCCGGCTCCACGGTGCCCTTCGCAGTGGGCCATCAGCAGCGGCTGCCATGACTGTTGCCTCACCCTCCCGTGCCCTTCATCCACTGGTCAGCATCCAGAGCCTCCCTCCAGCTGCCCACTCACTGTCGCCCAGAGAGCGGGGCACCACCCAGACCGCCAGACCCCTTGATGTCCTGAGTCGCACGTGCAGGATGGACGGACAGGCTGACGGTCGGAGGGATGGATGGATGAAGGACGTCAGGGCAATGCCTGGGTCAGGCCTGCGCTGCACGCAGCGATGGGAAGGCCGACTGCGCATGAGCAGTGCTCTTGTCCGGTGAGGAGTCGGCGGCCGCACCCCGCCGTGCCCCGCAAGCTGGGCCCTCTCCCTTGCCCGTCCCGGAGCGCCTGCCTTCATTCCTCTGCACCGAGAAGCAGGGTCTGGCCTGGGCCCATTTCCTGGTGGCTCGGTAACATCTGTGCATCCCGGGGGGCCACGCTTGCTCCCAGGTACCGCCGGGAGGCTCTACCTGGATCCTGAACGCCCTGGGGCCTCACGTCTCAGCAGCGCCACCTTTAGGCACAGGCAGGCAGAGCAGCTGCGGCTCTGCCGTTCCTGCCCTGGAGGCGCCCGAGTGCGGGTGTCGGGGCTTCTGGGGGCACGTCTCTCCCGGGCGTGGTGTGGAAAGTTCCGCATGGTCCGGGCATGGGCTTGGGCGAGGCCTGCCTCAGCCCCGGGTGAGAGGGGAGCGCGTGCGCGCATACTTTCCGGCGGAGAGGGAGCCTTTCCCCGGCACTTGTCGGATCTTGTTGACATTTCCATCCGTTTAATCACAGACTCCGAGATGCTGTGGGAAATGCCAGCGGGACGGAGGTCTCGCTCCGAGTGGGACGGGTTATCCCCCAGCCGAAGCCAGACGGCGTGTCAGTCACTTACCTCTGGGTGAGGTCGAACCCAAGCCCAGGCATGCCGTGGGAGAGGATCAGGGAGTTTGAAGTGCCACTCTCCGCTTCGAAAGCGTCTGGTCTCGGTGCTCCCCTGGGAGAATGGGGAGCTGGGGGTCAGGCGGACACCCGAGGGAGGCCCTGGCTGACCCTCCCCCAGAGGCGCCAGGAGGACCCCTCAAGATGAGACCCCTGGTGCCTGCCACGCAGCGCACTGTACCCGGCAGGGGGATGGGACGGGCATGTGCCTGCCCCACTCAGAGCTCCTGCCCCAGCTCAGGGAGTGGGTGATGGGGAACACCTGGGGTGCATGCTGGGCGTGGGGGGCGCTGGGCTGGGGCGTCACCCCAGGAGTCCCCACCTGAGCACTAGCAGGAGGAGGGGAGTCTGCGGAGGGGCACCCTCTGTGCCAGGTGCCACGGGGGCCCTTGCCCTCAACGCCCCCCATTCAGATCCACGTTCTGATCCCACGAGGAAGCAATGGCCGAAGCTGTTCACCCTGGTTTTCCCAGAGAATCGAGCCACGTGGCCAGGCCGCGGTGAAGCGGGGGCTCGAACACCCATCTCCTGGCCTTTCGGTGTGGGCTCGGCCCCAGCCCAGCCCAGCCCAGCCCAGTGGGGCCAGCCAGGCCTGGCTGCTGGAGGAGGCTCCCCAGCTGGAGCGGGGCCTGGACAGAGGGGGCGGGGGCAGAGTCCAGCGGAGGGAGTGAGGAGGGGCCAGGGTGGCAAGGCCGGGTGGGAATGGGCACGTGGAGAGAGGAGTCCCGGGAGGCCTCGGCTGCACCCACAGTGGGCGGCTCAGGCGCGGAGAGCACAGAGGCTGACCTGGGACGGGAGCCGAGAAGACTGTCCGTGGAGACTGTCCCTCGGGGCTGTAATGGGGGCGCATCGGCAAGGCCCCCGAGCAGCACTGGACGCACGTAGGTGCTGCAAGCCGGTGGAGCAGGGGACGGTGCAGGCAGGGCTGCAGGGGGCCTGGCGCCAGGACCCCGCGGGGTTGGGGGGAGGGGGAGAGGGGAGGAGCCGTGGCGGACGGTGGGCCCCGGAGGGCCGGGGTGGGTTTTGCCTGGGGCTGGGTTTGGGCATCTGGGTTTCTTGGGCACGGCTTTGGGTGCCCTCGGCCTACCCTGTGGCTTTGTCAGGGGTCTCCGAAAGGGTGGAGCGCTGGGCCCTGGACGTCCCCTGTGTGCTCCTCTGAGCCCGGCTGAGGTCACAAAGCAAGAGGAGACTGGCAGGGGCCCAGGGGGGTGTCCCCTGCTGGGTCACAGAACCTGGGCGAAAAGAACCCTGCTTGTCAGGACCTCACGCCTCTGACCTCAGAGATGCGTGTGCCGGATGGAGCCCGGGCCCCAGGTAGCGGGCCGCTGTCTCTCCTCCCCCTCGGACGCTTCTCCCCTTCCCTGAGGGATGGAATGCCAGAGTCCCAGGTCGTGTCCTGGGTCCCTGGCCACGCCTGCTGCCCGCTGCCCGCTCTGGCCACGGGACCGGCTCCTTGCTGCTTGTTCAAGTTGGTTTCTCACATCTGTTCCTGACTGAGGCCCTCTCTGCTTTCTGGGTGTGTGGGGGAGGGTGCACACCGCAACCAACCGGAATCAAGAAGCCCTGCAGAGGGCTCGCGGCCCCAAAAAGGCCAAGGCGGCCCCAAAAAGGCCAAGGCGCCCCAGAGGTCAAGGTCCTCGTGGAGTCAAAGCCCCAGAACCCGCTCAGAGGGGTCCCCGGGGGCCTAGGCTGGGGCAGGTGTGCGGCAGGTTTGGTACACTCACCGCACGCACAAGCACTGCAGGCGTCAGATGCAAACGAGAGCAGTGAGCGAGCCGACCTCCCCAAGAAAGGAAGAACCGAGCCGGCCCGAGTCCTCGACAGCCAGCCCTGATGTGGCTCCCGGCGGGGGCCACACAGCCCGCACCCCCCTGGGGCGGGTGGAGGAGAGGGGGCGGGCAGCAGCCATGGGAGACAGGCTCTGCTGGGGGCAGGGGGGTGCTCACACCACCCTCAGCTCTTGAGTGGAGTAACTCCTGGACCCTCACAGAAGCCCCCGCAGGGGCAGGAGGCCACGGGGGTAGTGTGACAATAGTCACCTACTGAGGCGGGGGCGGCAGCCCAGGGACATGGGGACAGGTGGAGGGAGCCTGGAGGCTTCTGGGAGGAGTTGAGGAAGGACCAGCTTGAGCCAGAGCCCCAGGGAACGGACCAGTCGTGCCCAAGGGAGGCAGGCAATGGGGGCTCCAGGGGGCAGCTCTCACCCCCGAAAGGTGTGGGACGCCTGTGTCCTTGAGGCAGGGACAGGCCAGTGTCTGAGCCCTGTGTTCCCTGGCTGCCCCGGCTCTGTCCCCTCCAGTCCCCTCCACTGGGTGAGCTGGCCTGAAACCGTGCCTCTGGGGACATAACCAGAGTCGAGTTAAATTTCATTGACAGGTTTCTGCGCTTGGCACTCACGGCCCCAACCGAAGGGCCCTGGGCCTGTCCCCGAGCCAGCGCCCTGGGAGGTTTGACCCAAGGACCTTGCCCTTTGCCCGCAGCTTGACCTGCTCAGGCCCCTTGGGAAAAATAGGTCTCACTCCGAGGGCCCGTGTGCGGCCCCAACAGACGTGGCTCGGAGCCCGGCTTCACTTTCGCTGTCTGCATATTCGGGGCCCAGGGCGGTGGCTGTGGACGCGGGGAAGCAGGCGCTGGGGACGGAGCTGGTGCGCGGACGCTAAACAACAGGGAATTCTCCACCTACACCCCCCAAATCGTTTGAGATGATTTTCAGATTTTAAGGAGATAAGCCCATAAAGGGACACTTACCACATGCAGTTCCGAGTGGGAGGGCCAGCCCAGGGGCAGGACGGCTGCTTCCTGAGAGCTGGCCGGTGGTGAGGATGGGGCAGGAGAGGGGGCGGGGGACGCCCCGCCCTCTCAGGGAGGTGGCCTGACCCTGAGGGGCCCAGAGTGGGAGTGGGCATGGTGGGCCCTTGTGACGTTCAGGGTCTACGTGAGTTTGGGAGTCTGTTTCCTTCAGCCCCGAGTTTCTGAGCATCCAGTAAGGTACTAGCTGCACCACGACAGGTGGGCAGTGACCGTCCCAGGGCCCTGGGGTCTTCTGCTGTCCCCAGCCCTGTGCTCGGTGCTCAGCGACGGTCTTCTGAGTGGGTGCCTGGGGGCCGGGTCTCCCGCCTGCTCCTCTGCGAGGACACTCTGGCCTGGCCTCAGTGTCCTCAGCTGCCACCCTCATCAAGTTGGGCTTTCGTACGATGAGGCAAGACGAGTCTGTTGTGCGAGGTGGGTTCCCTGGATCCAGGAGGTCTCCAGGGCGAGGGTCACCCCTTCTGATGAAAAGCCCCAGATTAGCGTTTCTGGACCCTCTTGTCCCCCCCAGGAGACCCGAAATTGGGGGCCCAGCTGCAGGGTTCGGGTGGGATGGGGTGGATCCCCAGGGTGGCCCCTTTGGTCCTCTGCCCCAACCCCCACTGCTCCTGGGGCAGCGTCCTCGTTTCCCCGGATGGGTGTCCTTGGCAGAGGCCAGCTCCCTCGCTTCCTGGAGACGGGGCTTTCCAGACACCCCTGCGTGTGTCCGGCCCTGAGTGTGAACACACGCGTGCACGCCGCCCTGGGGAGACGGCAGTGAGCGCCCTTGGCTGACAGGCAGCGGATACAGCCGCCCGGAGATTCGGTGGAGAAGCGCTGACCCTGGGCACCGGCCTGGGTGCCCTGAGGACAAGCAAGCACCAGGCTCCCCGCACGGGGGCGAGGGTCCGACCCCTGGTGCCCCCACCCAGGGTCACGCTCCCGGCCGGCAGGGGCCACCGGATGCAGGGGTGTGGAGCGGACGGGTGGGATGGCGTCCAGGGGAGGTCTGGGGCATCGTCCCGCTCTGGGGACACAGTGAGGACCTGCCAGCCCGGCCCCTCCCAGAGCTGCTGCCCACCCACCGCCTGGCCTCGGAGGCAGGCCCGGTCCCCGAGGGGGAGGCCACCCGCTGGCTCCCTCAGCCCGACCGCTCGAGGCCCCCCTCGGGTCGGGCGCAGGGGCCCTGCACCCACATGCAGGCGCACGTGGGCGCCGCAGGCCGGGCGTGTCCCAATTAGCCCGCTCTCTGGGGAGTTCTTACTGAAAACAAAACAAACCGAAAAGGCCCTGGTTTTGCCTGGGTCCCTGCCTGCTGCCAAGTGGGTACTGCCCGGGGCTTCTGGGGCTGCTGGCTCTGCGGGACCTCCCCCCCATCCCTGGCTCTCGGGCCGCCCTGTTGGGCCTCTGCCTGTGGTCCAGCCGGGCTTCAGGTCCAGTCAGGGTTGGCCCAGCAAAGCCCCCAGCCGCCAGGGAGGAAGTTCGGGGAGCCCCCTGTGGGCAGGGGCCGAAGGGAGAAGCCGCCACGCTTCCGATGACACCGGTGGGCTCCCCGCTGCGCTCAGAGCCCCGGCCACACAGACGGACAGGACAGGGCTCTGTGCCACCTCCTGGGGGTGCGGGCGGAGGCTTCCCCAGGGAAGCAGGACCCGCAGAGGGAGCAGTGTCCCCCCTGACGGAACTCCTCGGGGGCCGTCGCCAGGCTCCCTTCCAGGCACTGGGCCCACGAAGCACCGCTGAGCCCTCCATGGGGAGGGGCGGCAGGGCTGCTGTTGGGGGCCCTGTGCACCGAGCTTTAGGCTGTCTCGCTGGGCCTGCGGGCTGGGGGGAGCCCGCTGCCTCCCACTTTGGGGGCCGCTGGGCGTAGGGATCCCATCTGCCTCTTGGTGCAGTGACTAATTCCCTGGCACCCGCCTCGGTGGTAAAGAATGTGGACAAGTTAAAATCTGAACGGCGCTGTCTCGAGGCTGCCTCCCGGCGTCTTCTGAACGGAGTGGTGGGGGCCGGGTGGGGGGGCGAGGGCAGACCTGGAGCCCCCGGCTGGGCCGCCCCCATCGGGGTGCGTCCAAGGTCGGGATGCAGGACGGCTACCCAAAGCTCTCAGGCAGCCCAGCACCCCACCCAGCAGGGGATCGGCCGTCGCCTGGAAGACAGACTCCAGGGGCCAGGAGATGGAAGGGCAGGCTGGGACCCCTGCCCTCCCGACCCCAGAACCGGCCAGGCTCTCAGGCCTGTCGGGGTGGGCAGGGCCAGCGCGCATCTGGTCCCCAGCCCTGGGGGACCTGGTGCGGGGCAGCGGTCCTGTGCGCTCCCACCCACAGTGCTTCCTCCGCCGGCTGGACCCCTCGCTCGGCAGGCCCCTTGCGCAGGCGCGCAGTGGGGAGTAAGGTTCGTTGTTAAACTTCCTAC
The DNA here is from genome assembly GCA_039655065.1 of Glossophaga mutica. Classification (NCBI taxonomy): domain Eukaryota; kingdom Metazoa; phylum Chordata; class Mammalia; order Chiroptera; family Phyllostomidae; genus Glossophaga; species Glossophaga mutica. The sequence continues at coordinate 1,841,907 of CM077307.1, forward strand.
AGGAGTAACCACAGTGACAGTGCGGGAGCTGCCGTCCACGCTGGCCTGCGGACACTGACTGGGACCCCGTCCAGCCCGTCCGGGGGACACGGAATGGGAGCCTCGTGGGTGGTTGGGCACGTTCTGTAGCCACATTGAAAAAGGGGGGAAGAAGCAGGTGGGAAGAACTTACCTGATGCGCCCCGAACTGCGCCTGTTCCAGTGTGACACGGTGAAGGGGGGCCTGTATTTTACCTTCTTTCTGTGGACGAAGGCCTTGGAATCGGGGTGCCCCCCGCCCCCGGCATAGCTCCACCCACACTGGCCCCGTTTAACGTGTCCGTGTGGCTGGCCCTCGGCTGCTGCGTGGGGCGGTCCCCGCGTGGGGCAGGTCAGTGCCAGCACTGTCCTGGTGGGGCCCGCAGTCCGGCCGGGCAGACGGAAACGGCGGGCCCGACAGGGAGCCTGGGGCTGGGAGACGTGGGGCCCCGCCGGCCTCCCCCGGGAGGGGCGCGGGGTCCCCACGCGGCGGCCGGGCCAGGACGGGGAGGACCGTGCTTCTGCTCCATGTGGAGCGGCTTCATCGAGTCGCCGTTTATTTTACGTCCCCCACAACTCGCCAGTTTCCCCTACGGACGCAGGGGTTCTCAGTTCGCTCCCGGATCTTCGTGCCCACCCTGGCGTCCGTTTCAGAACATTGCAGCCCCCCCAAAGGAAACCCTGCACCCCATCAGCCCCAGCCCCCCGGCCCCCGGCCCCCAGCCGTCTGCGCCCGGCTCTGCAGACCTGCGCCCCTGCCGCCCCCCCCCGGGCCAGGGGGCCCGAGCACCGGTCCATCCCCCGTTGGTGGGCGTGCGCCCACCCCCGTTCTACAGGCAAAGGCGCAGGAAGCTAGGAGGGCTGTGGGGGGCCCGCCGGACCGAGGTCCCCTGTCCCCACTGATGGACGTGTCCCTGCATTTATGGCGCCAAGATCCCTGCGGGGAGCCCGCGGGCCGTCCCGAGAGTTGAGTCCTTGAAGAGAAGCGCCTGCCTGGCCTCCAGGAGGCACAGGGTTGCGGCCTTGGGAGGAACCTGTCGCCTGGCACCTTCCTCCCCCTTTGGCGTCCCCCGAGTTTCCCTTGGGCTGGGAGGACTTTGGCGGAGCATTTTCCCTGCTGAACATTTCCCTCCCCAGGCCAGGGGTGGGTGTGGGGCTCTGAGGACCTTGTCGGGGACGCGTGGGGGGGGGGTGTGCCCTCGGTGGGCTGAGCTGCAGGGGCGCAGGGTGGGAAGCCCAGTCCCCCTTGGATGGAGAAAAAGACAGGGGTGCAGAGAGGGCGGAGCCCGGGCTGGGAGAGGCCGGGAAAGGCACTCTCCTGCCTTTGCATCTGCAGGAGGCGGAGAGAGGGCCACTGTCTCTGAAGAGGGGTGCGGGGCAGAGGGGCCCCTGCTCTTGCGGCCAGGTCTGCCTCCGCCTCCACCATGGGGACCCCAGGCCCTGCGCCCGCCAGACTGAAGCCCCCCACCGCACCATCTCCACGGGCCCCGAGGTTCTGGCTCACCACCCCGTGGGTGGCTGGTCCCTGGGGCTGTCCCCCAGGGCCACCACATCACCCCGGGCAAGTCACCGCCACAGTCACTGTCGCCACCTCAGTTGCCTCGTTAGTCAGACCCTGTGCTGGCAGAAACAGTCCACTCGGACCTGGGGGCCATCCAGGAGCTCTCGGTCAGTGTCTGCCGCCGGTGGCCACCTGCTCGGCCATGCCCGGAGCTTCCAGACCGGGGTGGGGGGCCGGGTCTTCCTGCCGACCCTCCAGGTGGGATCTGCTCTGCTCTGGGTTTGAGGCACCGCAGAGGGGGCGGGGGCCCCTCCCTCACTAATCCCCCCTTAAGCCCCGGTGGGGTCTGATCTGTCCCTGGTCCCTGGACCCCACGGAGAGTGCGCCAGGGGACACACCCACATAGTGGGGCCCCTGTCCTTCGGTGCGTGGCCTCAGGGAAGAGCTGGTGCCAGTGTCCGGGATGGGCGGAGGGTGTGGACGGACCACCGAGCACTCTGCGGCCGGAGAAACGGCTGTGGAGGCCACTCTGCTGCAGAACTGGGTAGCCCACCAGACAGGCCCCGGCCATGGGCGCCTCTCCCAGCCCCACCACCCACGTGGCTGGACTTCGGAGCCAGATCTGGCCCCCCGGGGCCTCAGGCAGCCCCTGCATCTCCCCTGCACGGGGGTGGGGACCCTCTGTCCCAGCCCTGTGGCTCCCACTGCCCGGACCCGCAGGCTGGGGTCTCCCCACCTGAGCTGTTTTGGGGGAGGATGTCCAAGCAGGTGCTGCCCCTAGACAGTTCGGCCAAAGCAAAGGGGGCGTCAGGGCTGGGGGCCCCGCCGTGGGCAGCTGCCTCCAGGTGTGTGCCGGGAGCCCCGGAGCCCTGGCACCGGGAGGCTGATGGAGGGAGGGCAAGGTAAATGTGTCAGCTCATCCCCGCACAAGCAGTGACCTGTCGGGGGCGGGGGGGGAAGGAGCACCGAAGAACTATTTGGGATGACGGAGGGGCTGGCCCTTTAAGGCTGTCCTGTAACAGGACACCTCCCCGACGGGCCGGGCCGGGCCTGGCTCTGCTCTCCAGGCTGACGGTGGGTCTGTCTCCCCTCTCTCCTCCCACTTCCCGCCAGGCCCAGTTCAATCTGCTGAGCAGCACCATGGACCAGATGAGCAGCCGGGCGGCCTCGGCCAGCCCCTACACCCCGGAGCACGCGGCCAGCGTGCCCACTCACTCCCCGTACGCGCAGCCCAGCTCCACCTTCGACGCCATGTCACCTGCCCCCGTCATCCCCTCCAACGCCGACTACCCCGGCCCCCACCACTTCGATGTCACCTTCCAGCAGTCCAGCACAGCCAAGTCGGCCACCTGGACGGTGAGTCGTGGCGCCCGCCCCCTGCACCCAGCAGGCACCTGTGGGGCGCGGGACCGGGGGCAGGCACGTCCTGGGCTCGAGGGGGGCCGAGCATGCCCGGCGGTCCGGCTGTCCGTCCACACAGGGACCCCCTGGCCCATGCCGACCCACCGGGAGGAGCATCGGGCAGGAGGCGTGTCTCAGGCTGGGCAGTCTGTGCGCGCTCACCCCTCGGACGTGTGGCCAGAGCCAGCCAGCCTCCTGCGGGGCCCCAGAGCGGGTGGACGTGGCTCCCCGGTGTGGTCCACGGGGCAGAGGCTGACAGTCCTCACCAGGACTGGCCGGTGCTCCAGCAGTCGGATGGGGCTCTGGTCTGAACCCCGTCTTGGGTGGGCAGGTGGCGTGCGGCTCTGCCTCGGGGAGCTGTCTGAGGCGCGGTCCACGGAGGCCGCCTCCCCCGGGCGGGGTGAGAGGCCGGCCACGAGCGTCTGGTGGTTGGCGGATGTGGGCTTGGCCCTCGTGCACGGTCGCTGGGCTGTCATCTCCGAGCACAGGAGCCAGGGAGAGCCGCAGCTCTGCGGATTTGGGGTGCAGCCCGTGGGGCCCGTGCCAGCCAGGGTAGCCTGCAGCCTCCGAGGGCCGGGCCCTGGGCACAGGGCCATTTCACAGCCAAGGAACCCGAGTCTCGAGGGGGGGAAGGGGCTCGCGTGAAGTGGTGGGGATGGTGGGCGGGTGTTTGCACGGGGAGCCGGGGGCTGGGCTCCGGCTTGGCGTTCCTAGCCACAGACTCGCACTGTCCCTAGTGAATCTCGGGGAGGAGGGGGCTGCCAGCCACGCCCGCCGTCGTGGCGAAGGCTGCAGGGATGCGGAGACCTCCAGAGAGGCCTCGGTGCACCTCCGAGGGCAGGGCGCCCAGGGCGTGGGTGGGAAAGGCAGCCCCCAGACCCTCGGGGTCACCTGCCTGCCTGCAAAGGGGAACAATGAGCCCTGCCCTGGCTCCCACCCGGAGGACCGCTGGCAGTCCCACGGGGCAGCGCCCCTGCCTCGGGGCGGGGGGGGGGCAGCCCGCACTTACCCCCACCCGGAAGTAGGACTCTGAGCAAAGAAGTCCATGCAGGGTGACTGTGTTCTGCCCCCAGGGGAGCGGGGAGCAGGTCACCTCAGCGCTCTGCCACTTTAAGAACCCACTGCCCTGCTGGCCGGGGCTGAGGTTCTTCCCACGCTCCTGGGGGTGGGGAGACCTGAGGGGGCGGAGCCACAAGTACCCGGAGTCAGCTCTGCAGGGGGTCAGTCTGGGATCTGGGCCAGACAATGGTGCCCCTGTGGCTGTCTCTGCTCCCTGCTCAGGCTGTGGCCTCCCCCAGGGGCTGGCCCCTGGCTGAGTTAAGGCCGAGGGGGGCAGGGACCCTCGCGGCCCCTCTCAGTGGCCCCCATCTTCCTCATCTGTGAGTGACCGCTCCCTCGCTCCTTACAGAGAGTGACAATCAGGTTTAAAGGAGACGGCCGGGCAGCACACGGAGTGGGTGCGGTGCCGTCAAGCCAGAGAGCTGTCTTCACTTTCCCCTTGGCCAGCGGGGCTCGCCCTGCCGGAGAGTCGTCTCCGTTCTCTCTTGCTTGTGGGGTTCCGGTCCTCACACCCCAACTCTGAGGTCTGGCTGGGTGATGGGTAGCCAGGTCAGGAGGCCCCCATGGCATCCCCACACTTGCACACCTCTGGCGACGACAGGCTCACTACCGCTCCAGTTCCACGTTCAGACTTGTCTCTCCCTGAACCTTTCTCTCCCCTGCAAGGGGAAGGGTCATGGTCCCCGCCGCACTGATTTTTGTCATCAGGGCCTGATGCAGGCACTTTGGGGGTCCTGGCTCCCTTCCTGGCCTCGGCTCGAGGATGCTGGTGGGGTCTCTGCCTGTCGGGGGCTCCAAGAGCCTCAGGTGGCCTGAGCCAATCCCAGGAGGGACAGGACCTGCCTCTCTGCTGGCTGCCTCCGCCATCTGGGGCCCTGTGCCACCCCCCAGTTGCCTCCACCACCACTGCCGGCTTCGGGGCTGCGGGGCTTCCGGCTCGGTCACGGGTCTCTTGGCTGTAGCAGGAGCCAAGAGTGTCCTCGTAGCAGGGTCTGCTCAGAATGGGGGCAGCCCGCCAGCCACACCAGGGGCAGGGGAGGCTCACCTGTGCGCGTGGGCCCTGCCTACAAGCAGCACCCCCACCCCAACTCCCGAGCAAGGGGTCCCCGCCGTCCCTCCCTGCCGGGGCCTTTGCAGGCTCTCTGCCGCAGCAGCTGAGCCGAGGAGGAGGCTGCGGCTGCCGGGGCCATGGTGCCCTCCCCAGCGCTCATCGAAGCAGGGGGTGGGGGTGGGGGTGGGACAAACATCGATAATGAGATTTTTGGCACCTCAGGCCCCTGGGAGCAGACCCCCCTGCAGGCCCCTCTCCTGGCCCGGGGGCGGTGGGGAGGACAGGACAGCCAGGCTGCCCGCCGGCTCGCAGGTCTGGGGGCTGACTGCGTGGGCGCTGCCCAGGCTTGCTGCCCGACCACGTGCCGGCGGGTGGTAACCGATAGGTAACTCACATTTTTCTCAAGTACAATTCCAAACGGACTGCCGCCTTCGCTCCTCTCCCCGCTCGGGAAACACACCCTCGCCGGTCCCCAGAGGGCCGCAGCTGCTGACGGGGTCTTTGGCCTCTGCCCCGCCTGCCCCGCTGGTCGCCCCGCTGAGTGGAGTGTCTGTCCCGCCGGCTTCCCTCAGCCTTCAGGTGTCACGCCTGTGTTCCTGGGCACCGCGGTCCTCGGTTCCGAGGTGCGCGCGTGTATACCCACACAGGCCACACCATGCACACGTGCAGCTGTGCGCGTGCACACACGTTAGTGTGGCACACAGCGCGCACATATGTGCACGCACAGGCACACGCAGCGGCACGCCTGCACACACATGACACGTGCACACACACATGGACACACCCCCATACAGGCTTCTCCAGTCGCTGCCCAGAGTTCTGACCGCCCCCCACAGGGGCAGGAGGAGAAGGGTCTCAGGTCACAGCTGCTGGAGAAGTGGCTTGTGCTCCGGCTCAAGGAGAGAGCTGACCAGGGCCAGGGCCAGGGCCAGAGCCAGGCTGGAGCCGCCGTCCAGGCGGCTGCGCAGAGGGTGGGGGTGGAGCACCCTGCTACGAGCGGCGCTGGCCAAGGCTTGTCTGTTTCGGGCCCTATCTGGGCTAAGGGGGGACAGACCCCGTGAAGGACCACGGTTTCAAGCGAAGCCCTCGGGCGCTCTGTTTCTTGGACCCGTGGATGATGGAGCCAGGTGTCTTTGTCCCTGTCCCACACTCTCCCTGGGACTCCCCTGGGCTGGCAGTGATGGGGACAGTGGTGACAGGAGTCCCAGGGAGCGGAGACAGGGAGCAGCGCCCGAGACGGGTGTCCAGACGCGGTCCAGCCCAGCTCAGCCCCTGCCCGCTCCCAGGGCTGCGCTTGGTGTCCTCGAGGTTAGGGGGCGGGGCTCCGAGGTCAGGCGGGAGGGCTGGGTGGGGCTGGAGTCCTGGCCCAGCCTGGGGGGGGCCCCTCTGGTGTTCCAACTGGCCCCGCCGACAGCCTGCAGGGGCAGGCGGCACGGGGCGCAGGGGTGAGGTCGTCTTCAGTACGATGGCGCAGCCAGCCCTGGGGGCCCAGTCTGGACACAGCCCCCTCTGGCTGCCAGCTGCCCCCGACCTGGCGTGTGCGCACGTATGTCTGTACGCATGTGTGTGTGTGTGTGTGTGCGCGCGCGTGCGCCATCCATGGCGCAGCCCTGCGCGCCCGGCCCGGGAGGAATGCGTGGAGGGCAGCGGGGAGGCGGCGGCTGCCCGGGGCTCCCGGGTGGAAGGCGGCCGAGTCAACGCCGAGGGGTTCCAGAGGAACCTTTCCAGCCCCTCGGAGGCGCGCAGGCAGGGGAGCCGCCGCGGAGGTGCCCCAACACGACCGCGGTGTCAGTTGCGCTACCCTCACAGTTTGTGGAATGCAGGAGTGGGATTAATGCCTTTCACTGGCACCGGGAGCAATTAGGGAAGCGTCCTCCGAGTGTTTACCGCGGAGATGGAACGTGGGTTATTGGGGGAAACAGGCGCACTCCGGAGAAACTGCCGAAATCTCGGGCATTGTCTGCAGCTCTGTGGGCGGGGCGCGCTTCCTGCCGGCAGCGGGGAGCTGGGATCTGAGCCCCAGGCTCCTCGTGGCCCGAGCTGGCCGTCACCCCTCCTCTCTCCACCCTCTGCCACAGCTGGGGCAGCCCCTGGGCCCGGAGGTCCCAGAACTTAGCCTTGGAGCCCTGAGCGCGGCTGGGACATCTCAGCCCCAGCCCCAGGGGGGCGGCCCCACCTCACACCCCCAGTTCTTGCAGGGGACACGAGGGACGTCCCCTGGGAGACAGGAGTCAGTCCCACAGGTTCGGGGCTGTGGGTGGGGAGCTGCAGGATCGAGTTCTCACGGGGAATCGTCTGTCTGCTGGGACCTGCTCGGAACTGCAGCCAGGCCTGCGGCCCCGCGGAGAGGGCCGGTGGCATTGGTGGCAGCCCGGCAGAGCCCCCCGCCCCCCACCTCCACAGCGCGGGCCTCGGGAAGTGGAGTCCGCCTCACTTTACAGATGAGGAAACCGAGGCTAACGGAGGGCAGGTCCCCGCACAAGGTCACTGTCAGCCACGAGTGGGGCCACACTCTGCCCGGGTCTCAGGACCTGGCTCAGCGGCCACGCCCTCAGGGGTCACAGGTTTAGAAGCCAGAACTCTCTGCCTGCCCGGGGCTCCGCTGGGCACGGAGAAGGCTCAGCACAAACCCCGACCGCACCCCACGGGAATGAAAAGAAAGCTGAGAAGTGACCACCTCCCCCTGCCCAGGGCATGCAGGCCCCGAGCTCAGGACGGACCTGGGGCACCTCTCTGGCTGGATGGGGGTGGGGCGCCTTTAAGGCGAAGCAACAGCTCTCACTGCCTCCCGCACAGAGCGCAGGTCCTGACCTGCGTCCTGACCTGGGTCCTGACCCGCAGCTACCGTGGCAGGCAGGCCGGAGGCGGGAGGGCCCGCTGACCAGGGCTCCACACGGGGCCAACCCGACCGTGCTCCCAAGAGGCCACCTTGCGCATCCGCCGCAGCCGGCCCCGCGGCCCCGCGGCCCGGCCTCCCGCCCTCCGCTCCCCCTGACACCTGCAGCCGGTCCAGCACCAGCCGTGAGGCCGTCCATCCTGGAAGTGGCAGCGCACAGGGAAGGGGCTGGCCCTGCGGTGCCTGCCCGCCCTGGACCCGAGGCCGTGGCCAGAGCCCTGTGCCACGGTCAGAGGCTCCGGGACTGTCCTGCGAGCAGAGGGTGCCACTGAGCCCGGCACCCTGCCAGGCGGGCGGACCCTCGAGATCTCCACAGCAGACAAGGCCCGGCCAGCCTAGCGGACAGGAGTGGGGTGGCGGTGAGGGCTGGGAGCCCGCTCCCCGGCCCCGGCCTGCGGAGGACAGAGCCAGGCAGGGCACCGGCCCGGGGCAGGGCAGCCCTGTGGCCCGGCGCTCAGTCCAGCTCACCGATCCTTGCCAGAGCGTTTTCCCCGCAAGGCCCGAGGCAGGCAGGCAGGGGCCCGGCCCTGCTCAGGAGGGCTTTGCGGGCCTCCCCGGCAGTCAGGAGTGCTGCTCGTGGGCCTGGCTGAGGCTGAGGGTCCGACCGCCACCTGTGCCCTTGGGGTGGGAGGGCTGGCTGCTGGTGGGGGTTCTGGGGCTGCCTGCCAGCCCCGCCCCACACCACCCCCAGGGCACAGATCACATCCTGTTGCCCCTTCGTCCTCCTGGGGAAGCCGAGGGATGGGCCTCGGTTACCGAGTAAGGGCCGCCGGAGCCCAGACCCTGCTGACCGGCTGCCGGCCCCACCGCAGCCCCTTCCCTCTCCTCCGAGCCAGGCTGCCGCCCACGGCCCAGGCTTCCGCAGTGCGCCTCCGCCCGCCCTGTTGGTGTCCTGGGCTCCCCACCACCGACCTGGGCCCGTGACCTCCCTACTGGGTCAGCTCAGCACACACCAGCTTCCCTGCACACAGGCTTAGCCCAGGACTCAGCCCTGAAGGTGTTCTCAGCCGGTGCGGGACGGGCCAGCCCAGGCCGGGTGCGGCCAGGCCGTGGGGCCCCCGGGCTCCTGCTCGCCTGTCTGGGGCCTGGCTGGAGGGAACCTTGGGGCAGGCTGCCTGGCTCCCCCAGGCCTGCCTCTCCCCAGTGGGCAGCTTCTGGTCCATTGCCCCTCCTCTCGGGGCTCCCCTGGACAGGGGCTGTGGTCACTCAGCCTGTTTCTGCTTCCTGTTCACCCTCCTCTGGGCTTCTGGTCAGGGGACCCCTGACCCTCAGCCTGCATGGGGGTGTCAGCAGACACATGCATCCCCCCCCAGCCAGGCACCCCTGAGGAGTCGCTGCCCCTCTCAGATCCTACGTGTCTATCATACGGTCGTCCATGGCCTGGGGCCAGTTTGGGGCGCTGCCTGTGGGCCTTCTCGGGCGTACTCTGAGGCAGGACAGGGTGGTTGTCACAAGAGCCCCACCTCCTCTCTGGGCTGTGACCCCAACTGCTGCCGGAGCTCCCCCGTGCTCCCAGCAGCTCCCCGCTGGGGGAGGACACCAGGATGGCGCAGCCGGCCTGCGCAGTGCAGGGGAGAGTCCCAGGAAGGGCCGGCCGGAGGGAGTCTCCTGTGGGCTTTGCCACCTCGGGACCACTCCTGACCGGGAAGGAGGAGAAGGGTCCCTTCCCTGGGGGACTGGCAGGCAGCCGGCGATCTGGGCTCCCTGCGTGTCTTGGGGTAGCTCCGTGAGCTCCCGGAGCCTGAGGGTCCCAGGGAGCTGTCCCGGGGTGAGCGGGCCTGGGGCCTGGGGCAGGTCCTCAAAGGGGCCCTGACCCGAGAGAGGAGAGGACCGTGGCTCTGAACACGAGTGCTCGTGCACACCTACACAAAAAGCAGATGAAAGTTGGCTCTAAAAAAATCATTTAAAAATCGGCGCCCCCCGCCACAGCCCGGTCTTCCAGATCTGTTGTAACAGATTCGCCTGAGCTGGTTAACGGTATTTGCGGTTTGCAAGATGCTACACGTCCCTGGAAAATGACAGACACGTTATTATCACCTCTCCGCTCTCCTCCTGCCCAAACGTGCCTGTGCCGGGCACCCAGCTGCTGAGCAGTGGGCGCGGGGAAGTTAACAGCCACCTCCCGCCTCCCGCCACCCTCTCGCCCACCGCCCCCGCTCAGCCCCAGCAGACCTGGGGCTCCCAGCCAGGCCGGGCCCATCGTGAACCGAGGGGGGGGGTCGGAGGAGGGGAAGTGGGTGGGGGAGGGCAGGGTGGGCATACCCCAGCGTGTGGCAGGGCAGGCAAGTCTAGACGGCTCTGTGTCAACAGCCGAGGATAAATAAGATTTTATCGGCTCAGAATCTGTTGAAACACATCCATCTAGCGGTTCCGGCGAAAGAGAGGCGGGCTGGAGGGCGGGGGAGGGAGTGTCTCCACGTGACCTTTTCTCTAGAACGGGCAAGGACCCCGGGCTCCTTCCTGCCAGGCTCCCTCAGCACCCAACCCCAAGCCCAGGAGCCCTGGGAGGAGTGGGCCCCCGTGGGTGGGCAGGAGCTCAGGCCTGCTTCTCGGGGCCGCTACAGGTCACACCCTGCCCCTGCCCCTGCCCCGGGCTTCCCAGGCTCCCCGACCCCCCCACAGCCACCTGTGCCCACACCCGATGCTCCAGGTGTGAGAACAGCAGGCACCTTGGCCCTTGCCGTGGGGGGGGCGGGGGTGCTGGCAGCTGAGTGCCCAAGGGCCACTCCTGCAGGCAGCTGGGGCAGCACGGGGCTGGAGACCCACCCCGGGGAGCAGGGCCAGGTGGTGGCCTCGTGCAGGACGCAGGAGGGGGGTGCTGGGCCACCGATTGCCCAGGTGCCGACCTGCCCACCCTGGCAGCTCCAAGCTTTCTTCCTCGCAGCCACGCAGCTCCGGAGAGGCGGGCTCCTACCGGGCGGGCAGTACCAGGGACAGCTCCCCGAGGCTCCTCCCCGCGTCCGGGCCTCCAGAGCGTCCCCACTCCCCTCTGACCGGCTGCGCTGCCTGGCCTGCTTTTTCCTGGAGCCTCAGCTGGGGAATCCAGACCCCACAAGCACTGCTGCGCTCCCACCCCACCTGGGCTCCGCAGGCAGCTCCCCTGAGTCCCGTCCCCCCTCCTCTCTGCCTGACTGCGCTGCCTGGGAAGCAGGACCCGGGCTCAGGAGGGGGCAGCGGCGGGCTGAAGGGGCCCAGGAGTGGCGCCCCGTTGTTCGGATCCCGGGGCCCATCCGGGAGCTGCAGGGAGGGCCGCTTAGGGCACCTGCACTCAGCCGCACCTGGGACCCGGCCCAGCCCTGGAGGAACCGGCTAAGGAGCCCCGGCGGCCTCCTGCCCTGGGCTGCCCTGCGGGCAGAGTGACCCCACCCAAGTCACACACACCCCCCCACGGGGTGACAGGACTGAGGGGGCCTGTGGGTAGTCAGTGCGAGGAGACTGCACGCCCGCCCACCACTGGGCGCCCGTCGGCTCCTGCCCCCCATCCGTGGCCAGGGTCCTGTGCACGCCCGTTTCCCTGCTGAGGTGACCTCACTTAGGGGACACCTCCCCGGGGGCATCCAGTTCCCACCTGTGATGGGGTCTCGAGGGGCACGTACATCCTCAGCAGGCTCCCAGTTTGCCAGGAAGGGGAGACCCCGCCCACTAACCCCCCTTGGACCCCACCCCAGAGAGGGCAACGTTTCAGGGGTGGCGGGACAGTCCCACTGCTCTGCCCAAGGGCTGGGAGAGTCCTGGGGACCCTGTGCTCCCGGTCCCAGGTGGGCTCCACCTCCCTGGGTCTCCCCTGCCTCGCTCTCCCGCACTTGGGGGCCCCGGAGGCCCACTTGTCGGCCTGAGAAGCTGCTCTGGTGGCCGGTGGGGGCCTTAAGCTTCGGGGTCAGGGTGTCAGGCCCCCACTTCCTTGGCAAAGATGGGCCAGGACCTGCTCCTTCCAGGTTCTGCCTGCGGCCCCCTCTCTCTGGTCTCAGTTTCTCCAGTGGCACCGCTGTGAGGTGTGACGGGGCACTCTCGGGGGCTGTGGCCAGGGTCGCTCTGGGCTGCTGGGGGTGTGTGGGGACAGGAAGTATCCTCCGAATCTCAGACCCGAAATGCCCCCCACTGCCCCAGGGAAGGGAGCGTGAGAGCCCCGATGGTCCCCAGAGCTAACCATCGGGAGGTGGGCGGGCACTCCAGCCACCCACAGCCTGAACTGCTGAGAGCCATTCTGGGTCCTTTTGGGGTGCCCTGGCCCCCTGGGAGCTGTGTGCTGGGGTGGGACAGCCGTGGCTGTCTGGGGCTTCAAGGTCAGTGACCCCCACACCCGTGGCCAAAACTGAGCCACTACATACAGGCCCCCCGCCTCTGTGGTCTGGGTCTCCCTCCCAGTGGGCGAGCGCCCAGAGGCTCTGGCTTGTCTGAAAGCCACCTCTGGGGGGTGGGGGAATGGGGCTGGGGGGCAGGCTGAGGTTTACAGCGGGAAGAGTGCAACGGGGGAGGGCCCAGCGCCTAGCCCCCGCCCTCCAACAGCAACTTCTCCCTCCCCGACCTCTTGGTCCTCGTCCCAAAGAGGGACCTCAAGGAACCCGCCTCTCCATGGTGAGACCCGCACAGAAAGCGTCCCCGTCTGGCTGCTGCAGGCACCAGGGCCAGCGGCCGTCGCTGCGCACCAACCAGTCAGCCAGCTGCCGCTCCAGTGCCCCGAGGGCCCGGCGCTGGGAGGGAAGATGCCCGGAGGGGCAGGCACGGGGTGGGGCTGCGGTCGGAGAGCTGGGGGCAGGGCCTGCTGGCCCCGTGGACAGCCTGGCACTCCTGGCGCGGGCCAGCCTGCGGCCTCATCCCTGCTCCCTCCCGTCCAGTACTCCCCGTTGCTGAAGAAGCTGTACTGCCAAATCGCCAAGACGTGCCCCATCCAGATCAAAGTGGCCACCCCGCCGCCGCCGGGCACCGCCATCCGCGCCATGCCCATCTACAAGAAGGCGGAGCACGTGACGGAGGTCGTGAAGCGCTGCCCCAACCACGAGCTCGGGCGGGACTTCAATGAAGGTGAGGCTGCCCAGCCCGGGCGGGCGGGCCGTGCCCTGGGCACCAGCAGGGGCCATGGGTGGGCTCTGGCAGTGGGCTCGGCCTCCGCCCACCCCCCCGGATCCCCCAGCTTGGCTCGGGGCCCCAAGTGCAGGTGCCAAGCACAGCAGGGCAGCCTGACCTGGAGGCCGGACAGGGCTGGGGGCTGGGGGCAGGCCTGGGGTCCCCAGTCTGCGTGTGGCCCCAGCTCCCGGGGGGCCAGCACCTCTCTGAGGCAGCGCCCCCTCCTGGCAGGACAGCCTGCCCCGGCCAGCCACCTCATCCGCGTGGAGGGCAACAACCTCTCGCAGTATGTGGACGACCCCGTCACAGGCAGGCAGAGCGTCATGGTGCCCTACGAGCCCCCACAGGTAGGCCTGGATGGGGTGGGGGGGAGCCGAGCCCTCAGGGGACCCCCTAGTCTTCCCTCACCCTCTCCGGGGCACCGGCTCCCCATCTGTGGCGGAAGGGGGCTGATGACCTCTGACCTCAGCCTTCACCTGTCCGCTCTTCCCACCTGTCTGTTCCCACTCACGGGACTGAGGCCTGGAGTTCGGGCTTGGGGTGTGGAGCGGGCCGGCAAGAGTGGGGGGAGGAGAGGCCGACGGTCAGGGGCAGGGCCTGGAGATGAGGGGTGACCAGTGCAAGTGGGGGGGCCTGCCAGAAGTGGGCGGAGTGGACAGACCCTGGGAGGTCCGCCCTTGACCTGAGGGCGGCAGCAGGCCTGAGGGCGCAGCTGGGGGCAGAAGCAGGGGAGGGGCCGAGGGTGACGGTGGCGTGGGGCCAGGACAGGGGTTGCTCGGCAAGCCCTCCCCTTTCCTCCACCTGGTTCTGAAACCACCCCCTGGACCCCTGAAGCTGGGCCCAGCTCCCCAGGACCCCCGGGCCTAAGACCAGCCCTTACCTCAGAGAGACCAGGGCACTGGAGGGGTGGGACCACCCTGCCCTCCTTCCCCCTTCCTCCAGGCCCACCTTCCCCTGCCTAGACAGCCAGGAAAGCAGGGCTCTTCCGCCCCCTGCTGGCTGTTCTGTGAAAGGCGAGGTTTTCCTGAGCTAGTGAGGGGCTTTTACAGCCTGACTTGGGGAGACCATGACAACCGCCCCTTTTGCGGTGCCCCGTGGTCAGGAGTCCTCCACGCACCCCTGGAAAACGGGTGTGTGCGGGGCTGGGGTCGAGCAGGGCAGGGTTCCCTCCGGCCCAGGAGAGACCACGCTGGCCGGACCCCCACCCGCACCTACTCCCACCAGCCTGGGACTCTGCCTCCCACCTGGGGCAGGGGAGCGCCCGGCAACCAGACCGCCTGCGAGCTCCGCCCGCCCCCCGCCCCCCCGGGGGCAGAGGCCGGTCCGAGCTCACTCGGCACCCAGGACCAGCTCGGCCCTGAGACTCAGCGTTCTGCACGAGTGGACAGATGCACGGGGGTGGAGGGACGGATGGATGACGGATGGGTGGGTGGGTGGGTGGGTGGGTGGATGGGCAGTGGGTGTGGCGATGACAAAGGACCACAGGGCAGGGCCCAGCCCCCCAAGCCTACCCAGAGGCGGGACCCGATGTAGGAGATGGGGGAGCTTGTAAGGCCAGGAGCCCTCGCTGTCGGGGGCTGGGCCCGCACGCTGACACCACAGCCCTCCCCGCCGCCCGTGCAGGTGGGGACGGAGTTCACCACCATCCTCTACAACTTCATGTGCAACAGCAGCTGCGTGGGGGGCATGAACCGCCGGCCCATCCTCATCATCATCACCCTGGAGACCCGGGAGTGAGTCTGCGGTTCGAGGGGTGGGGGGCAAGGACTCGGGCCGGGGACGTGGTGTGGAGACAGGGAGGACGAGGGCAAGGAGCGGTGCGGCCCTGGGGGGCGGTGGGGGGGCCTCCCCGGGCTACAGCGGCCGCCAGAGCAGACCTGGGCCTTGGGGGGACCGGGGGCACCTGGGGTCCCGGGGCAGCTGGGCACTCTGGCCCGATGCCCTGTCCTGTCACAGCCGGAGGTGGGCGGGGAGGGGAGGTGGGGAGGGAGGGCAGGCCGGGGGGGCTGGAGGCTCAGGGTTCCGGCTGTGCCCCCGGACAGCGGGCAGGTGCTGGGCCGCCGGTCCTTCGAGGGCCGCATCTGCGCCTGTCCTGGCCGGGACCGCAAAGCCGACGAGGACCACTACCGCGAGCAGCAGGCTCTGAACGAGAGCGCGGCGAAGAGCGGGGCCCCCAGCAAGCGCGGTGAGTGCACGGGCGTGGCGGGCGGCCCCCCTGCGGGCGGGGGGTGAAACGCTGGCCGGGTGCATCGCCAGCCTGTGTCCAGGGCAGAGAGGCCGCCTCACCCACGTGGCCGCCCCTGGGTCCACTCCCTGCAGCACGGGGACAGCCAGGCCCCTTGTTGGCTCAGGCGGGGCGGTGGGTGCCCGCTGGCTCTGTCCGCGTCGTCCCACCTCCCCCCCGCTGCTCACGCGGCCCTCCCCGCTGGCCTTCCAGCCTTCAAGCAGAGCCCCCCTGCCATCCCGGCCCTGGGCACCAACGTGAAGAAGAGGCGGCACGGGGATGAGGACATGTACTACATGCACGTGAGCGTCCCGGGTCTGCGGGGCCCAGGCTGGCACCGCCAGGGCCGGGCGGGAGCCGCCCGTCACGCTCTGAGACCCGAGACCCCAGGCCCCGGGGCTCTGCAGGCGGCGGGTCCACAGAGGGAGAGCCGGGCCCCACAGGGCCAGAGGGCAGGGAGGCCGGCTGTGCTGGGTCAGGGGCTCCCCCTGCCACCGCTCGGAGCTCACGCAGCGGGCAGGTCCTGGGGGCGGGGGCGGGGTGGGGGGCATCAGGAACCCCACTTCTGGAGTCCGGCAGGCCACCTCCCTGTCACGGGATGTGACCTCTGCAGTCGGTGGACCAAACCGCCGGGTGCGTGGCCAGGGCTGCTCCTCCATCATGTGAGCTCTTTATATTGGAGTCAGGACGAGCCCCTCACTCTGCAATCCCCCATTCGTTGAGTTTCTTGTCCCTGAACCCCGAGTGTGCTGAGTGCTGGGGAGGGGAGGGGGAGGGGGGGAGGGGGGAGGCTCGGGGGCTGGGAAGGGGTGGGCGTGGGCGTGTGGACAGAGGACGCCTGCCCCCCACTCTGGGGAAGGAGGAAAGAAGGGGCCTGCGGGTGCCAGGGAACCCACGAGGCTGTGGGTCCAGGGCCCGCTGAGGCTCCCACCAGGGGCCTGGGGTTGAGGGGAGGCCCAGGCGCCCCTGGGCAGAGGTCCGCTTCCCTGTGCTCAGGTGCGGGGCCGGGAGAACTTCGAGATCCTGATGAAGGTCAAGGAGAGTCTGGAGCTGATGGAGCTGGTGCCGCAGCAGGTGGTGGACTCCTACCGGCAGCAGCAGCAGCAGCAGCTTCTCCAGAGGCCGTGAGTGCGGCCCCCGCGCACAGGCCCCGAGGCCCGTGTGGCGCCCCCTCCTCTGGGAAGCCCTCCTTAACTGCAGGGGTCACGGCCATCGCTGTGACTCTCTCTCCCGCCGAGGGGTTCCCCTAAACGTCTCCCGAGTAGAGGACGAGGAGGGGCGGTCAGAGCAAGGGGGCGTGCAGTGGCGTGAGTGCCCCCCCGCCTGCCGGTCCCCGAGAGCAGGCTGGGGGGCCGCGGCCTGGGCAGAGGGCCTGGGTGAGGAGGCAGGTGCTCTGACACCTCGGCTCAGGGCCGGGGGCCCACGTGGAGGGGACCGGGGGGCCGCCTGTGCCCTCACCAAGGCGGCCGTCGCTGTCCGAGCAGGAGCCACCTGCAGCCGCCATCCTACGGGCCGGTCCTCTCGCCCATGAACAAGGTGCACGGGGGCGTCAACAAGCTGCCCTCAGTCAACCAGCTGGTGGGCCAGCCGCCCCCGCACAGCTCGGCGGCCGGGCCCAACCTGGGGCCCATGGGTGAGTGGCGGTGGGGGCCCAGGGTGGGTGGGTGGGTGCGTGGGTGGGTGGGGGAGGCCCGGACGCTGGGCCCGGCCCCAGACGTGTCTGCCTGCTCAAGACCCGCACGTGAGGCTGGCGGTGGCTGCCTCCCCCCCCCCCCCGGCGGCTCTGGCCCACGGCAGGAGGCACGGCCCAGGAGGGCCCCCCGCCGTGCCCGCTCCCTCGGGGCCGTGCCCGCTCCCTCGGGGCCGTGCCTCGCCTCCAACAGTGCCGCCCGACTCTTGGCAGGCCCCGGGATGCTGCCCAACCACGGCCACGCCCTGCCGGCCAACGGCGAGATGAACGGCAGCCACGGTTCCCAGCCCCTGGTCCCGGGGTCCCACTGCACCCCACCTCCCCCCTACCACGCCGACCCCAGCCTGGTCAGGTATGTGGGCCGTGGCCAGGCCCTGCCCCTAACCCACTGACCCTGGCCCCTTTGTGGCTCCTGGTCCACAGGCCGGAGGCGGGGGGCAGTCTCTGCCAGCTGCCCCACCTGTCCCGTGCCTCAGTCACTCTGCTGCCACCTGGGGACGGACAGAGGCAGAGAAAAGTGTTGGGAGGGGGGGTGTGCAGCCGATGCTGGGAGGCAGGGGGGCACGAAAGCCCGGAGCCTCGCCATGGCGGCCTCATGGGCAGGGGTGGCCAGGCGTCGCCCTTCGGGGCGCTTCTTAGACGTGGGCGCTGTTTCACTTGGCGAATTCCCTCTGCAGTTTTTTAACAGGATTGGGGTGTCCAAACTGCATCGAGCACTTCACCTCCCAGGGGCTACAGAGCATCTACCACCTGCAGAACCTGACCTTGGAGGTGCGGCCCCCTCCCCGCCCGCCCCCGCCCCCGCCCAGCCGACAGGGCCCTGTCCCTGCGCAGGGAGCGCGCTCTCCTCCTTCCGGGGTGGCTCTCCGGTCATTTCCTGTCCTCGAGGCTTGAGGAAGCAAGCGGCTGCGACATTTGGGAAACCCTTCTTCCCAAGCCTACCCACATCCTCACCTCTGGCTTCTGTGCTGAAGTCCCCTCATGAGGGTAGGCAAGTGCGGCTGTGCAGACCCGGGCAGCTGGACTGGCCACGTGATCTCTGGCCCCCAGCGGCCAGGCTGCCTTCGATGTGAGGGGTCTTCGGTGTGAGGGGTGGTGGACTCTTTCTAAGGCACAGAGAGTTTCGGAAGGCAGAGGCCGGAGGGCCCTGGAGCTGGTTTAGTCCAGTGCCGCCCACCAAGGAGAAAGGGGGGCTCCCAGAGGAAGCGGGCTGCGAGCGTCCGGGCACAGACGTGGGTGAAACAGGATCGGGGGCTGGGCCCGCTCTGGGGTGTGCTGGGCGGGCAGGCGCTGTCGGCCGGGGACTCCCAGCTGCGGACCCAAGAGGCAGCTGCGGCCTGGGTCCCGGGATGGTGGGGGGGCGCAGTTTGGTGGCCCGGAGCCCTTTGCAGGGCCTGCCCCCAGCCCAGAGCTGTGGCCGGACCCAAGGGCATGCCACAGACGGCTGGGCCGCATGCTCAGAGGGTGGCCCTGACAGCGTCTGCATGTCCCCTGACGTCCCTGGGGACCCGCTGCTGGGCTGGCTCGGTGTTAACCCTTGCCGCACCAGCACGGCACGTGTGCTTGGGGGGTCCTGGGGGCTCGGGTTGGGGGCAGGCCCCGCGTCATCAGCTCCGGTCTCAAAGGGCTGGGGGCAGGCGCCCGGTCCTCCAGGGCTGGGTGTGAAGGGGCTCCATGGGTCACTGTGGTGGTGGACCGGGCCCCAGGCCCCACCCAGCCCAGCAGTGACCCCTCTTGCACTAGCAGATGGGTCAGCTCTTAGCTCTCCTGACACTGCCAGGGCCACCAGGCCCGGTGTGTCCAGATCAGACTCCCATCCTTGGAGCCCCTCCGCTGCTTTATTGCCCCCACGGTCGAGTTCCAGGACCAGGCCCGATGGTGGCCCCGCACATCAGGGTGGCCCCGGGGGCTCCGCTGGAGCGCGTGGTCCTCCAGCCAGGTCGGTGGTGGGAGAGGAGGGGGCGTGGCCTGTGGCTCCACCTTTAACGGGGCGGGCTGCTTCCGCAGGATCTCGGGGCCCTGAAGATCCCGGACCAGTACCGGATGACCATCTGGAGAGGCCTGCAGGACCTGAAGCAGGGCCACGACTGCGGCGCTCAGCAGCTGATCCGCTCCAGCAGCAACGCGGCCACCATCTCCATCGGCAGCTCTGGGGAGCTGCAGCGGCAGCGCGTGATGGAGGCCGTGCACTTCCGCGTGCGCCACACCATCACCATCCCCAACCGCGGCGCCCCGGGCGGCGCGGGGGGCGCGGGCCCGGACGAGTGGGCGGACTTTGGCTTCGACCTCCCGGACTGCAAGTCCCGCCGGCAGTCCATCAAGGAGGAGTTCACGGAGGGGGAGGCCAACTGACCGCGGGAGGGCGCGCGGGGTTGCGTGGAGCCTGCCTGCGCCCCTGCGGGCTGGGAGCGCGCGCGCGCGGGGAGCCACGCCTGCGCCCCTGCGGGCTGTAGCCAGAGAAGCCTGGCTTTACCTCTTCCTTTTTGTCAAAAACTGCCCCTGCGGCTGTGCCCAGGCAAGGTCAAGTCCAGCCTTCGGGCAGGAGAGGCCGTGCAGGGACTCCGGGGCTTGCGCGCAGAGCGTGCGCCGAGGGCCGGCGTCGCCGGACCAGTCCGCCCACCCACCTCCTCCCTGCCTCATCTTCCTCGGGACTCTGCTGCTCGGGCCAGAGCCTTGGAAATAATAGGACGGCCCCTGCTGATGGACTGCCAAATAGTATTCTTCCACCTCTTCTCATCCGGGTAGCACCGAGCAGCTTGGGGATTGTGTCCGAAACATTTATCTTCGGGGCAGTGCTCCAGACAGGCTCTGTCCGAGGCTGGACCCTCGGCGGGACTTGAGGGTCAGCCCATCCCTCACACACTGGACAGCCAGTTCAACCCCCAGGGCAGCTGCCCTCCATCTCCGGGAGAAGACTGGGAGGAGGGTGTTGCCAAGGACTCAGTCCCTCCTGGGGGGCTTTTGGGTGGCGCCCACCCGCCAAGGCCCTCGCGAGCGCCCCGGCCAGTCAGCGCTCCTCGGCGACCATCTCAGCGCCCGTGCAGTAGCGCCCTCCAAACGACAGGAAACTGTCGACATTTGATAAAATGATACTCTTTTCTACATGGTGGGTCAGCTTTTTTAAAAAAAGAAAAGCATTTGTAACATTCCCTTCAGGATTCAGCCTGGGGGTGTCCCAGGTCTATGGAAACAAACTGGGCGGTGAAAGCTGGGGGGCAAACCAGCTGGGGGCCCTGGTGCGGCTGGGTGGGATGAGACCCCCCTCATGGAGAGGCTGCCAGGGGCGGGTGCTGGGTGGGCTGCGAAACTCTCCTGTTGAAACAGCCCCCTTGCCCCCTCGGTGACCCTTGTAAGCTGGGGGAGGAGCCACGGGAGAGCCCCGCCCCCTGGAGGGTCCACCTCTGGGCCTGGGAGGCGGGCGGGCTCCGTGCTGGGAGGGGCCTGCTGTCCCCCGTGGGGCCGCGCCGAGGCAGGGGTGGGGTCTCTACAGGGGATCCCAAGGCACTGGTGGGCTTGGCGGAGACAGCCTCTGCTGCCCTCCCGATGGGGCGCTCAGGGGCCCGGCTGCAGGGCAGGAAGGGAAGGCCACAGGGAGCGTGGGCGGGGGATCCCCACCGCCGTGGGTGCCGAGTCGCCGCCGCCCTGCGGGCAGGCTGCCTGGTGCTTCCCGATCAGCCGCTCTGTCCTTCCGCCGGGGTCCCTCCGCATTCATCCTTCGAGTCTGGGTGCTCCTCACTGCCACCCCAGAAGCAGGGAAGGCCCCCAGGCCCCAGGGAAGGTGGACACCAGGCCCGGAGTGCCCCTGGGGTTTGTTGGTGGCAGGAAACCCTCCGCCCCCGCCCCCAGAAGGGGCTCTTCTGTGTGGAGCTGGGGGGGTGTGCTCAGGAGTTGGGCTCCAGCCCTCTGCTTGTTGAGGGGGGCGTGGGGGGTTAAAATGCCAATCTGTTACATTTCCAGGCCCTTGGGAAGGCTGCTGGGGGGTGTTACTGGGGGAAGGTGACCTCCAGAGCTCAGCGCTGTCCTGACGGGAGAGACCCAGGCCAGAGGCACCCCCGCCCCACACCCTCCCCGCAGGGTCGTCTGCAGACCAGGCCTTCATGGCAGGAGGTTGCAAACGTCACCGGTCCCGGCTCGTTTAGCAGCAGCGCTCAGGTGTCGACGCTGGGAGTGGATGCCCTCCGCATGCGCCCCCCAGGGACCACGTATCAGGGCGGCCAGAGCCAGGAGCCTCAGGGCAACAGGACCAGCTTGCCTCAGC
Source organism: Glossophaga mutica (assembly GCA_039655065.1). Classification (NCBI taxonomy): domain Eukaryota; kingdom Metazoa; phylum Chordata; class Mammalia; order Chiroptera; family Phyllostomidae; genus Glossophaga; species Glossophaga mutica. Next base: position 1,863,069 of record CM077307.1, read on the forward strand.
TGGCACCGGGCTTTGCCAGTTAGCTGCGAGCACTCCTCCGGGGGGGCTGCTGTCTCCCCAGAGCACACCACGCCCGAGGCTCAGCCCTAAGGCTGAAGGTCAGTCACAACCGAGGACTCGGGCCGCAGGCTCCCTGTCTTGCACTCACGAGGCCCGGGGCGCCTGCTCCGGCCTGTTCCCAGGTGGAGAAACCGAGGCAGGGAGGGCTTTCCGGCGGCAAAGAGGTGGGAGGGCCGCTGCTCGCCAGGTCGTGAGGACGCCTGCCTGCTGACAGCCAGACAGACACGTGTCCCGGCCCGCCCCCCCCCCCCCGGGAAGGTTCCTGTCAGTGACCCGGTTCTTGGGGTCCCCCCGGCCGCTCATGACCGGCTTCCGCTGGGTCCCCCCATGGGCCGTGGGACTGGACTGCTGGGGAGCCGCCACTTCACGCGGGTTTGGTGGGCCCCCCGACCCAGGACCCCAGCGTGCGTGGATAGGGACGTCATGTGTGACCCGCCTCTTAGAACACGTCACTCGAACACCGGCTCCTGTGACGGTCCGCCGAGGCTCGGCGATGCGTTCGTGTTTGAGAAAACGCGCCCGTCTGCGATGTAACGATCTTCCGGCAGTGTTAATATTTCTGTATTAACTTCTCTGGGTACTGTCATCTTGGGGAAATGTGTTATTTTTTTAGCTGTTTTGGTGGGGATTTTCATTTTTGTAACGTAATAAAGCACATGTCCCATTGGCTGTCCCCTGAGTCAATGAGACATGAAAACGTATTGGCTCCCAGGGCCTGGAGGCCCCGCAGCGCCCCTGCTGGCCTGGGCGCCCCCCTTGGGGCTCCCTGTGTGTTTTCAGCAGGCGATGAGCCCCGGCAACCCCCTCCCCTGCTGTGGGCAAGAGTTGTCCCTTCCCATGAGAGCCGGCTACCCTCCCAGGACTGACCTTGGCCTTGGTGTGGCCATCCACGCCTGCAGGGGGTGGGGCCATAACCCTCTTCCAAGCCCCTGAGGCCCCCCTAGAAAGGCTACACGGGCTGGGCGGAGTCGGCTTCGAAAACAAAGGGGGCGGGGCTTCCCTCTCCCACAAGCCCTCCCCCAGAGTTGCCGTCTGTCCCCAGGACCCACCCTGGGGGGCTGAGCCCGACGTGCGCCCCCATGTCACGGTGACAGAAACCCAAACCACAAGTGTGCCAATGGCTCAGAACTGGACAGTCATCAAGGACTCAGGATGTCCCCTCCACCTGGAGGGGAGCAGACGCCGGCACATGGCCTGCGGGGCCGCTCCTGCGCACCCCAGACTCTCTGGCCAGAGGGCAGTGAGGGGGTCTCCACCACGGGGTCCCCCACCTGACTTCCTCAGGGGACCGACGGAAAAGCCGCCAGGTGCAGGCTGCTGACGGCAGTGACCCGCTGCAGCCGCCCCAGGGCACGGCTGGCCCGGACCCTCCCATGTGAGAACTGGGCCGCCAGGCCGCAGCACCTGGAAGAGAACAGATGGGAGAGCCCTGAGCTGCAGCCCAGGGGCCTCCGAGCACGTCTGGCCAGCTGAGCTCCTAGGCCAAGTTCAGCTCCCGAGTCGCTTCCAGGCTGTGCCCTTCAAAGCCCCGCATGCTAACAGAGACCGCGTACAGGGCACGTGGGGTGGGATGGGATTGGGGGGGCACGCTGGGCAGCACCCTAGACAGCGGGCTTGAGCCTCACACCTCACTGGAGCCCCAGCTGGTCCCCCCCGCCGAGCTCCAAAGCTGGAGCGCGGTGCGCACCTGCACGTCCTTAGTTCCACCAGCACCCTCAAGCTGCCTTCTGTTTACTGGAGCTGAGCCCCGGGCCACGTGCGCTTTTTGAAAGCAGTTGCACCAGTTTCTGTCGTTTTCTCCAGCTTGTAGGAGTGCTTGTTCCAAGCCACTGGAATAGGGCCCTCTCACAATTTGAGGTTGTAAGTTTTTGTTTTTTTTTTTCCCCAAAGGCCCCCTTTATTCCCACACCTGTACTAGATACACAATCAGTACTCCCTTCCTGAGACTGCAGCCTTGACGGGGGACCGTGACCTCGGTGCCGAAGCCGGCCTCCTGGCGCAGACTGCGGCTAACACAGGAAAGTTTAGAGCCCGCATCGCCCGTTCCGCACGCCTTAAGGAGCCAGCTGCCCGAGGCGCTGGAGGAGGCCTAATCCCAGCCTGGAGGACACCCTCCCCGTCGTGAACGCGATGGGGGGAAGCCCAGCAGAGCCACTGGGGGCAAGGGGCGCCCTCCCCAAGCCCCAGACCCGAATCGTATGGTGGGCCCCCTTGGTCCAAACACGTGAACTAAGCCCACCAACCGAGGGTCCCGTACCTAAGCCCATACAAATAAAGCCTTCAAGCTGTCCCCCTTACGGGCGGGGTGCCTCGGACCTGAGAGGCCTCTAGCGCTGCAGGGAGACAACAGAAGCACGGAGGGCATACAGGCGCCAGGCCAGCTGGCTTCAGGACCGCCCCAGGGATCGGGTTGTCCCCTCGGAGGCCCGCACTGGGCGCCTTGGCTGCTGAGGGCTGGTGCTAGTCCAACACCAGCAAGAGTCCCCAGCTTGGGGTTTGGCGAGGGAGGGACCCTCATTTGGGGCAATACAGCTCAGCGGCGGTACAGCCCCAGTCCCCCCAAGCAGGTTCTACCAGACAGCTCTCTTTCAGGGGCTGAGCCAGCCCCACTCCCACCAGCCAGCTCTGCTCCAAGACCAGGCCCCAAGCCCATTAAGCAGGTCCACTCTTCCCCTCCACCGCCTACTTCTCTCTGTGTTGATGAAGGGGGGGGGGGAACTCCCCCCCCTTCAGCTCAGCCCAGAGACCACCACCCCCAACAGGAAGGTCCGTTCTGGAGAAAGGGTAACTGCTTATATAGACAGAAGTCCCGTGCCTGGTCCCTGATTGGTCCATTCTCATGCAAATGAGGACTCCAAATCCTCGCAGTTTGGTTGGTCCAAAAGACACTGTCCTGATTGGTCAGAATACAGCCACTCTGACTACTCAGAGCTGCCCAGCTCTGATTGGTTGGGGAAAGCCTCGGTCCTAGTGGCTGAAACCAGGACTCCAGGGAGTCCTTTATCTGCGCTGCTCGGCTGGCAGGATGCACCCTGCTCCCTGGCGTGCAGTTTGCGTGAGAGGCCCCTGTGCAGAGATGGCTGCTAGGCTCTGTTTATTGTTATTTTAAAAAAATATTTTATTTATTTTTAGAGAGGGGGAGGGAGAGAAACATCGATGTGCAAGAGACAAATGGCTCAGTTTGCTCCTTGCATTCTTTCTAACTGGGGACCTGGCCCGCAACCCCGGCCTGTGCCCTGCCTGGGAATCAAACTGGTGACCCTTCGGTTCACAGGCCAGCGCTCAGTCCACTGAGCCACCCCAGCAGGCTGTTCTTTAAAAATTTGAGCCCAGTTAGTCACCTGGAACCCTTCTTAGTGGGTGTCTTCTTTCCTCGAGGTTCATACTATAAGGGTAGTTAGGGATTTTGGACAGAGTTGGGTGGGGTAGGGTATGCAAGCTTGGGCACCCCCGAAGTCAGCCAGCCCTGTGGCCATGAACATGGGGACGTGCCATGGCCACCCCCGACCCAGGCGGGACCACTGCCCGGCCAGTCCGTCTAAGCACTGGGTGGAGATACCGTGGCCAGAGCTCGGGGGGCCGTGTCCCGCTCAGCTGTGAGTCAGGAAGGAGGGACTCAGCAGGTCTCCGAGGCTCTCTGCTCAGAATCTCCCAAATCTGAACCCCCCGCCTCTCTGCTCCAGGCCTGAACCACAGGCAGGTCCCTTCTGCTGCGCTTTGCTTCACTGAGCTCACAGGTGTTGCTTGTTTCTATCTTTTTTCTTTGTTTTGGATTCTTTTACAAGTTGAAGGCCAGATGCTTCATCAGCAAAACAATTCTCACATTTTCGTGATTTGATTCATTGCGATGGTCAGGAATAGAACACGCCACACCTTGGGCCTGCCAGCACTGCGACGCCCCCACCCCGGGCCCCTAGCCTGTGGTTTCTAGCACAGGGGCCAGGAGGGGGGGGCGGTGACCTGCGGGAGGGAGCCATGTGCTCCACACCCGAGTCAGATGCGTCAGCCTTCTGCTCACGTGCCCAGTGGCTTCCCCAGGCTGCGGCCCTCGACCCCGGCCACCACTCCGACCTCTGGGTCCACCCCTCACCCCAGGTCCCCCGCATTCCTGCTAGCTCGGTCCCACTGCTAGTCCTTGAGCAAGCCACGCAGGCCACCGCTTCAGCGCCTGTAAGGACTGAGTGTCCCCTCTGCCCAGAGTGGCTGTCCCCAGGCACCCGCACGGTCAGGCCGGCTCATTCAGGTCCCCGGTGAACCCTCCCGTCCTCAGGGCCTCCGCGGCCACCGCGGCTGAAGAGCACCCTCCCCCTCCCTCTCCCCACAGGCCCGGCCGCTCCTCAGGGCTGTCCTCCTCGGTCTCCCCCGAATTCAGCTGCGATGCCTTCGAGGTCGAGCCCGCACGCGGCAGTGGTAGACACGTCTGCAGGGGGACTGAAACCGTCCCCTGGTCACTGAGGACGTCCGCATCCTGTCCTGGAACCACCTGCCCGCTGGCCAAACCCTGGGCCCGGAGGCTGTCCCCACGCCCCGCACCGACCCTCAGGCACGGAGCGCAAGCGGAAGCTGCAGGGTCCCTTAAACTCGGGACCAGGGCTTCGTTGGCTGCTGTGCCCCGCCCTGAACCCCGAGCACGGCCAGCCAAGGCGGCCGAGGCCCCTCCCCCCTCGATGTCCTGAAACTATCTGGTGCCACCTCCCGACGCCGTGGTGTTGGGAGCTTCCGAGAGAACTGTCCAGTTGTCCTGCTTGGAGGGGACCGATGGCCTTTCCATTTGGAGGGTGGGAGAGGCTGCAAGGTGGCCGAGCAGATGTCACGGGCGGTAGAGCTGAGTGCCCCTGGGGGCCGGGAGCACGGATCTGTGGGGGCGGGAGGAGAGGGCTCACCATGCAGTCGCTGCGAGGCCGGGGGCGGGGGCGTTGCGCCGGAAGGCGAGTGGTGGCTGAGGGCCAGCGGTGGTGACCGCGGTGGCAAGCTCTGACTGGGGCTGCCAGCTAGACAGAGGACGACAGAGCCGTCCCACACGCAACTGGGGCAAGTCTCCGCCTTCCCAAGCCCGCGTGGTCTCTGACCGCTCCCTCTGTGACGTCGTCAGCGTGTGACAGAAGCAACTGGTCAGGGAGCCCGTGGCAGTTCACCGAAACGGACGGCCGGCTGGGTTTATTCCCCAAATTAACGAGCGAAATCGAAGGACAATGGGTCGGCCCGTCCACCCAGCAAGTACTCCCCCGCAGGGCACGGAATCCGAAGGCGACAACACCTCCTCGGCCCACTGGGATCTCGGGAAATACTAGTGTGGCCGGGGGTGCCCGTCCAGGTGGCGGTGCTTCTTACCGGAGACCCGCGTCCAGACTGGCTCTGGAGGCGGGGCCTGGGCGCGGGGTGGGGCGGGGCTGTGGAGGCGGGGCCCTGGGCGCAGGGCGGGGCCTGGGCTCCACCTACGATTGGCTCCAGCTGCATCTGTCTCTGGGAGCCGGCCTCCGGAGCAGTTTCGGACTTTCTCTGAGCTTGCTATCCCCACGTGGAGCCCCTCTTACCACCAGATTTCCCGGATCCGAGCACTCCTGCACTTACAATTGTGGACAGAGGGTGGCGCTATGGGTTGAATTGTGTCTCCCCAAAATTTGCTTCCAAAAGTTTTAACCCACTTGTGAAATGACCTGATCTGGAAATAGAGTCGTTGCAGATGTAATTGATTAAGATGAAGTCATAGCCCAGTAGGATGGGGCCTAATCCCATATGACGGGTGACCTTATAAAAAAAGAAATTTGAACACAGACACGCACGCACGCAAGGAGAATGCCACGTGAAGACAGCACAGGTGGGGCGATGGGTCTACAAGCCAAGGAACGCCAAGGATGCCGGCAGCCACCAGGAGCTGGGGGCGGCCTGAGGCGGGTTCTCCCCCCCCCCCAGCCTCATTAGGTTCGAGCCCCGCCAGCACCTCCATCTTGGACGTCTGGCCTCCAGAACTGGGACAGAACTCAGCTGTGTACGCCCACCTGTGGTGTGTGTTATGGCAGCCCCCCAGAACCAGTGCAGTAATAGTCCTCCTTGGGGGCCCCTCGCTGCCTCCAGGAGGCCTCACACCTTCCGAATGGCTGGTCCCCATCACAGGCCCCAAACATGTGGCTTCTGCTGCTCTTCGGGCAAGCCAGGCTCACGCCCACCCCCAGCGGGCGAGCTTGCCCCCGCTGCTAGGAATGCCCTCCTTCCCCACGTTACTTTTTGTCTTTGTGAGTGTGTCCGCTACAGGTCCTCACGTAAGTGGAAGCACACAGTATCTGTTGTCTTGTGTCTGGCTCCTTTCCCTTGGCATAATGTCCTCAACATCCGCCCACATTGTAGCAAGTGTCAGAAGTCCTTCCTTTTTAAGGCTGCATCACATCCCACGGCGTGTGTATCTACCTCGTTTTGTTCATCCATCCTCGGTCGGTGCATCCACGGGCATGTGGGTTGCTGCCACCTTTTGGCGACTGTGAGTAATGCAGCTGCATCACCAACGTGCAAATATCTCCTGCATCTTTTCAATGCCCTCCCAAAGGGATTGCAGTTATGTTCCGAATGCAACATCATCAAAGAGCCGATCCTTCGGTCCGCCTTTTCCTGTGGCCCCTGGAGCGCAGGCTCCATGAGGAGCGGAGGGACCCAGAGGGTGTGAACGTTCACCGAGTCCGGGCTGGGAGCACAAAGGGGGGCGGGGGGGGGGCGCTCGCCGGGCTGAAGGCAGATGTGTGAGCCCGTGAGACCGCTTCCCTTCGTTTCGATGAAGTCCTGTTAAAAGCAAAACGCGGCACGCCGTAGGCGCATGTGACGCTGTGACAACGGCTCTTTCTTCTTATTAACATAAAAGCCGCCATTTCGAAGCGTGTGAGCGGCAGCGGCAGCGGCAGCGCAGGGGCGGTGCGGCGCGGCCGCCACCACCACCACCTAGCGCCGGAGCGTTCTCCTCCCGCGAAGGGAGCCCGGTCCCCAGGGGCGCTCACTGCCGGCCCCCCTCCGCCGGCCCGGCCCCGCCCCGCGCCCACGTGGGTCTGTCTCTGGGGACTTGCCTGCTCTGGACATGTCATACCCATGTAATCACACACGATGGGGCCTTTTGTGCCTTCTTTTTTTTTTTTCTCACTGCATTTGAAAACCATGGAGTGGCCGTAAAGACACTTCTCAGGCGGCCCCTGGACGCAGACACGCGCTACGCCCTTCTTCACGTCCTTGGCGAGCCCGTGCGTCCGAGAATCTGGGACAGGGAGGTTTTCACAAAATCACGACGAGCGTTTCTCTAGAGGATGTCTCTCCCTTCTCCACCCCCAGTTCTAATTTCTATTTATTTTTATTATTTTTTAAAATCTCACCTGAGGATGCATTTCCTGATTTTAGAGACAGAGAGAGAAACATCGATCAGTTGCCTCTGACCTCGCCCTCAACGAAGTCCGAACCTGCAACCTGGGTATCGGGCCCTGACCGGGGGTCAAACCCACAGCTTTCTGCTGCCCGGCTGGCGCTCCAGCCATCCAGGCCACGCTGGCCAGGGCCCAATTCCATGTTTTATAAAAACAGAATTACAATATCAGGTGTTAAGAAATGCTTCTAACTTGTGGGTTTTAACCAGGACATCTAATTGTCATCTCAGAGCCATTGATCCAGTGTCAGGCTTTAAATAAGGTGAAATACGGTTGATGGAAAAGAAAAAAAAACTCAGGAGAACGGTTGTCGACACCTAGGGCCACTTCTCTGTGCTGGGACGGCCCACAGCCCAGGGGAGGCAGATTCTGGGCCCCCGCTCAGCAGAGAATTACGATGAGACTCAGGAAAGTAAGATGAACGTCCTGCCCTGTTTCCATGGAGACATCTGTGATGCCATCCACTCCTCCCAGGATCCCATAGGATGCGGCGCTTGGGAAGCCAGTCTGGTCCGGGCCTGGACCAGGGTTCGGCCCACACTGGGGCCGCGTCCCTCTCGACGCCCACAGGAGCCATCTGCTAATTGGTCTCGCAGGTGGCGAAGCTTGGTCCTCTGTCCCACCCTCCCGATACCCTCTCCAGGGGCCAGCCGGGCCTCCTGCCAGCTTCATGGATAAGGGACTGATGCTCCTCCGGAGCGTGGGCGGCCAAGCCCCGGAATGGAAACTGCACCCGAAAGAGCACTCGGTCAACAAGCTGGGCCAGGCCATTAACTGGTACTACTGGAGGAAGGTACGGGGGAGCAGACCTGGACACGGCCTCCGCCTGCCTGCGGGGGGCCCCGGGCCAGGCTGCCCGCAGAGCGCCCCGAGCGAGACCTGGGGATGGGAAAGAGCTGCGCTGCTAGCCCGAGCCCCCCGTAGGGGCGTCGCGAAGAGGGGCGAAGGGGGCAGAAGAGAACGTAGGAAGGGAGCACTCAGGGTCCGTGCGTCCGCCATGAGCTGAAGGAGATTGAGGGTCCCCCAGTTCCTGGGGGCTTTCTAAACGGATAGTCACCGGGCTTGGCCGCTGCGGGTTGTAGAGCCGGGTCCGTCCTCGGGGCTGTCAGCAAGCTTGCGGCCTGCAGGGCGAGAGCGCAGACCGCGGCTGTGGGCACGCGAGACCCCCTTCTCTGCGCGCCTGCCTTCTTTCTCCCACCGCGCAGAGCGAGGCCGCGCAGGGCGCCTGCCCGGAGGACGGGAGCTTCGCCTCGCAGACGGAGGACCTGCGTAGGATGTTCCTCAGGCGGCCAGACTGCCCTCAGTTCTGCTCCCGGGCCACGTCCATGTCCACTTACGGTGAGAGCCGCCCCCAAGGGCTCCCGAGAAAAGGCCCCCCTCCCTGTTGGAGTCGGGACCTTCCTGGAAGTCAGCCCACTTCTGAACTCGCTGGGTCCATCCCTGCACAGGGAATAAGGGACAGAGGAAAGGACCGCCTGCCCCCTTTACTCTCTGTTATTGTTCATCTCGCAGCCTCTTGCTTCTCCATGTTTCATTCACCGGGGATTCAGTGGGGTTGGGGGTGGGAGAGATGGAAGGGGTGGAAGGTTCTGGAAGCTTCAGGAAAGAGGTCTGTAAGGCCAAACATAACCCAAGACGAACCATCCCCTGTGAAATGCAGCGCTGAGGACGCCCGGCCCCCAGACGGCCCTGCCGGGAGCCTCTGCCCCCTCCTGGTCTGGCCCACGCGCTCTGAGGCCCGGAGAGGGCCTTGGGGCCCAGGGCTCGCAGTGTCGGGAGAGCGCCCGCCAGGCTGGGTGTCACCCCAGGCCCCCAGCTCCCATGCAGGACGCCATCCTGAGTGGTGGGGTGATGATGGCGATGCCCTCAGCCAGCACCTGGGGTCCTCCTGTTCCTGGGTCTCAGCCCGGACCGGACCCCACTCACACACCCAGGCCCTGAGCTGGGCCCTGAGGGCCAGGCCTCGGAGAGTGGCCAGCGCTCCAGGACCCTGACCTGTGGGCAGGTCTCAGGGAAGGGCGGAGGGACCACGCCCTGGGTGCCGGGACTGTGGCCGCCCAGGCTCACGGGGCTCTGCGGTTGTGGGGTGGGGCTTCTGAAAGACTTTGAGGAGGAGCCATTTTTACAGAAGGGGAGTCGAGTCCGTCCGTCCAGGGTGGGGGGGGGCGAGCACGAGGGGGCGCACTGATTTGCGAAGACTGATTGCACCTGGTGTGTCTCAGCGGGCCTGCTGGGGGTGTGTTTCAGTCACAGCCGTGTTTCCACCCAGTCCCAGGGCTCAGTCCCCCACAGCCGCTGAGAAAAGTCACCTTTCACCCTACCCAATATTTAAAAAGAAGAAAGAAAGAAAGTGCCTGCCCAGAGGTCCTGGGAAGGCGAGACCAGTCACCCGCCGGCTCTGTGACATCCGCAGGGTCTGCCTCCACCGTCGCCTTGCCCGGGGCGGCATGCCTGGGCTCCGAGGCCTGGAAGATGCCCAAGGACTCCCCCTCCAGCCAGCAGAGCCTGGAAGCGAAGGCGGACGGTGAGGGCAGGGCCTGCTGGGCACCGGGGGGCCTCTCCTAGGCACCCAAGCCCTGAGGGCCTTGGCTTGCCCTTGCGGGGCCCTCCTCCCCAGGGCTACCTGCTCCCACTCCATGGAACCCCCCTCCCGGGACCACCTGCCTGGCTCCATGTCCCCCACACAGGGGGCCCTGGGACGCATTCCTCCTGGAACCGAGAGGCCAGTAGGCGCCATTCCTACAGACAAATCCACCTACTCTCATTATCCAAACATGAAGTCCGCCTCTGTCCTGAATGCGAAAAACCCTGGGCAAGTGTCCAGGGCCACCTGTGCACAGGCGGCACCAGGACGGCCGTGTCACGCGCTGACTCCTGGGCTCTGGGAGCCTGGCCGGGGGCTTCGTGCGTCCCTCCACGTTGTCTGCAGACGCACTGGGCCGGGCGCGGGGGATGGAGGACGGTGTGCGGCCTGGAGACGGGGAGGAGCCAGCTGGGCGGGGGAGGGCCTCGGAGGGGCTCCGGAGGCAGGGGGAGGGTGGGTCCCATGGAAGACGGCCAGCCACCAGGGCCGGCCGGCCGGGAACAGCCTGACGCCCTGCTTCTGCTCAGGGTCCCTCCTTCCCGTCAGCAAGAGCGCCTGCGAGTTCGATTACTTGCGGAAGAAGAGCGCGTCCCCGGCGTTGAGCCCGGTCACCAGCAGCCTCGTCCCGGGGCAGAGCCACCTGCGGAAGCGCATTCCCTGGTACATCTCGGTCATCCACGAGAAGGTACCGCTGCCCCCGGCTCTGTTCTAGAACCCGGTGAGCCGGGCCCGCGGGGCTCCCACCTGTGGTCCAAACTGACCTCGGGCCCCGCCTCTGGCATCCGTGAGTCAGACGCTTCACGAACCTTCTGGCCCCGTCCGTCCTCAGCCCAGAGGGCGGCTGTAAGGCTCGGGGCGCTGACCCGCTGGCATGCCGCCTGCCCACACGGCCCTGGCCTTCCGCCGCCTGTGCAGCTCGGACCGGTCATTCCGCGTGGGGCAGGGGTGGGGGGCCCGTTGTCGTAGAAGCAGTGATGATCAGCTCGGGAGGCAGAGGGGGGCCTGCGGGCCATGAAGCAGGCCGGCCCCCGCGCCATCTTGGGATCCCTTTGATTTTGGTGTCGGGCACCCCGACCTCGAGGCCAAGAGGAGACGGCTCCCTCGAGTCTGTCTCCCGGTCTCTCTGAGCGAGGCTGCGTGCGGCGGGCGTGGCTTCTCGGTTACGTCCCGAAGAACTCGTCCCTGGGGCGGTCCTTGTCTGGAGGCATCTTACCGGGTCAGATTTTACAGCAACAAACTGCATTCCTTCCACGATATTCGGGTTCCCTCTTCCCTCTTGCTGCCGTCTGGGTAAGCGCCGTTATTTTAGGAACTTGCCCATTCCAGGCAAACTGTCCCGGGGCTTCGCCCGCCTGGGGCTCGGCCGGAGCCGCCTCCTCTCGGCTCCCGGCGTGGCCGTCTCACACCTTCTCCCTTTTTCTGTCCATCCATCGGGTTTGACGTTTATCTTATCGCTGTTCATAGTCTTCTCGGAGTCAGCTTCGGCTTGGCTTTTTTAAGGCGGTGAGGATTCAGTGACGGTGGTAAACGGGAGCCACAAAGACCGCTGGGCGGCAGGTGGGTCCCCAGGGGCCGCTGACCGGGCCCGAGAGTGTGGGTCCGTGAGCCCTGGTTCCACGTGGGCTCCGTGAAGGCCGCCCTACGTCTTGTGATGGATTGCGTGACTGCAGGGGTGCTGATGCCCTGGGACAAGCAGCGCCGCTTCAGGGAAACAGCCTGCCGGTGGGGGGCGGGAGAGCCCCACGGAAGCGGGGAAAGGGCGTTGTTCTCTGTGGCGCGGACTCGTCCAGAACGCAGAACGGAGCCCTCGGCTCCTGTCCCTCCGTGAGCCAGGGCCGGGGGTGGGGGTGGGGACCGGCCGCCTCCGGAGCTCAGACGGCGCCTCGGGGCTCTCCTCCGGTCGTGGCTGCCTGCCTCGGAGCTGTTGTTCCAGGCGAGCACGTTTCCCCTGGGGGCAAGAGCGCCCCCTGCAGCACCACACGGGTGTTGCGCCAACTCCGCAGCCCCGGCAGAAGTGAGCACCCTCTTCGCGGTCCGGTCGGGGCGCAGCGTGTGTCTGGGTCGCCACGGCCAGGTGAAGGCGTGATGTCGGCGGGACGGTTGTTCCCTCTGATCTAATCGCACAGACAATTCCACGTGACCTTCGGATTCTCCCAATGTCACGGCCTGGCCGTGCGCGCTGCCCCCCCTCCCTCCGCGCCCCACTGTGTCGTCCATTCCTGCCCGTCTGAACACTGTTGCCTTCCCTCCTTGCTCTTTAAGTTCAGTTCGCAGTCTTTCCCTGAATTCTACGGGTGGATGCTTACCTGATTGTTTTCCACAACTGTTTTCTCTAAGAGATGCATTTTTAAGGCTATAAATTTGTCCTTAGTCACAGCTTTAGCCGCACCCCGCAAATCTCAGCGTGTCCAGGAGCTCACCATTGCTCCGTTTAAGACATTCCCCAACTTCCTTCGCGATTTCTTCTGTGACTCGTGGGCTGTGCGGGAGCCATCACTGAACCTGCACACGCTGGAGGAATTTCTAGTTGTCTCTCTTTCCAGAATTCTGTCTGGGACCCTCTGCCTTCCGCCTGAAGAACGCTCTTCAGTTTCTACAAGTTCAAGTCTGCCGGGGACACATCCTTTCCGCCTCTTGCGTGTCCATCCCCCACCCCCCATCTGTATTGTGTCTCCAAGTTTGAAGAATCCAGGGCAGTGAGAGGTTGGCCCTCAGAGGGCGTTACTGGTCAGGCACGGGGCTGCACAGAGGACCGGTGTCCTCGGTCACAGTGGGCAGCTAGCTGGCGGCCTTGCTGAAGGGGAGGCTGTCGGGAATCTCCCTGGACAGGGATTTGAGACCTGCCCTCATCGGGGTGTGGCTGCATGGAGAAGCACCCGTCCCGGCTCGGGGTCTGCTGCTCCTGGGCCTGGCGCTGCTGTCCCGCTGCGGGCTGGGGGCGAGGACGAGGGGCTGCTGGCACACGGGCTGCCCCCGTTTCCCGCCCAGGACCACTGCCTGTCCACGCTGGGCGCGGAAGTGCAGCGCCTCTCGGAGCTGGAGGCGCAGGTTCGGAGGAAAGACGAGGAGATCCTGGCGCTGCAGGAGGAGCGGGAGGCCCTGCGGAAGCAGCTGAGAGACCTCCGCAGGGGCAAAGTCTCGGAGGCGCCCGTGGGCCAGGGCGTGAGGGTGAGCGGGGCGTGGGGGGGGCGGGGCGCGGGGGGGCCGGCCCGGCCCAGCGAGATGCAGATGCCGCTTGCAGTGTCCGAACCTCCCGGTGACCCCGAGGGCCCTGGTGTGCACCCCTGCCCCCGACGCCATCCCGGTTATCCTGGAAGGCTGCCAGGCCCCTGGGGGAGCTCGGGCTGGGTCTCAGGGTTTTGAGGCCAGGACCTGAGGAGGGGAGATGGGAATGACACAGAGAAAGAGCGCAGGCCCGGCCCCGGGGCAGGTAGAGTATCGTCCTGCTATGCCGAGACTGCAGGTTCGATCCCCCGTCAGGGCACCTACAAGAATCCACCAACAGATGCATGAAAAAGTGGAAGGACAATGTTTCTCTCCTCCTCTCTCTCTCTCTGCCTTCCTTACATCAGTAAGTAAACATTTTTCAAAGAAGAGCCGTACACGGGACAGCCCTGCCTCCGGCTTGCTGTCTCCCCGGACAGGCTGCCGCTCTCTCTGGCCTATTTCCCCGCCTGAGACGAGGGCCGGCTCCTCTGTCATTGGAGAAAAGGCCCCCGAAGGTGGGGTCCCCAGACCTGGCCTGGCCGTGTCCCGAGGGCGGCGGCGGCGACTTGGGTTGGCCTGCCCTGTTCCGTTGGATGCGGGACATCGTGTTCTTGCCTGTAAGGGGGGGCTTGGGGACGCTGCCCCTCCCCAGGTCCGGATGGGGAATGGAATGAAGCAGGTCCGGGGAGGGGGGCCCCGTAAGCAGTCCCTGGTCTTTCTGAGACCCGACCCACTCATGCCTGAGGCTACAGCCCCATTTTGCGCTGGGGACGTACAGGAGTCAGGATGGGGGTGCTTCAGACCGTCCCTGAATCCCACGGATGTCTCCATGGGAGAAAGTGTCCGGTGGGCGGGGCAGCCGGAGTCCGGAGGCCTGATACTGTCCCGCCTCCAAGGGCCGTGAGTTAGGCGTGAGTGGGACAGGGGCGTGCCTGTGTGGTGGGCGTGTCCCAGGCTGGACCCTCGACCCTTCCCAACAGCGGAGCTGATGGCGGCAAGGCCTCTGCTCCCGGGGCTGCCATCTGCGGTCGCTGACCCCGCCTCCCGATGCGGAGCGGCTGCAGTCCCCCGGCCCCCGGCCCCCTCCCGGGAGGACGGGGCTGCAGGGGTGTCCCCTGGAGAGCCGGGGGAGCCGCGTGGAACCCTGAGGCCCGGCGGGCTCTTGCTCTTGCAGGAGCGCCCCTCGGAGCCCCTGCTGAAGCTGCTGGACCGGCAGAGCTTCCTGCAAACCTGCGTCCGGGACGAGGAGGAGCTGCGCCTCTGGAGGCAGGTGCGGGCCGGCCCCTCCCCCGGGGCCGCGGGCTCCCGCCTGCACCCCTGGGTGCCGCCCTCGGCCACCCTGCCCTGCGAGGGAGCCAGTGAGGGTGGTGGGGCCGCTGCCCCCGGAGAAGCATCTCCAGCCCTCCACCCCGGGGTGCTGGTCCCTCGCGGTCCCCCCAGATGGAGCTTCCAGGTCTGGGCGGCGGGGGGGGGGGTGCTCCCTGACCCCGCAGTGCCCTGGGGCGCCTGCAGCCCGGCGTCCCCTCCCCCCCGCCCCCCAGATGCAGGAGGAGTACGTCCTGGGGCACAGATCCAGGGCCCTGGAGGCCGTCGGGGAGGAGGAGCAGGGCCTGGAAAGGGAGGCCGAGAGGGCGGCGGACGAGGGCGCCAAGGAGGAGGCCGAGCAGGAGGAGGAGGAGGAGGAGAACAAGGTGGAGCTGGAACTGGAGGAGGAACAGGAGGCCGAGGGCAGGGTGGGCCGCCGGACGCTGGCCCGCTTCCCGGACGAGGACTTCGAGGAGGAGCTGATGGCCCAGCTGCAGGAGTGCGAGCAGGTGATCCAGGAGTTCCAGTTCGAGCTTGAGATCGCCCGGACCAGACTCTCCCTGGCGACAGGTGGGAGGCCTCGGGGCTCGGAGGTGGGACCGGCCCCCGACCCCAGGCTGGGCAGCGGGGACGTCCGGCCCGGCCCCGGGGCAGCGAACCGCGCGGGGAAGGGCGGCCGGGGTGGCGGTCCGAGCCCTCCAGCTGGCCGGTGACCCGGGCCCCTGCGGGTGCCCGCCCCCTTCCCGCGGCTCACCCAGGAGCCTGCATATCTTTGCAACGACAAGTGGATCACCAGGAGTCCCAGCTGCAGAAAGCCAACACCGAGAGCCAGCTGCTGCAGAAGGAGCTTCGGGAGCGGAAGCGTCAGTTACAGGCCATGACCGACAAGGTGGCCGAGGTCTCGCCCACAGGGGTCCCCCGGCAGCCCCGGGGTCGGCGCCAGCCGCCCCATCCCGCTGCTGGAGATGCTGAACTTGGGGACCAGCAGTGACCCGCCCAAGGCTGCGTGGAGGATGGCGGCAGGGTGGACGGCCCAGCAGGCTCCCCACGGTCACCCTGCCTCCTGGGCCTCTGGCCACTGCCCAAGCACCTGCTGGCCCCTGAGCCCCGGGGAGAGGGCCCCACCCGTGCTCGGAGAGGTCGCCACTCGGCTGAGCCCGCTCCTCGGGCGTCTCAGTCTGCATCTTCACAGGCGTTTTCCACCCGCGGAGCTTGAAGAGCCAGCGACCCTCAGTCTCGTTACTCCGTCCTCGGTCTCGCTATGTCCTCCTCCCCAAGGTGGTCCCGCCCCAAGGCGACCCGCTCTCTAGGAGTCCCTTGCGCTGTGGCCCCTTGCCTGTCACCCGCCCCTCCCATCAGGGTCGGTGAGCCGACCCCGCACGTGCACCCTGGGCCGCTGTTGGCAGCACTCTCCAAACTGGATCAGGTTTGTGAGACGCTGCCGTGCGTAGACCGCGTGTTAAGGCCGCTGCGCCCGCACCCCCTTTCTCGACCCACACGTGCGTTCTCTGGAGCGCGTCCTCCAGTCGCTCTCTGAGGGAAGGTGAGTGGGGGTGAGCCTGGGGGCGCGTGCGTCTCCGGAGTCTTTGTTCTTCGCACTAGGGTTCGGTTGGAGGCAGAATTCCAGCTTGGAAGGTGTTCCCACACCGGGGGTGACGTCCCTGCTCCCTGTCTCCCCAAGTCTGGGGTTGCTGCTGGGAAGCCCAAGGTCACCCTAATTTCTGTGCCTCCCCACGACTTCTTGGTGGTGGCCGCTTCCCCGCTGGAAGGGCACGAGACCCTGTGTTCGTCCCAGCTGTTTCGAAACTTCACGAAGGCGCGCCTTGTCGAGGGTTTACTTCCGCTGTCCGGGGCCCTGAGGGGCCACCCGGGAACCCTGTCCCTCCCTTCGTCCCGGAGTTTCTCTCTGCTCCCATGGCCTTTCCTCTCCTCTCTGGCCGCCCCGCCGCCCCCCCCCCCCCCGCCGGCCCTCTTCTTCCCGGCCTGCCTGCGTCTTCCTCCTCCTCTCTGGCCTCTGCCCGCCCGTTCAGGAGCCTCCCCTGGCTGACCCACAGCCCCTCCCAAGTGTGGGTTTTGTGACAGCATTTGCAATGTCCGAGGTCTCTCTCTCTCTCTCTGAATGTTCCTTTTATTTTTGCCTTTTTCCCGGAAGCCCGCCCTCCATTTCTCCATCACGGCACCTTCTCTTTGCCCCCCGCCCCCCAGGGTGTTCACGGCCATCCTTGGTTTCAACCTCTCGCGTCGAGTTCCCTTGGCCGGCTCGTTTGGGTCTCTTGTCACTCGTGGGAGGACTTGGCTCCCATGTCAGGGCACCCGGTGGCCATTCTGTGCTTCGAGGCACGGGGGTCACGTGGGCATTTCAACTGAGAGTTCGGACGTAGAGCTCATGGGTCTTTCTCTTGGTCGGCCAGATTCCCCTGGAATCTGGGAGACGGGAAGACTTTCTTGCCTGGACGCGAGGGCCTCGCTGCCCCTCCCTGGGCCCCCACTGGGGAAGGAGGGTGTGGCTTTCACCTTCAGCACCCACGTCCCCCACCTGGAGTCTGGGGTCTCCCAGCTCAGACACCCCCCCCCCACCGAGTGCCCTGGGCCCCTTGACCTCCAGGCTTGGGCCGGGTGCCGGGTGAGAAAGGGGTGGGCTTCACCCGGAACCTCGTCCCTCCCGGCTCCTCCTTCTAGCCTCTGGGTCCAAGTCCGAGTCTCTCGGGGGCCGGGGGGCGGTGCACGGCCTGCCCTCAGCGCCCTGTGCCGCGGCCGCAGGCTGGCGGGCCCTGGGGTCTGCTTTCTAGCGCCCGGTGTTTCGGCGCTTTCCCTCCCCTCCCCCACCCTCACCAGAAACACGCCCCAGGGAGGGAGCGGTGAGACACTGGGTGTCCGTGACCCTCTGTGACCTCCGCCTGGCGTCCCCTGAGCCACCCTGTCCGCCTTCCTTCCAGTTCTCCAACCTCCGGGAAGAAAAGAAGTGGGAAGAGGTGAAGGGGCTCATTGAGAAGGACAACCTCCTCCTCCGACAGGTGACTGCGGGCCAACCCCGGGGCAGAGTTGGGGTGGGGGTCCCACTCATTTTAGGCAGCGCCCCCCCATCATTGGGTTCAGATGTGACTTAAGGAATTCAGACAGAGAGTTGGCGGTCTTTGCGGGGAGGTGGGGTGGGGACAGGTGGGCCTACGCCTCCGTGCCCCCCGCCCATCCCCAGCAAGTGTGGGACCTGGAGCGCGAACTCCTGAATCGCGAAGGCGCCCTGGCCGAGTCGGACGCCAAGGTCAGCCAGCTGCAGGCCCAGCTGGCCCAGAGCCAGAAGCAGCAGCGGGGCTGGCAGCAGCTGCAGGAGGTGATGCGGGACAAGGTGGAGGCCGTGCAGCAGGCCGAGCAGCAGGCCCGCGTGGCCCTGGAGAGCTCCCAGTCCCGGGTTCGCAGCCCCCTCCCCCACCCCTCCCCCAGGGCCTGGGGTGGCAGGGCCCTGCCTGCCTGGAGTTCGGCGGGGTTCGGGGGGAGTGGGGCCACCAGGAGTTTTCTCAGACGCCCAACTCGCGGGCTGGTCCCGCTCGGCTGGGCCAGGGAGGGTCTGCCTGGGCTCCCTGGGAGGGGATGGCGCCCAAAGCTCCTATGGGGAAGGGAGGGTGGCCTGGGGGTGGCTCCAAGTTTTCATGCGTCATTTTTTAAAAACCATGTTCAAGTTCTGCCTTTTCACCTAAAAAAGTTGGTGAGGCAGAAAGCCCTCCATGTTAGGCACCCCCACCCCCAGCCCCTTCCCGCCTGCGGGCAGATGGTGAGCCTCTGTCTCCATCCCTGGTCCCCAAAGCCGGGCGGTGAGGTGGGGGCCCCCTTCCCACCTTCCGTGAACCCCAGGGCGGGCAGGGGGCAGGCACCTCCACAGCGAGGGGCTGCGGCCACCTGCCTTCCCACCCAGGCCAGCGTCGGTGTCTGCCGCCCTCCTGCAGCTGGAACGGCTGCGGAACAAGATCATCCAGGCCGCCTTCGGCCCCTCCGGGGCCAAGTCCTTGACCACCGAGATCTCCGACAGCGACATCCTGGAAGCCTTGCAGGTCCGGCCACATGCATCTGCAGCCTGGGGACCAGCGAGAGGCCTGGACTGGGACTGGGGTCGTCCCTGTGGGTCCTAGCCGTGTCACTGCTCTGTGACCCCGGGACTGTCTTCTCTCTGCTCAGGCAGAGGGGACCAGACCCCACCCCCCACGGGGCAGCGGTGTCATGGGGCTGGGGAGGCCAAGCTGCTCTTGGCACCAAGGACCAAATGACCAGCCGGGGAAGCAAACCCTCCAAGGGGCGCCGGGGAGGGGCCAAGCCGTGGGGTCCTGGTGCAGGAGCCCGTCCCCAGCTCTGCCCAGCTCAGCCTCCTGCAGGCGCTTCTCAGCACCTGCTGGGCCGGGACCCTGGCTCGGAGCCCCTTCTGTGGCCTCGGCCATGCCAGCCCCTCACCGGCCCCAAGCAGAGGACTCAGAGGGCAGGGGGTGGGGTCTTGGGGGGAGATGCTGTGGGCCAGCCGTTGGCCTCGCTGAGCCTCAGGGTGCCCTCCTCAGAGGGAGACAGCGTGCCCGCCCTCAGGGTGCTATGGGAGAGAGGGTGGCTGGGCTCGTGCTGGGGCGGGGTGGGGGAAGCACCCGGCTCACTCAGGCTCTGGGAGGGCCTGTGCCCTTGTCTCCAGGGGCCGTGGTGCCCCCGGCCTTCTCTGAGGGCTCGGTCCTGAGACCCCAGCAGGGGCCTGCAGCCCTCGAGCACCCACATTTCCCTGAGCCCTGGGTGGGCCCCTCCGGGTTGCTCCTGCGGGGCGGCAGCCGTCTGTGGAGGAGAGGCGGAGCCCTGCCCGGTGCCGGGCTGCTCTTTGGGCTGAGGGACGGGTGGGGAGGGGGCGGGGCGGAGGGGCGGGAGAGAAGAGGCGGCGGCGTCGAAGGCGGGAGGGGGCGCGATGGAGGGCAGGCGTGCCGGCACCGCCCCAGGGGCCAGGAAGGAGACTCAGGGACACGATGACACAGCCTCCCGGTGGGGGATGGACCTCAAGGGACAGACCTGAGGCCCAGAGGTCTCTCTGACTCACAGTGGACGTAGAGACAGCTTCAGGGCTGAGCTGCCCGGAGCCTGCTGCCCGGGGGGGCGGGGCTCAGCACAGAAGCAGGCCAATGCTGCCGACCCTAGCGCGCCCCCTCCCGGAGCCGGTTGTAACTGTCCCTCCCCCACCCCTGGCAACGGGGTCTGGCCGGCCGTGCTGCCGAACAGCTGGGTTCTCCTCCTCTGCAGAAGCTGGTCTTGGAGCGGGCGGAGTACTACACCCAGCTGAAGCAGAAGGGGTTCAAAGGGCCCGTCCCGACGCAGTCCGAGCTGTCCTCGCTGGGCAAGTCCAAGAAATTGGCCTCCTCCAAGTAGGCCTGGACGCTGCCCGTGTGCCGGCTCTACGCCCTGAGTCCGAATTAAACCCTGTCCTTGGCCTCGGGGGTCACACCGGGCTGGGGTGGGCTACATCCACACCCCCCTTTCCAAAGCTCACTCTTTGGGGTCAGCACACCAGCCAGCACCACCGGCTCCATCCTGGGGGAACCTCGCATGGTACAGGGTCCCCTCCTGCGGCCCGGGGTTTAGGACGCCCCCCCACCTCACTCATGGACCCCACGTGGGTCCTTCCTGCCCTGCTGCATCCCTCTGAGGGCCCTGCCCCTGGGCCCCCTGCCTGGGCTCCGGGTGCCTCGGCTTCGGAGGACGGCGGGTGGGAATGGGCTCTGCTGTTCGCCCAGGGCTCCCGCAACAGAGCCCCAGGAGGGCGCCCGGGTCTAGGCGCGGGAGCGCGTGCTGCGTGCGGCGGCGGGGAACGTTCCTCTCCGCTGCGCGCCCCGCCAGCCCGCCGACCTTCCGTACACGCGGGCAGCGCCGGCGCGGAGCTCTGCCCCTGCGGCCGCCGGCCCCTCGCAGCCAGGAACCGGGATGGCCACCCAGGCCACGCAGGCCGCCGGGCGTCCCCGCTCAAACCCAGGAGCCCCGGAGGCTCCCGGAGCCCTGCTCCCAGCTCGCGCCCGTCCTGGCGGGGTCAGGGGAGGCTGGGCGCCAGCATGGGGCAGCAACGGCGGGCAGGAGGCTCGGAGATCCTGCCGCCTCTGGGTCCTGAGGGGCGGTGCGCGGCTGTCCCGGAGCCTGCCCGCGCCCCGCCCGCGCCCCGCCCCCTGCAGGGCCCTGCCCCGGTCCCTTTCAGGCCAGGACCGCCCCTGCTGGCTCTCCGCTCCGACCTGGCCTCACTGCTCCCCAGTCCCACTCTCCTTCCCGAAGCCTCGAGCCTCCCAGGCTCCGCGTGCCCCTTTGCGACGGACAAGTCTGCACCAGGCGAGACCCAAGGTCGGGGTACAGCCTCCTTGTGTGTCGGGGGCTGGGGTCGTTAGAACGGGTGGGGCTGGCTTTGGCTGCCGCCTCCCAGGCCTGCGATCCGCCTGCCTGGGGCCGTCGGGTTGGCGGGGTGGGGGTGGGGGCGATCCGCTGTCCCGTCCAACAGACCCCTGGGTCTGACCCACAAGGGGCGGCCGCATGTGAGCCGCTTGGAGACACCCCAGGGCGTTCCCTTCCGACTCCTGGCGGGGCCACTTCTCTTCACCTTTTTTTCTGTCGTTTAAGCTCACGGAGCTGCAGGCAGAAAGGAGGTGAAACCCACCGGCCTGCCAGGCTCTGACCATCGGCCTGGGCCCCAGAGGCTTCGCCAGCCTGTCCCCTGGCCAGGACCCGCCCTCTGTGAGTTTTGGGCTCCTCGGAGGTGCTGTGGGGTGAAGGAGTCTGAGGCCTGGGGAGCCCCTGTCCTCACAGGCTCCCAGGAAGCAGTGGCACCCCGGAGGCTCGCAGGGCCGGGCAGGTGTCGCTGCCACGCAGCAGGCCCCAGGCTTCTGGGGCAGTGTGGCCACCGTGCCGGGGTTGGACAGACGGCCGGTCACTGAGCTGGTGGAGCCGTCAGGAGCTCAGCTCTAGGCACGTCGCCAGCTCCCTGTGGCTGCGTCCAACTGGGCTGACCGGAGAGCTGCATCCGTGTCAGTTTGGGACATCAGTTTGGAACAAGTCTCCGCGCAAATGATAAGAGCCGCTGTCCCGGGCTTGGCCAGCCTGGGGCTGACCCTGCTCACACTGAGAAGCCCGCAGCGGGGCAGCTGGTGTGGATTCAGAGGCAGCACCATCGGGCTGGCGTTGCAGGGCCTCTGGTGACCAGGCAGCTGCTGCAGCTCCAGCCGTCACATCACGGCAGGAAGGAGGGGTGGCTGCTGTTTCCCTTCTGAAAGTAGAAGCCTCCTCACCCCCTGCTGCACCCTCCACGTGCCCCCCAGCACCCTGCCTGCCTCTGGGCCGCACAGGAAGGCAGGGACCAGGGCTTAAGCTTGTGTCGGCCTGAGGCCACCGCTTGGGGCTGGCATATCGCTTCCTGGAACGTGACGGCTTCTGTCCGTGGAACCAGAGGGCTGGGTGTGGGGTGGAGAGTGACCAGCGCCGGCCCAGGCCCCTCTCCTGGATGTGCCCTGGGATGGGAGCCCGCACCCTCCCAGCGTGGGCTCCCTCAGGCCCGAGAACGGTTCGGAGTGGCTGCCAGGGAGCAAGGGCCCCACTGGAAGGACAGGCTTTGTGGCCTGGAGGCAGGCTCCCTCCCTTCCTCCCACCCCTCCCCCCAGACTGGGACAGGACTCCCTGGGAGGCCTGGCAGGGGGCTGAGGACAGTGGGGTTGTGACTTCCTGGGCTGGCTTCCTGCAGCTTGGGGCCCTCTGTTCTTGTGCCTCTGTGTCCGAGATGACCCGGAACCGAGGTCCGGGTTTCCGAGGCTGGTGGTGGCTGACCCAGTCCCGGCCCCTAGAAGTGAGGGCTCCCCCACCCCAGACCCTCCGAAGACCCAGCTGCCCAAGCCCCAGCCCCGGCTTCTTCCCCTCGAGGGTGGTGGGGCGGGGACTGGAGTGCAGGCCGGAGGACACTGCACCAGGTAGCTCTCCTCTCCCAATCAGACGGGCTGCACCGGCCCCAGCCCCCAGCCCAGTCCTTCCCAACCTCCCGGGCCCGCCCCAGCGCCTTATCTGCCAGGACTGGGCAGAGGGAGGGAGTTATCGGCCCAGCCAGCCCAGCCGGCTGAGGCCCCGGGGCCAGTGGACACTCAGCCTCTCACATTCCTGAGCAGGGTTCTTGGACTTTCAGCCTCCCCAGGGTTGGAATTTCCACTCTGACCCCTCCCATGGGACTCTGGGCCAGTGGCTTAACCACTCTGGTCTGGGTCACCTCTGGGAAGACGGAGGCCATGAGAAGGGGCCAGCCCACCTTACTGCCTCTCTGCCCTCTCCAGCCCCCAGGGGGGCCTCGTGTTCAAAGCACCCGCCCTGTTGATATCCCCCCAGGGCCCTGCCAGCTGCGAGGCCCAGCCCAGCGGAGGCCCCGCCCCCGAGCCAGCATGCAGCCCCAGGACCTCAGCGTGCAGTACAGCAGGTGGGAGGAGGTCAGCATGGGGGCTGCGTCCAGCGCCGGCGCGGAAGAGGCCTCCGTCTGGGAGGGGTGAGCAGTCTGTCCGGGCCTCTCGGCCCCCCTGCTGACGGGGTGCCTGCCCCCTCAAACCCCGGCCCTCCACCTCTGCGCGGTCTGCCCGGCTCCCTCCTGGCTCCCAAGTGCAGCAGAGCCCCCCGCCATACCACCCTCCTTCCGGGCCCACCTGCCCCCGGCAGCGCCTCCCCCTTCCCTGGGCTCAGGTCCCTCCTGGGGCTCACGTGCCGGCCGTTCTCACCCTAGGCTCTCCCCGAAGCTGTGCTCGGGCAAGCTGGGTGTCGCCATGAAGGTGCTGGGAGGAGTGGCCCTCTTCTGGGTCACCTTCATCCTGGGCTACGTCACCGGCTACTTCATACACAAGTGCAAATGAGCACTGGCCGCAGGCCAGCGGGGGCATGGGCTGGAGGGACACGGATGTACGAGAGCCCCTCTGTAGACCCCACCCGCCCCGTACACACAGTCCCTCCCCGGAGTCCCAGAGCACAGGGGCACACCCAGCACGCAGGACGCGCATAGCCCCTCCACGGGCGCACCGACGGACACACCGACGGACGCCTGTGCGCAAGGACACTCGCCCATGGCCAGCACAGGCGCACCTAGCCTGCGGCACCTGTGGCCTGGAGACCTGGGACCAGCCGGAGCTGGGGCTGCAGGCCAGGGCCCCCGAGACTGGGTGGCTGTCGTCCCCCTCGGCGAGGGCCAGGGTGTGGCTCCCCTGGAGGGGGGGGTCCTCCCTGGGTGGGTGTGGTGCGGAGCTGTGCGGCCCTGGGTAGGCCCCTGCCCTCTGGGGCCTGGTGAGTCCCGTGTGCAGGACGGCTCCGAGGGAGGCTGCGTGGGACCCTCTGCCCTCCCTCTCAGGGCCCCCATCCCAGGCCCACCCCCAGCCCCCTTCCTGGGCCCGCCCCGCACAGGGATGCCTGGGGAGGGCAGTGAGCGCCTGGGTGCAGTCATTAAACGCCTGTTGAATGAACATGGATGACGGCCTTTCCCATGGGTCCCCCGGGCCAGGTGTGGCTCCGGTGCTTCGGGAAGCCAGCTGGAGGACCAGGATGTGGCTGGACCTGTTCCTGCCTCGTCTGACTGAGCAGACACACAGACGGGGTCTGCAGCCCCGCCCCACTCCGGGCCTCAGCGGTCGGCTCAGCCCGCGCCTCTTGCAGACGCGAGTCTCTGGCCCTGCAGACCCTTGCCAGAGACACGTGAGGGCTGAGGGTGGGGAGGAGGGGCAGCCACTGTCCTGGCGGGCCCCGTGTCAAGACCCGGGTGTCACGTCAGACTGGTGGAGGTGGGCAGGGGGCAGAGACCCCACAGGGCCGGTCTGCGGGTGTCGCTGGGCCAGGAGGGCATCTGGTGAGGGGGGCCATGCCACCCAGGGACCTCTAGTTCCGACCCCGAGGAGGGAGGCCAGCCGCAGGTGGGGTCTGGCCCAGCCAGCTCTAGTTCCGGGTCTCAGCACCAGCCTCCAAAGGGACCCTGCCCCCACCCTCTGGCCCATCTGGGGAGGGAGGGGTGTAGCTGGGCCACCTCCACCAGCCTCACCCTGCCAGAGGCCCTCCCGGCCTTCCCCAGCCTGGGCCTGCAGCTGGACGGGCGGGGGCGGGGGGTGTTGGGGGAGTGGTGGCCCGGCTGCCTCTGCCCACCCCCCCCCTTCCCTGCTGCCCTGCTGCCCCCAAGGCTGGGGTTCCTGCACAGCCAGGCCGACCCAAGGTCAAAAGTGACTGGCCTAGGGCGAGGCGGGAGGTGGGTGGGGCAGAGAGGGGAGGGAAGCGGGTGTGGTCCTTGGGTAAGGCCCAGAGCCGGGAGCCAGAGGGTGGGGCTGACCCCGAGGCCTCTGCAGCTCAGTCCGGCTGTCCAGTGGGGCCTGGAGACACAAGGGTCCTCATGAGAGCCGCCTCCCTGGAGCCACCACAGAGGTCAGAGGCCAGCAATGGCTCTGGCTGGAGTGGGCCGGTCATGCCCTGTGCACCCACGGCAACCCGGTAGGTGTGCAGCGCCCCCGTCCTTGGGCTGTCGGCGCCGGGGCCCTATCTGCCGGGGGAGCTAGGGGACCAAGGGGCACATGCAGCCTCTGCGAGGTACAGCCCTTGGGTCCCCAGATGCACCCGAGCAGCTTCAGTCCCACGGTCCGTCCCCAGGGCCGTGTACTGGGCACAGTCCTTGGGGCCCTGAGAGCACCGGCTTCCCCTGACGTGGAAGGGTCAGGAAGGAAGGATCGAGGGGCGTGGGGGTGGCCGCAGGGCGGTTGCCGAGCAGGTCCTGGGTCTGCTTCCTCCCACGTATCTCCACCCCCGCCAGCGAAAACCCAGGCACTGGCGCTCCGACTGTTTATTAGCCGGTGGGGCGGGCACAGAGGCTGCTGTCCGAGGGCCTGCCGGGCACGAACTCCGTTTCCAGCCCCCAGCGTCGAGCTGCTGGGCCCACCAGCACTGAGGTCACAGAGATGATCCGACGCGATCACTGACCCTGACGGCCCAGGAGCCAAGAGGCAGCTGGGCTGCCTGCCCCCACCCCGGAGAGGACCCCACTCGGCCACAGCATCCTCGGCTGCACTGCGGCCCGAGGGCCCCGGAATGACACCCGCACGTGGACGTCTGGGGGGCTCTGGGGGAAAGCTGTCACCGGCACGCCTCCATCAGCCCAGGCACGGCGACGAGAAGGCTTGGCGGCGACCGGAGAGCCAGGCCAGGGTCTCGGGCCCGCCCCGCCCTCGCCGAGCAAGCTGGCTGGGCTCGGGGGACCACGGGGCTTTGCTCACAGGCCCCCAGGTGGGGTCCCGGGCCTCACGGTTCTGATGGCTGACGACCCCCCAAACTGGCGAGGCACAGCAGTCACCCTCTGCAGGTCACGGACGCCGAGCGCACAGCCAGGTCGTGACCAGCGGTCGGCAGAGCCGCCTCTGCCGCCGCCGGCTCCTTGGCCCCAAGGGCGCGGGGGTGTGTACACGCCCACGTGATACGCAGGCACAGACACACACAGAGGGTCCACGGCCGTGCAGCCCGACCCGGGAGGCCCCTGCAGTGGGGCACGCCCCCCGCCGTCCCCGGCGCTTCTCAGACAGGCCGTGGGAACCTCTCCTGGGACGGGAACCTGCCTCTCCCCCTCCAGACGCACAGCCTGGCGTCACCGTCACGGTCACCACAGGCTCGTTGGCAAACAGCTTTGAAGGGCCGGCCCAGCGGGCGCCCTGCCGGTGCTCAGGTGAGCGGCTGCTGCCGGAAGGCTCCGCACAGCACTCCCGCCCCCTCAACGCCCCCCCCCCTGGCAGCCACGGCGACACCGAGAAGCTTACTGAGGGCACAAGGGTTTATGAAGGACCAGGACCGGAGCCGGCGGGTCGGCGGCGCGCTCTGCAGTGGGCCCGGGAGGACGAGACTGGCGCAGGACAGCCCCCCGCAGGCCGCTGGAACGCACGCCGCGCCAAACCTGTGTCTTTTCCGTCCAGAGTGTCTGGCCGAGCCACCTGCTTTCAGAACGTTCTGAACAGTGGGTCCTGCTACTTCAAATAACTTCATCAAAAGCTGTAGAGGCAGGAGAATTTAAGCGCGTGACAACATGGCACGCCTTTACAGCAGACTCTTCTGGAACTGGACAAGGAACGCGGAGGGCTGACCGGACCAGGAGGGGCGGCGCGGCGACCGGCCGCCCCGCGCCCCGCGGAAGGCGGAGCTGGGCCGCGTCTCAGCGGAGCACGGTGACGAGGGCGGCGGGCAGGCCCAGGTCCGTCTTGGACGGGTACACCACCTTCAGGCGCCCCTCCTCGTCCACCACCCGCACCTGCTCCACCAGCAGGGGGGCGGGCCCGCCCTGCTCGGCCCCGGGCTTCCCCTCGGGACCCGCAGGCTGTGCAGGCGTGGCATCGGTTTCCGAATCTGAGACCGCGTCCTCCTCTTTGTTTTCTGAGGCGTACTTGTTGATCTCTGCCATTTTCTGCAAAGGAAAAACACCTTTTCATCCTGGAGATCGGAGGCGACCCAGGGACGTTGCTGCTGCACCCCGACGGCTGCAGGAGGCAGGCGTGGGGGGCGCGGGAGCCCGCGACCAGCGCTGCCCCCGGTGGCCAGTTGCCTCCAGGGAGCCGGGGTCACCCACCAGAATGAGGGCGTCCATGGTGTCTTTGCAGATCTGCAGACTTGTCGCGCTCGTTACTTCCAAAAACAAATCGGAAGTCGTTTTCTTAATCTTAAAGAGAGATCAGGAAGGCTTCAGAAAAGAGCAAGTGACCCAAAGTGGACGCCGGCAGCTGTAACAACGACTCTGAGGAACCCTCATGCGACAGCGTCACCGGCCCAGACCGCCCCCTTCCCGGGGATGGACGCAGCCCGGAAGGCTGCGCGCGCAGGCTGACGTCGCGGCCCCACGCCCGGGCGGGCCCCTCCCGCGGACCGGACACGCGGCCCACCTTCGTCTTCTCGCTGTTCGTTATGGGAGGGAAGGAAATGACGTCACCGTCCGCGTCCAGCAGGCAAGGGTACTGCTCCTTTCCGTCCAGCAGGTGGAGGTACCTGTGCAGGGAGACCGGTCAGGGCGGAGCCACAGTGGTGCACCCGAGGTCGAACCGGGCAAACCCAGGCTCTTCTGAAGGGGACAGCGGGGGACCCAGGGCACACCCAGTAGGCTCCAGGGAGCGGCGTGTCCCGCACGCGCCCCTGCTAGCGCGGCCGGGTCCCAGGGCCCCCGGGCATGTTTCCCAGCTGGGCGAGGCCCGGGCAAAGCGCTGTGGGCTCGGTGGTCCGCCACCCTGGGGCTGGCAGGTGGCGTGGCTGCTGCTCCCCAGACACCGCTGCCCTGCCCCGCGCCCTAGGGAGGAGCGTCCCCTCCCCGAACGTCCACGACCTGCGGTCTCAGAGTCCTGCCTTCTCCCTCACGCAGGAGTGCCTGGCTGCAGCGTGAGCGACCCCTGGGGGGCTCCCGGCCAGCAGCTGGGCAAAGGGAGGCCCGTGTCTGGTCCCCGGACGCGCCCGCCCGCCCACCTGTGCAGGCCCGAGACGGTCTGCCTCTTCCTCTGCTTCCGGTGCTCCTCGGCCTCCAGCTGCAGCTGCCGAACCAGGTCCTTGGCCTTGACTTCTTTACGCCCCAGGGGGACGATCTTTGGGGTGGAAACCTCTGGTCAGCTCTTGCGGAAACACCCTCGCAGCCACCAGCACCCGCCCGCGGCCTCTCACTCCCTCTGGCGGTAGCACTAGGGATGCGCCCGACTCTCCTCCACGAGCCGCCTCGACGGCCGGGGAGGGGACACCTGTCCCACAGCTGACAGCTCTCCTGCTGCCCGCATCACGTGCGCTCACAGGTGCCTTCAGCGGTCACCGGGGAAGCCAAACACCCAAACGCTCCAGTACTTTTGAAACTGAGCTTAACCCTGAACCTGCCGCCCACACCGGCGTTTCCAAGGCCACAGGGGCTGGAAGGTGGAGGGGGGACGCGGCCGGCGGTGGGATGGTGGGGCGGGCTCCTCGCAGGGCCCCTGGGACTCTCCGAGCCCGGGACCTGCACTGTGCAGGGCCGTGACGGGATGGCCACGGAAGTCAGGTCCTGTTGGGGGCTTTGCAACCGGGACACGAACCACACACTTTCGGCTCAAAGTCAGTGAGCACATGAAGAAAATCTCTCTCGAGGCACGACCTCCCCAGGAGCGCACACTTTCCACGCGAACGCAGGCCCCGCGGCGGCGTCACTGGGGCAGCCTCCGGCACCCGCGCTTTTTTGAAAGCGCAAAGGAACACCGCAACCCGCATGCCCAGCGGGGACGCACGTCACCTTGAGGTCCTGCGGCGGGCGGGCGGTGTACAGCAGGGGCCCCCGGACCGCGCGGAGCTCGTGGGTGGCGATGGTGGCCGCCGTCCTCTTGTCGCAGAGGTCCTCGTGCAGCTTCGTCTGCAACACCGGAGGGGGGCCGAGGGGGCTGGGCGCGGGCGGCTCCCTGCCCACCGCTCCCCTCGGGAGACGCCCTTGGACACGCTTCCACCTGCTCCCAGCGGGACCGCTCCTTCCCCGAACGCTGGGACACCACCCGTGGGGCCTCGGGAGCCCGTCCTGAACGAGGGCGTGCGACGGAGGGAACGCAAGCGGGACCGAAGAGAGGGGGAGCCCCGGCCCGCTTCCTGCTGAAACCGGGACCTCCAGCCCGGCGCCGAGGCTCTGCGGCGCCCCCTGCCCCCGAGGGGCCGCGCTCAGGGGTCTTTCCTGAGTCAAACACCTGCCTTTTATTGTAAAAGCTGGGCCCACCGCACAGGAAAGCCACCAGCTGGAAAGTCTGTCTAGCTAAAATCTAAACAAAAGTAGGCACTTCACAGGAGAGCCTGCTGGTGAGAGCTGATTTACTTTTCAATCCTCACCTGAGGACATGCTTATCGATGTTATAGAGGGAGGGAGGGAGGGGCGGAGGGGATTGCCGACGTCGAACACACAGATCGCTGCCTCACGCGCGCACACACACACACACACACACACACGCCCAACCAGGGACGACCCTGAGAGGCACTGAACCTGCGGCCTCTGTGTGCGGGCCGCCTCGCCAGAGCGAGAGTTGATCTCGGTCTCTCCCCACGCGAAACTGAGCGCCTAGTTCGTTGCAGAAAGGAGAAACTCCGCCCAAACCGGAAACCGCCGGCGCACGCTCTCCCAGGGCAGCAAAGCCACCCCAGAAACTCGGCTCGGCCGTGAGCGCTGCGGGCGAGGGGCAGGGGGGCGCGCCCCTCGGCCCGGGCCTGGCCCGGCTCACGGGGGTTCTGCCCGCGCGAGGTGCCCGCCACGTGCCCGGTGCACCCCGCTGCCCGACAGCCCCGGGCACCGAGCCCAGGTCCCGCCGGCTCCTGCATGCACACTTCCGGGGCGTGCTCCCCGACACCCAGAGGTGGGGACTGCTGAGTGAGTGCCCGCTTCCCAGGGGAGGGACCCGGGGCGCACGGAAGTGACAGGCCTCGGTCTCGGGGCCCATGGCCTCTGCC
Source organism: Glossophaga mutica (assembly GCA_039655065.1). Lineage (NCBI taxonomy): Eukaryota > Metazoa > Chordata > Mammalia > Chiroptera > Phyllostomidae > Glossophaga > Glossophaga mutica. The sequence goes on from CM077307.1 coordinate 1,893,063, forward strand.
CCCGCCGCAGGACCCCCTCTGGGCCACACCCGCTGCGTGCACCCCGCGCTCCCCCTGCCTGCCTGCCTGCACCCACCTGAGAGGCGAGGAAGCGCCTGAGCGCGTTGCCGGCCTGCAGGTCCATGCCCCTCACGACGGCCCCCACGATGTACGGCCGGACGTCCCGGACCTCGGGGCCGACCGTGACCGTCAGCGGGGCGGGGTTCTCGGAGACGTGCAGCACCCTGAGCAGCAGCCGGCGGGCCTCGTCCGCCTCGTCCTCCTCGCCCTCGCCACCCTCCCGCTTCCTCCTCTCCCTCTTCTTCCTCCGGCTCTCTTCCTTCTCCGGCTCGGCCTTGCCTTTGCCCCGGCCACAGCCCCGGCCGCCGCCCCGCAGGTACTCCAGGATGGACTTGGTCTGGCAGCTGCCGACCATCTTCTCCAGGCGCCTGTCCTTCAGCTTGTTCCCGCGCAGGTTGATGTCCTTGAGCCTGGGGCAGTCGGCCAGCTCCGCCGGGACTTCGCTCAGCTGGTTGTTGGAGAGGTCCAGTGTCTGAAAGGGAGGGACAGCGTCAGGCTCCTGGGCTCTGCCCAGCTCCAGGACGGGGACAGGGGTGGGGACGGTGACGGGAGGGTGCCCGTCAGCTCCAGCCCCGGATGACGCTGCCCTCAGCAGCCCAGCAGCTTCTCGAGGGGATGGGGCTGGCGATGCCGCCTGTGGCCCCCACGACACACGCATCGTGACCCTCGGCTTCCTTGGGTCACAACTACAGCCACACCACAGAAGGAGGGTCAGGCTAGAGAGACATGAGGTGGCCAGGGACAAGGGGAGAAGCCATCTGGCCGTGAACAGACCAGCGCTTCGGGTGACAAGCAGGTGCCCACAGGCCGGTGCCAAGATTTCTGGAAGTTAAAGGAACTGACTGGATACACCTGGAGTCACTGCTCTCGCCCCAAACCAAAGTACGGCGCAGCTGGCGAGTGGACGGGTGTCCCGCGCAGGGCCCCCAGGCTCTTGCTGTGACCTGGGAGAGGCACAGGCATCGCTCAGCGCTTCGAACAGCAGCGGAGGGAGAGAAAGGGGCACCGAGGAGGCCAGATCCCTCCAGGCTGCAGTCGCCAATGGCCGGAGGGCAGCGGGGGGGGGGGGGGGGGGGGGGGGAGGGGGGAGGTGCTGGGTGGGCAGGGCCCCGCTCCAGCAGGACTGGATAGGGTGGGGCCTGGAAGCTCCTCCCATAAGAGGCGGAGCCTGCGCCCAGACCCCAGAACCCTTTTAAAGAGCAGTGGTGGGGGCAGTGTCCACTCAGTCCCCAGCTGAGGCGTGTGGCCCGCACACTGTTTGCTCAGAAGCCTCTGGCACTGGATGGACACTGGGCCGCAGGACAGAGCAGGCTGGGCCACCGAGACCACTGTCCCCGCGTCCGAGGGGCGGTGCGGGGCGGATCTGACGGCTGTGCGGCCTCCTGCACTGTCCAGAGGGGCTTTGGCCGAACAGCCTGCCAGCTGCGCCCTCGTCGCGGCACCCAAACACAGCTGGCCGGGGGCCGAGACCTGTGTGCCCCCAGGACGGAGGGCCCGGCCTCAGCCGCAGAGAAGAGCTGGCCGGGAAGGGAGGCTGAGCAGGGCTTCCTCCGGGCAGCGGGGTCGGGGCCCTGCGCCACGACCCCCAGGGCGTGACGCCCAACCCCCCTCCCAGGGGACGAGCCAGCCACCTGGAGCAGCGTCCAGCCGCTGCCCGGGGCCGACCCCGAAGGACCAGCGCCCGCTGCCCTCCGGTAGGCGGCCGACCCTGACGGGCGAGGCAGGCCGGTCTCTGACCACAGGCTGTGCCGCCTCCTGGGGGCACCGCTTCTGCAGGGGACATGCTGCTGAGACAGTGCGACCCCGAGACCGCTGCCTCCTCTGGAGGAGAGGAGGCACTGCCTCCATCCCTGCGGGTGGTGGGCGGAGGGGACCTGGCCTTTGCCCCCAGGGAGCCCCACCTCCAGCAGCGACTGAGAAGATGCAAAACCAAGGAAGGGTTCCCCTCAAATGCTCTTATCCCCGGACCAAAGGTTTCCCCGTGAACGTCCAACTTTCCTGTGGAACCTGACGTGCGAGGACTCCCGCCCTGAGTGACGCCGGGTGACGTAAGCGGGCACGTTTCCCGGCCGGAACGAGGGGAACCCTGGATGGTGCTGTCCCGGCCCTTTCCAGCAATCTGGGGGCACATCTGCCCGTCCACCCCTCCATCAGGCCCCTGGCATGCTGCAGCCCTGACGGGGCCCAGCAGCAGCGAGACCCTGCGCCAGGACAGACAGCACCGGGAGGAGCCCACCCCCTCAGGTGTCCCCAGGGGTCATAGACCGGCGATGGCACAGCCAGGGCCACCAAAGGCAGAGAGGACTGCGCGGTGAGGGAAGGCGGTCATGTCTCAGCCTCCCCGCCCTAGGCCCCGGAGTGGGGGCAGCTCCCTGAGGGCGGCACCAGGTCCGGCCAGGGCGGCCTCCCCATGCGGGAGGCGGGGTGAGGTGGGGGTGGGGGGGAGCAGCAGAGGCTCGTGTGCTGTCACTTCACTGGGGGACACCTGCTCCCGACTAGGGACCAGGCTTTACTTATTTAATCAACAGGAAGGGCGCAGTGCTGTGGTGGGGGCTACGTCAGAAGGCCTGAGGAGTCCTGAGCCGCATGTGGGAGGGAGGGGTCCCGAGGTGACACGGAGAGGAGCCCAGCCACCTGGTTCCCCAGACGGACCAGCCACACGTGCGCGATCCCCAGCAAGGCAGCAACCGCCAGCGGAGCCTGAGGCCCGGAACGGAGAATCCTTAGCAAGCGAACAGACTGCGGTCTCAGCACAGTCTAGGGTGGCGACCGGCCAGGACCTGCACAGGCCCCACCCACCGCTGCCTTCCGGTCTCCCAGGTGAGGGGCCCACGCGGAAACCCTGGCTTTCCGCTTCCCATCTCCTCCGCTCCAGCTGGTCCCGGGGAAGGACCAACGCCTCTCCCCGCCGAGCCCCGGTGCGCACACAGCCGCAGCAGCGCCGCTCCGCACAGCGCGTTGGGGCGTCTCCAAAAGCCCACCCCCCACATCTAAGCCTCGGTGGGGTGCTGCACAGCTCCTGCACGACACTCTTTGAGACACGGGTCGGTTCACGGGACAGAGTCCAACGGAGGTCTGACTGAGCTGGAAGGGACGGGCCAGGTGAGGGGGCTTGGCGAATGAGACAGCCCCTCTGCGGCGAGGGAGGGTGTTTGCACGCAATAAGGATGATAGCTTGACGGGCAGCATCACAGAGGGCTGTCGGGAAAGACGCTACATACTCGACGAGAAACGTAACTGTACGCTCACGTGACACAATACGAAGCCACACACCTGGCGCCTGGCACGCTGACCTAATGCAAAAACTCAAGATCCATCGGACGGGAAGGTGGCGCAGAGAGTGTGGTGCCCGAGCCCTACAGGGACTCTGCCCTACAGCGTCACCCAGAAATGCCAGCAAGGCCCTGTCCTTCTGCAGAGCTGGCTAGTTTGGTCCTACCAACCGCCCACGCACACACACTGGGGAGACCAGCTTAAGAGCAATTCCTCCTGCAAAGAGATCAGTTGCTAAACTGTACGCACATTTTATAGTTTAAGAAAAATCTGCACTAGAAGTATGAAAAATGGGAGAGCAAACGCAGGCCGGCCCTTTAAAGGTGAAAGGGGGAAAGAACATGGGGCAAGCGCCCCCAGGCTGGCGTTAGGGGGTGGCTCTGTGACTCCCCTCCCTCCCACCCTGTCTTTTGAACTCAACAGTCCTAATGGGCCCCTGTAAAGAGCCAATCACTCCCGGGGGGCCTGGAGACCCTAGGTGGGTAAAAGACCCGGGACAACGCAGTCTAGAGAACTGGATATTCGCCGACTATCTGAGCAGCCCCCTACTGTCCAGGGCTGTGGCTGGGGTCCCGTGAAATGCCCGGTGGCTGGCGTGCGGGGCGTGCGTTATGCAAGCCCTAGTCATTCCACACCCTCAGGCCGAGTCCGGGTGGTTCTTCCACAGGCTCATTCCATTGTTTCACAAATAGAAACATTTAGTCACCGCCTGCCGCGGCCCCTCCCACCCCAGAGGGAAGCCGAGTTTGCTGACAACTCGGAAACTGTGTCAGGCGATGAAACCCAGGTGTAAACAGCGTGGTGCGCCCAGAGGCTATAGCCAGGTGAGTGCGGGGGTGGGGCGCTGGGGGGACGCTGGGGTGTGGGGGGACAGCTTCCCAGCCCCGGCCCGCCCGCCCAGCGCCGCTGACCTTGAGCGAGGCTAGGTGCACGATGTCGGGGCTGAGCTCCCGCAGGCAGTTGTCCGCCGCCGCCAGCTCGCTGAGCAGCGGCAGCGCGCCGGGGCGGAAGAGCTCGGCGGGGAAAGCGTCCAGGCGGTTGCCGGTGAGGTTGAGCGTCTGCAGGCGCGGGGCGCAGCGCGCCAGGTCGGCGGGCAGCTCGCGCAGCCGGTTGCCGCTGAGGTTGAGGCTCTGCAGCTGCGGCAGGCCCGGCGGCTCGGCGGGGCCCAGGCCCTGGCCCGGCGGCAGCGCTTCCAGCGCGTTGCCCGACAGGTCGAGCACGCGCAGCGCGGGCAGCGGGCCGAGCTGGGGGCTCAGGCCGGGCCCCAGCGCGTTGCGCCGCAGCACGAGGCTCTGCAGCTGCGGGAGGCCCTGCGCCAGGCCCGGGCCCGGCTCGCGCAGGCTCCCGCAGCCGCTCACCTCCAGGTAGTGCAGCAGCGACAGCGTGAAGAGCCGCGGCGGCAGCCGCCCGCCCGCCGCCCGCACGCGCTCCTCCAGCGCGGGCCCCGTCAGCAGCAGCTCCCGCCGCCGCTGCCGCTCCGCCTGCTCCAGCTCGGGCCAGGGCTCCGACACCGCCGCCGCCGCCGCCATCGCGCCGCCGCCGCGCGGGCTTCCGGGGCGGGACGCGTCACTTCCGGCGCGGGCCGGAAGGGGCGTGGGCGCACGGCCCCACCTGGTCCCCGAGGCCCCGCCCGCCACGCCTCCGCCGCCTGGTGTCTCCGCCGGGGGGTTTTGGGACGGGCGGCAGCTCACGCTAGTGCGGGTCTCGCCGACGGGCTGCGAGGCCGGACCCCGCCCAGGCGTCGTCGGCAGGGGAACGGCCAGTAAGCCGCGAGACGCCCTTACCGCAGACGAGCACCCGGGGCTGGGGGCGGCGCGGCTCTCCCCAGCGCGCGCGAGGCCCGGGCCGTACAAAAAGCCGCACGCGCGAAGACTGTGTACGATTCCATTTGCACAGCCTGAACACCTGCCACGCTCAAGGTCACGCGAATTTGGGAGCCGTTCACATGTGCTAAGTCCGTGCGGACAGCCAGATGGTGGCACATTCTTCCCGAAAAGCAAAGCCAAATGTGCTATCCTGCAAAGCGAGAGCGCCTCGCTTTTCTGGTGGGAGTCCAACTAATGCCCCAAGTCGACCTTTGGACACAGCGTGGGGTCAGCTTTTTGGGGGCTGTTGTTGGCTCACGAGCAACTGCAAACTCCCAACTCCCAGTGGCTATTTAATGACACGGGCCTACTGTCCAGGGCCGGTCCCAGGCTGCAGTCAGATCCTGCATCTGCTCACGGGGCCTGCAGCTGAGGCCCTGGCTGAAGGGCCAGCCCTGCCTAGTGGCAGCTGTGCTCTGGCAGTAGAGGGAAGGGACGGGATGGACAGAGGGACAGCCCCGGGGCAAACGAAGCACACAAGAAAACAATGCCATTGTTTCCTTTTCCGTTTTCACGGGAGACAGGACAATGCCATGTGTAAATGGCGTTTTCTTGTGTGCTTCGACAAGGGAGACAGGACATGGACGAGGCACCTACCAGGGTAACACGGCTGCTGCTTCTAGGACCCTTTTAAAAATAAGCACTGCCCTTGCTGGTGTGGCTCAGTGGATTGAGCACAGGCCTGTGAACCAAAGGGTCGCTGCTTCGATTCCCAGTCAGGGCACATGCCTGGGTTGCGGGCCAGGTCCCCAGTAGGGGGCGCATAAGAGGCAACCAAACACTGATGTTTCTCTCCCTGTGCTTCTCCCTCCCTTCCCTTCTAATTAAAAAGTAAGTACTAAGACTGCACTCGGAAGGCAGGACCAAACTTATGGGACCACCCTCGGCCAGTCCTCCGAGGAGATCATAAATAGCACGCGACTCCTGCAGCTCTGCAGCCACAGGCTTCCCCTCCCCCCATACCCCACCAACCCCGGTGGGATAAAACGTTGGAAGTAATTTTTGCTACTTTAAACTGTGAAGCTCTAAGTTTCAAGTTTCTACTTGTGTAAAGGAAAACACTACATTGTAACTTAAAGCAGAAACAATTACCAAAGTTGGTAAAAGCATAAAACCACTCTACAAATCTATAGTGTTACATTTTTCCTTATTTGAAAAGCAAAAAAGCCAGGTCCGCTGGCAGAAATGCCCTCTTTCACAGGGTAAGCACGCAAGGAGACTCTGGACTAATCCGCTCACAGGCGCGATGTGAGCGCTTACAGAACTCGGATCTTACTCCGCAGGAGAAAACTGGTCGGTGATTTTCTCTAATTTGTACGAAGCTTAAAATCTTTTAACTTCTTCAGCAGTAAATTCATTTTGACAAATAGCTTATTTTAGAACCAGTTATAACCTCAAATTAAAAGTGACAAGTATTGAGTGATCTTTTTATTATATTAATATATTCCAGGTGAATTAACTAAGTCCTGAAACAGCAACAAAAATATATTACTCAGATATTTTATAACTCTGGTACCTGACCTGAAATAAAAACAAATAGAAAACGCTGTTAAAATATCAAACAGTTGCAAATTTCCATCAAAAGTATGTACAATTATATTCTAATGCCCATTCATAGATATAATTTTTAAATTAGAATATTCTGAAGTACGACGTAGAAATAAATGTTAAATACCCACAACATAGTCATGAAAATATTCAATTATTAATTACTGTCCCAAATTTATGAAAGGCCAGTACACTTGCAGTCCCTTTACATTTTCAGGCTTTATTCCCGGGTCCTTAACCGTCAGTAACTGTGCAGCTTTCAGCAGCCCCCACTCTCCCCCGGGTCACTCCGCCACAGACGCGTGATTCTTTGGTAACCAGCAAGGCCAACCTGTTTTAAGTGCACCCAATTTTGTCAACCACTAAAACTAAGTATTTTTACAAATATTTTTAAGTTAAAATAGAGGGAAAACATGTATGTATGCCTTAAAAGTTTTGACTGGAAAGATAAATCTCTTGGTTAACTTTTCTCATTATTGTTCTGTTTGAAAGTGCTTCATCCGTACTTCAAAAATGGATTAGAATTTGAAGCCAAAACGGGTTATTTTGTAATTATCCTGGTGTCCCAGGAAGCAGGCAGCGGCGCCCGGCCCCATGGGGCCGGGATGCAGAGGGTCTGGGCAGACCGGGCCCCAGGGTGCACGGGCCCGGTGGGAGGAGGCCGCTGCGGCCGAGCAGGTCTCAGACTCGGCCCCCGAGAGCTGCCTGGGGGGGGAGGCAGTGCAACCTCTCCCGGGGGGGGGGGGGCACCTTGGTCCGGAGCTGGCAGGAGACGGCATTTTGAGTTTGGTTCCCTCGCTGTAAGTGCCGTGCTGGCTTTCAGAATCATACGGAGCATGCAAGAAAGGTGACCTCGCAGCCCCAATCCCACCGAGGTCCTCAGAGGGACAGGGGAGAGGCGGACGCCAGACGTTCTCGGGAGCTACTGTGTTTTCACCTTTATTTCTCGTCACAGAGGGAAACACGAGCTGTGCAGATGCAGCCTGGGAGAAGTTCGAGCACACGCTCACTCCCCCATCCGGTCACCCTGCCAGCCGTCCCCCGTGGGAGGCAGGGGAAGCCGACCCACACAGGTTTCCAGCGCAGCCGGCACGGAAATCGGGCGCCCGCCCCCACGCCCACCCAGCCCGCCGCCACCTGCTCCCGGCCCCTCCGGGCAGCACGTCGCTCTGGGGCCGCCGGGGCCGAGGGCGTCAGAGACCTGCTTGTTTTCAGCTGTAACACGCGGCCAGGTCCCAGCTCGGGAGGCCACTTCTCTGGTCACCCGCACACGGTGCCAGGTGGGGACCGCAGGGCGGAGCTCGTGCCGCCCACCTGAAGATGGCTTCTAGGAGAAATGTTCCCGAGGGACGCTTGCTGGGTCCCCACAGAGACGGAGGGGACGGAGGTCGGTCACGTCATCGCTTCATGAGGGTCCTGCCAGAGCTTTTACTCAGGCCCCCCTTTGGGGTGGGGATCTTGCTTCCCGCCTTCGGCCCCGAGCTCCCGGCCTTGGCCGCGGCTGGGCCTCTGCCTGCGGTGGACACGGACACAGAGAGCGGAGGCGCCGCGTCAGACGGGAGGTCGATGCCCGAGTTGGAGCGCAAAGCCGCGGGGACAGCGTGGGTGGCCGGGCGTCAGCAGACACCAGGGGAGGCAGAGGGCAGGAGGGGAAGTGACACTCCCGTCACCCGTCTGCAGGGGCCAGCCTGCATGGTGGGGCCAGAAGAGCACCGTGGTCACCCAGCCCCGAGGCGGCGGCTGCAGACATGCGCGCACACACGCGCTGGCCGAAGTGGAAGGAGACCCGGACCGTGTACCTGGGCCCGCCTTCTGCCCTGGGCCCGCCTTCTGCCCCGAACCCTCAGCTCCAGAGATGGGGAGATGGGCAGACGGACCCCCGTCTCCCGGCCGCGGGGCCTTGGGGGCCCCTCCGTGAGCCTGCCATCCCCGTCCACCCGCCCGCCCCCTTGCCGTCCCCACACCCCTGAAGTAGGGGTGCACCCCGGGCTTTCCGGCCAGAAAGTGTTCTTGTGAGAAATACCACTTCCCTGCGGAGCATTCTAAGTCTGACTTAAGTCGCCACTCAGGCCCGGCGCCAGGACGGAGAGCGGCTGGTGGCAGTGCAGGGACGGCCAGGGGGCGAGCCCTCACCCTGTGGCGGAGGCAGGGCCCTGTGCAGCACGTGCGTCCTGCGCAGGTTCATCGTGCAGCCCGCAGGGCCCATCAGGTGAGCTTTCCACGCCTGGAACGAGAGGCGGCGGGCCGTGAGCCAGGGCCTGGGAGCCTGCCCCCCTCCCCCCCCACGCAGCGCCGTGGGGACCGCGCCGGGCCCAGCCCTCCCCAGTGCGGCACCTTGGCTCCCGCCCCGAGCGCAGCGCCGACTGGCCGCCTGCGGCCGTGCAGGTGGGTACTGCGGCTCGGGGCGCACAGCGGGCAGGCGCTGGGGTGGCCTCTGGGAGCTGAGGGCGGCCCCAGCTGACAGCCAGCACGAAAGCGGGGCTCAGGCCTAGGACGACGAGGAAAGCAGCCGGCCGGCCCCGGGGAGCAGCCGGGGCCCCCAGGTGAGAGCCCGGCCCCGGGAGCCCTGCTGCCACCTCTAGGTGTGTGGTCCCTGTGGACGCCTCGCTTCACAGACGTGGGACCAGCCACGTGTTCCGCCCGGCTGTGCAACTTAATTTTTCAGAGCGCTTAAAGTGGGACAGGAAGTGACACAGGTGAACCCAAACGTGTTTCCAGCTGGCGGCAGTGACTGCGGAACAGCCATGCGGCTCCACGCCACCAGGGGGCGCGCTCCTCATCCCGCAGCGGGCAAGGGAGCACGTGGAGGTGGGCACCAACCAGCACGCACTCTGACCCCGAGGTCGCGATCTGTGACGACCGCAGCGGCCGTCTGCATGTGAGGTGACATGCCGTCTGGGAGGGGGGCACCTGGTTGAGGGCAGGGGACCAGTGTTCGGGAGCCCGTAGCGCCCTCGGCTCTGCAGCGTCCTGTTAGGGTTTGGATGTTGTCTGGGAGGACGGGTGGGGGGCAGCCCAGCCCCTGTGGGCCCCCGGGCTTCCCGTGGCCGACAGGAAGCTGCAGGGCAGGGCAGGTCTCCGCAGCCTTGCCGGCCCCTGTCCCGGGGCTGGGGCAGGACAGCTGGGCAGCGGCGGGCACGGGAGCCGGCAGCTCCGCGGGGGGCGGGGGAGCAGCGGAGCCGAAGCAGGTCCCAGGACCCTCGGCTGCTGGGCGCCCAGCAGGCCCTGCAGCGCCCCCGCCCCGCCCCAGAGGAGCAGGGCGGGGGGAGGGCAGGAAGGAGGAGGGGATGGAGGGCCCCGAGCCCCGCTCCGATCATGCAAGGGCAGCAGAGAGCCTGGCATCACGCAGGAGGTAGAGTTTCCGCACTGGACTGGGCTCACTTTCCTCGATCGACAGGGCCCGGAGCGCGGCGGCGTCCGGCCAAGAGGCCAGCTGGGGCCCGACCCGTGGGCGACAGCCAGCCGAGCCTGGGTGGGAAACACGGGCCCGCTGCGCCCGTCCCGGAGGCTGTCGCAGGGGCTGCGGAGGGGCACGGCCGAGAAGGCGCGGGCCGGCCGGGCGCTCACCTCCTCTCCGGGCTCGAAGTTCTCGTGGCATAGAGGGCACCGGCTGGCCTGCTTCTCCGGTTTGGCCGCTGAAACGGAGTCCATGAGGCGAGACTTAGCTACTCCCGCAGGGTGTGGGCGGGGGGTAGAGCAGCAGGAGGTGCACAGGAAGGCCCACACACCCTTGACCTGCCAGCCTCGCGCCACGGGCCGTCCCTGGGGCGGGCCTGGGGACTCACGGTGACAGTCCTTTGTCCTGAGGTGCCTGGGCAGCTCTTCCTTCAAGACAGCCTCGCTGCAGCGGAAACACTTGCCAAACTCATCCTTGCGGTCGCACTCGGTCAGCAGGTGCTCCGTCAAGCTCGCTATCTCCACCACCTGACCCCGAGACACAGACGAAGCCAGCCGTCGGGACACCGGCGCCGTCCGCGCACCTGGCCCCTGTGCCCGTGGTCGTCAGAGTCCCTGTCATTCGAGGTGAGGGTCGGCGCGCACGTCCGTCACATATGGAACCCACCCTGCCGAGCTCCTGCGGTCGTGGGCTTACTGGGAGGAGGACCCACGTCCTTCCTAGGACCCTTCGTGTCCGGGACGCTAAGCCTGCCGCTGCATTAGGGACGGAACTAGAGTTGGGGTGGGAGGACGTTTCTTAAACCGCATGCAGACAGTGTTGGCCAAGACTGCGCGACGAGGCGGGCTGCGTGCAGACAGCAAGCTCCGCCACCAAAGACACGCAGGGCGGTGCTGCGGCCAGGCCCAGGCGCCCGTCAGGTGTACAAACAGTGAAGACCGGTGAGTGCAAAGGGAATCGGCAACGGCCTTGAACGGAGGCAGGAGACTGGAAGGCGCCTCACGGAAGAGGCCGCTGGGCGGGAGCCCATCCCTCCAACAGCCGGGCACTCTCGCCCCGTAGCTGGGCACGGTGGCATGCGGTGGCCGGCGAAGACAGCCCCGTGCCCGGGTGCGCTGGGGGCGTGGGTGGGTGTGCGGCCCTCGGAGCACGCGTGCGGCCCAGCACGGCACGCCCGGTGGGTCCGCGCCTAGGTGCGCACACGCGGCTGTGTCTTGCGCAGGAAGCCGAGAGCAGCGTTACCCTCGGACGCCAACCGCACACGCCCCGAGCTCCCCCACAGGAGATGGACGGCCCCTCGGGAAGAAGGGATGAACGGACGAAGGGACGAACGGCACAAAGCACCGACGGAGCGGAGGCTCCCGCCGCCCGGAGCTCCGGGAGCAGCGGCGCTGATGCGCGGCGTCGCAGACCGAGACCGCGTGACGGCCGACTCCGAGGCCTGCTGGGCCGCGGTCACGGTCACGCAGGCGTCTGTTCTGCGACGGCTCTCGGAGCCGTGACACTAGCGACGTGTGCGCCCTTGTAGACACGTGACACTCGGGCAGCAAAGCAGCAGCAGCCCCAGACGAGGGGTGACGGACACCTCCCCCTCGGCCCCCCAGCGCGCGGCCGGCCGCCCGACCTGTCTGCAGTGCTCGCAGCGCGTCAGCATGAGGCAGCGCTTCCAGTAGTGCAGGTCCAGCCCCTCCTCCGTGAAGGCCTCGCTGCGCTCCCCGCAGAAGATGCACAGGCTGCGGGCGGGAGAGCGGGCGTGGGGCCTCGGCCGGCCGGCCGGGGGCGGGCCCTCCTCCCCACCTCCCCTCCGGGCGGGGGCGGCGGGGGGGGGGCCGCCTACTCACTTGTCCAGGTAGTGGCTCTCCGGGGCTTCGGGGGCGCTGGGCAGGGCTGCTTCTCTTCTGTGAGCGACTGCAGAGGTCAAAGAGGAGGCAACCTCAGTAGCGGCCTGTGAAAACCCTTTCCAAACTTTTCGTGACTCGTTTGTTTTTAAGTTAGTGGCATTTGATGTGAAACATGTTTTAAAAAAATACATTAGTAGCCCTGGCTGGTTGGCTCGGTGGATTGAGCGCCGGCCTGCGAACCAAACGGTCGCCGGTTCGCTTCCCGGTCAGGGCGCAGGCCTGGGTTGCAGGCGGGCTCTCCAGTAGGAGGTGCTGGAGGGGCAGCCGCACACGGGCGTTTCTCTCCCTCTCTTCCTCCCTCCCTTCCCCCGTCTGAACATGAACAAAACCTTTTAAAAAACACAAGTGAGGAAAGGGGGAGGTGTGCGCAATCCGCCCCGACGACTGAAACGCAGCAGGTGGCCACACCCGCCGGGTGAGCAGAGGTGGCTTCCCACGCACCTCCTCCGTGGCGTGCGTCCTGCGTACCCGCGGTCTCTGCCTGGGCAGCCTCGCTCTCTTGGTCCTAGGACACAAAGCCCAACGGTCAGGACAGACGGCCGCGGAGCGCCAGGGTCCGTCCCGGGGTCGGGTCCCTCCGACAGTGCGCACCCCGAGAGGGGCGACGCCCTCCAGTGGTGGCAGGCTCCCTCCCTCCCGGCTCTGGCCCCGCGCCCCACGGACAGCCGTGTCAAGGTCACCACCCCTCCAGGCCCGTCACCCGCCGCCAGTGTCCACTAGCCTCCCCCGAGGCCCGGGGCGGCCGCCCCTGCCGTCTGCCTGTCCCAGGGCGCCCCCCGCAGCCCCGGGCTTGGAGCTGCCTCCGCCCGGCCCACAGCCCACGCAGCGTCGCCCCGCGGGCCGTCTGCAGCCTCACCCCGCAGACAGTCCCCCGCTCCCCTCACGCCCGCCCCTCGGCGGTCCAGTCACGCAGGCCTCCAGACCTGGGTGGGTGGGGGCTGTCCTCTCGACCCCGTCCCACAGAACGCCCTCGGACCCATCACAAACCGTGTGGGCTGGGCGTCACCCTGCACTCCTCACCGCTCCTCCCAAAGGCGCCCCGGGTCCCCGCTCCCGACCGAGGCCCGAGGTGTGGGCTCTCCTGCTCAGAAACCCCCTCTCCCAGGTCCACGTGCCTCCTGTGCCCCAGCCACCCCGCGGCCCCCGCCTCCTCCTCCAGGCCCCGCTCGCTGCTCCAGGTGCCGGCCTCCCTCCCTGTCTGTCCTCCGCCACCTGCGCACGCACCGCGCCACCACACTAACGCCTCACTTGCCGTGGGCCGCGAGGTCCGGGAGGGCAGGGATTCCTGTCCATCCGGGCCCCGGTGCGTCCTCAGTGCCGGGAACAGCGCCGGCCCACGGTCACTTGGGACTGCGCGATTCTGGTGCTGTGGAGTCCTGTGTGGTGGGTGGGCTCCCGGCGCGGGCCTAGCCGGCACCTCCCCCCAGCGCTTCCCGTGCCTTCCCTCCCGTGCGCAGATGCCCTCGGGCCCAGGTGGGTCGGGCAGAAAAGGTGGGTCGTAGCAGCAGCTTCCCGGCCAGGTGACGGACTGTGCTGCCGCGGATGTGGCGGGACAGGTGGCCCGGCTGCCTCCCTGGCCCCCCCACCCCGCCCCGCCCCTCAAACTCCGGGAGGCACCAGGTTCTCCCCGGCCGCTCGGCCTCATCTCTGCAAAAGCTGAGCGTGAGCCAGGCTCGCGCTGCCTTGGTGGCTGGCCACCCGGCTGGGGGCTGAGCGCTTCTGGGACCCGCCGTTTCTGAGGGGCGTGGGTCGCCCTGTGCCCAGCATTTACATGACAGGTCACACGCCCGAATACCGGCCACCACGGCACCTCTGTGGGCAGCGGGGTTTCGCGTGGTGGTAAGTGGGCCAGTGAGAGCGCACCCAGGAGCAGCACTTCGGACCCGGACCCGGGGGAAGAGCACGCGGGGCTCAGCCCACGTCTCTGCGCGCCGCCTCCAGGAGCGCCGTGGACAGCGGGCGGGGCCTGGCCCCTCGTGCACTCCCCACGCCCTCAGCGCTGCGCAGCCCCGGCCCCGCACGGGGGAGGCCGGGCCACACGGAGGAGGCGCTCAGCCAGTGCTGGCTGCGCGAGGCTCGAGGAGTGTGGATGAGGTCCCGGCCCCGCCACCAGGACCTCCACGGGGACAGCGGGTTCCTGAGGCCTGGGGGGGAGGCGGAGGGGTTGGACCGCGGAGCTTAAGCACCGATGAGCTCGTGACCCAGGACAAGCCGCTCAGCTTCCCACATTTAGAGCGTGTCCTCGGGTTGCTGGGGACTCTGCGCCTGGAAGCCTCACTGTCTGAGATTTACTACGAGGGTGGAAGGCACTGTCCCCACGGGGTCCACGGCCTCCCTGCTCCGTCCCCAGCCCCGAAGGGGCGCCTTCTCCTTTTCCTTCCGTTATTCTGACACTCTGGCGCCGAGCTGACACGCGACTGCAGCTTTCCAGCGCCCAGCACGCACTCAGCCACACATCCGCCCTGCTCTCCGTCCCTCCCCGACACTCTTCTTAAAGAGGAAGCGCTCCCACCACCTCGCCAGCGGCCCGTCCACCCCGAGGACTTCTGGGCTCTGCATCGGCAACACCCCACGCCCCCACCCTTCTCCCTTCTGCTGAGACGAAGCCCTCGCTCCGTCAGGGAGGGAGTCCCGAAAACCAGCGGTCTGCAGTCCCTGCGGTCACAGGAGCCGCCACTGTCCGTCCCACTGCACACACATCTCCGCAGGCGCAGGGCGGAGGGCTTCCCCGGGCGGACCGTCGGCCTGACGGCTCGCCTTCCTAACGCACGGACACCGGGTCTTCAGACTCGAGTTCGTTCTCCCATCTGCCCCTGACGGGGGCTGCGGTGAGGACAGGGCCCCCACCCCCATCTGCCTAACCCTCGCGCCCAGCTTCCGCTCTCAGCGCTCACAGCGGCAGGACGTGCAGCGCAAGCCAACGAGCGGAGGGAGGCTCCTTCCATTTACCCAAACCAAGTTTAAAAGCTGATAGAAAAATGCCCATTTGCACATCGCTGTTAACACAGAGCACCTGTGCCGTGTGTCTGCACAACCAAGCCCAGGGGCCCGGGAGTCCAACCCAAAGCCCAGGGTGGGCCCCCCCCCCGCCCCGCCCCGCGCTCCCGAGACCCTGGCCCCGCCCCAGTCCCTCCCCCCAGCACTCGGGCCCCACGTGACCCTGGCGCGCGCGCGCGGCCCCCCCCCCCCCCCCCCGCACTCGGGCCCCACGTGACTCGGGCCCACCTGCACTTCAGCCTGCATTTCTCTCAGCGCCGCCAACTGCCCTTGTAAAACTTTAATCTCTTCTTTCTTTTGCTTTTCTGCTTCCTCTGTCGCCGCTTTTTTCTGCGCCTGGCATGAAGATTGTCGTTCTGTTAGAACAGCCCACTGGGGCAGTCTGAGAGACCGGGGACACAGGACGCACGCATTTCTCGTGCACCGTGAAGGTCACTAAGACTCGACCCGTGATGGGGGTGCAACGCAAGCCTCGTGGCTTCTGTAAGGGGCGTTTCAGACATGAGATGGCAGGTGGCCTCGCTGCGCCGCCGCCCGCTGGCCGGCACCGCGGCCTGCGCCAGGCTCCGACCCCAGGGGCCGATGCTCCCGGTGCGCGGTGTCCCGCCCACGCGCTCCTCGCACACTCGGCTCACTGCCCTCAGACCGTGCGCCGTGTCCCGCCCACGCCGCTCCTCGCACACTCGGCTCACTGCCCTCAGGCCGTGCGCCGTGTCCCGCCCACGCCGCTCCTCGCACACTCGGCTCACTGCCCTCAGGCCGTGCGCCGTGTCCCGCCCACGCCGCTCCTCGCACACTCAGCTCACTGCCCTCAGACTGCTTCGACAACACAGGACTGCACCGTCGTTTCACGACAGGGAACCTACCCTGATCTCGGCGTCCGTAGGCCTGCCGTCGATTTTAGCAAAGCCCTCAAAAACGGTTTTGTAGAGAACGTTCTTGCGCGTGGCGCTGTCGTCCACAGGGAGGTAGTCCAGCACGAGGGCCCGGTGCTGCCGGTACATGTCCAGGACCACCCGCACCGCCGTCTCTCGGACCTCGTACACCCGGTGCTCCAGGGCGCGCACTGCGAACTGGACACGGTGCAGGGAGGGCCTGCTGTTACGGCTTCTCAAGGGAACGGAGGTTACGTTGTCTAGCACGAGAGCGCTGGGGGCGCAGCGCACAGATTTGAAAACTGAAGGAAGAGGAGACGAGCGCGGACTTTCCCCCGCGCGGGCGGCCTCGCCCACGCGTCCAGGGGAGGCCGGGCGGGGCGTGGAGGGGTGTTTTGCCGTCTGCCCGCGGCACCCGTGCTCCGTTTGGGCCGTGCCCTTCCGCACACGGCCGGCGTTCTGAACGGTTCCGAACGCAGAGAGGGGAAGGGGACCCGCCTGGGCGCGTCGGCCTCTGGGCCAGCCAGCGCTGCCAGCGCGCGCTCTGTTCGGTCTCTGTTCTTTGCAACAAAACGCTGGCCACCCTGCGGACCCCACGCCTGTCTCAGGGCGACAGCAGGCTCTCCTGGAGCTGCCGGCACGGCCGGGCACACCCCGCCCCCCACGCCATCCTGCACCACGTGGTGCGCGCGCGCGCGCCCCTGGGTACGCGCACGCACGCCGCGCTGTGCGCGCTCGTCGGAACTTCCTTTCGTTCTCAGTGTTTCCAGGTGCCGTGCGTTCTCGCTGCTCGTGGGGTCCCGTCCCATAGACTTATCCCAGCATCTGTGTCCCATCTCAGGCTGCCGTCACAGGCTCGGGAAGGGGCCTGTGGGCACCCGGCCTCTCTCCTCCTGGCCTTCCTCACTTCCCTGCTCCCAGCCTGCCACGCACCCCTGGGCGTCACTGCCAGGTGCCGCACACCTCCAGGAGCACTGGCTCAGGGGTCCCACCCGAGTCTGCCACCGCCTACCTCTCCGGCTCACTTCCCTTGCACCCCCGCCCGACGACTCCTCAGTCCCTTCCCGCCCCCCACTCATCCTCTCTGCCTGCCCTCTCCCTCCAGTCACTAGTGCCCCGCGCGCCCCGCCTGAGAGGGCAGTCGATCCACCACGAACCAGGTGGTGTCCACGCAGCCGCACAACCCGGGGCCCCTCCTTCCGCGTTCACTGGGCGAAGGGGAACGTGGTGGCGGACGTGAGGGTCACGCCGGCCAGCTCCACGCTGGACTCAGACCCGGAGAACACGGGTCCTCTGCACCACGCAAGCTGCCTCGCGAGACCGCCCTCCGGGTGGTGGTGCCGCACCCCTCCCCTCCCAGCCTCCGCCCCCAAGCTCGGTCCTGTGCAGACGGCGCCGCCCCTGCGGCTGCTCACGGACTTGCTTCTGCGGTTGTCCGCACGCCCCCCTGGCCTGCCTTCACTCACCGATTCCGCCCTCCCTCCACCCGGGCCAGCCCCTAGCATCTGGCCGCCGGGACAGGGCCCTGCGCTCAGCTGGGCAGCTGCCTGCCCCTCCCCGGGCACAGCCATTCCACACACGGGGCCCCTGGGGACGGCGGGGCTGCCGGGGCGGCCCACGGGAGGGCTGGCCGCCACCTCCCACTGCCAGGCCCCTAGTCGAGGTCCTTGACGGGGTCAGGTCAAATGCTGCTTTCCCCAAGGTCGCTCAGCAGTTCACGCGACAAACACGGACTTGACCCTCACCTGCCCCAGGCGCCCTCTCATGTGCGGAGGCCGTGGGGGCGGGTGGCGGGGAGCCCTTACCTTCATCACGTTGTCCACGGTGAAGCCCGTGCCGTCGGTGCCCAGGTCTCTCAGCAGCCGGGCCAGCAGGTCCGTCTGACTCAGGGCCAGGTGGGCCGAGGCGTGGGCCTTCAGTGGCTGCACCAGGTAGGACGGGATCATCTGGAGAGGCTTCACTTCCTTGAACAGGGCCATCTCCTGCCAAGACCCACGCCCTTCACTCCTGTGCAGGGGAGGGCACCGCAGGCGGTTCGGCCGACCCCACACGCTCCCCCGGTCGGCTCTGAAGGGGGACACGGGGCGGTACAAGCTGGCGGTGACCCACGGGAGCAAAACCGCTGACCCGTAAGCTCACGTTTCCATTTAACACACAGCAACCAGTAAAAACCAACGAAAAGAAAGCTGTGGTCTCCTGGAGGTTAAGGAAAGCCACTCGAGAAAGCACAATCAGTCCCGGCCGGTGTGGCTCAGTGGACTGAATGCCAGCCTGTGAACCGAGAGGTCGCTGGTTCGATTCCCGGTCAGGGCGCATGCCTGGGTTGCGGGCCAGGTCCCCAGTAGCGGGTGTGCAAGAGGCAACTGTTCCCTTCTCTTCCTCCCTCCCTCCCTTCCTCTGCCTCTAAAAATAAATAAATAAAACCTCAAAGGAAAAAAACATGATTGAAGAGTTAGGGATTCTCCTCTCTGGATTTCCCAGCTGAAGAAAATGGCTTTCGAAACACCAGTAAACCAACCGTACCTATCAAAGTTCACGTCCAAGACGGAGCGCGGATTTCAGAGCCCAAGGCGAGAGGGACTCAGGAGGGACGAGCAGGGTGCCCCGGGCAGACCCGGAACCGGGCCAGGGGCGTGCAGCCCGGCATGGGCAGGCCCGCACCCACCACGGCTGACCCCCGGCCGCGAAGGGCCTACCTGGATGAAGTTCGAAGCCGCAGCCCGCAGACGAGCGGACGAGTCCCCGGTTCTCGCGAGCAGGACAGGGAGCGTCCTCTCCACGCAGTGCGTCGTCTCAGGCCTCCCCAGCCTGTGCTTAGGGATGTACTGGGTGATCATCATCTTCAACAGCTTCAGAGACGCCTGGAAGACCTGGGAGCAGCGGGGGAGGCGGGGGAGCTGCCAGGGCGCCCCGGGGACAGCCGCCTGCTCCCTGCAGGGCTGCGAGTGGCTCACCGCCCGTCCCTCCTGGCAGAGGGCCGTGGACGCGGCCGGTGCCAGTGTGGGCGCTCGCCGCACAGCCCCGCCACAGCGAGGAGAGCTGGCGGCGCCTCCCCACGCCTCAGGTCTCAGGGAAAGGGGAAGATGACGTGGACGCTGGTGGGGGCGTCACAGGGAGCAGGCCCCCGTGCAGCCGGCTCCGAGGGGCATGAGCGGTGGGGGCTGCTCACGGCCAGCGAGGCGGACCGAGCCCCCTGGCACCCGGACCCTCCGCTGACGGCGTTTCTAGGACCTTCGCTCCCAGGGACAGCGAGGTGGCAGCTGACGACGAGTCCGGGGCCAGGTGGCCTCCCGGCCCCTGTGACTCCCGGGGAGGGGCTGGGCCTCGCACGGGGCCCTGGGGCGCCGCGGGCGCGGGACGCACCGGGGTCACGATGTCTGGGATGGCTCTTCTGACGAGGAAGACGGCCGCCCGCAGCGCGCTTCTCAGCTCCTCCTTCGGGGTGTCTGCCGGAGCGCCCGTCAGCTGACCGTGCAGGGCCAGCAGTGCATCCTCCCGGTGCGACCACACCTTGGAGTAGGCCCCGGCCACCTGCAGACCGGAGTCGGGCTGGCTCAGCGGGCGGGCGGGCGGGCGACAGCACCGCCGCCGCCGCGGGAGAGACCTCCCGTGCCAGGACCTCTGCGGAGTAAGTGCGTGTGCTCGGAGAGGCCACTTGTCTAACCTGGGAACCCTAAGACCACGCCGAACCAGGGAAAGTGGGCACAGCTCCCGGGAGGGGGGGGGGGCCGGGGGCTGGGGCCACGCCCAGGCGGGCAGGACGACAGCCTCGCCGTCTCGTCCTGTCCGCGCACCAGCACCGCCCCTGCACCGGGCTGGTGCGTGCAGGGGCGGGAGGGCCTGTCCCGGGTGGACGCGCTGGCGAAGGCTTACGTTCGAGCTGCTGGTGCTCAGAGGTAGGAACGAGCTGGAGACTTTCCCGTTGGCTCTCGGGGACGAAGCGCAGTCACCGTCACATGCGGGACTCTCCCCCTCGGCACCCCCCCCCCCCCCCGCCCAGCCACAGGAGGATGTGGACAGGTCTCCGAGAATGTGCTGTGGGCGCCCTTACGCCCTCGAACCCCGGGCTCTGTGCGCAGGTGCGGGAGCTGGGCAGCGAGGGGCTGCTAGGGACACAGCGGGATCACGGGAAGCTCGGCACCCAGGGGGGCTCTGCGGAGACCCCGGACCCAGGACGGACGGCGGGTCCTGAGCCCGAGAAGCCTGGGGCATCGCTGGGGACCGAAGCCTGGAGCTGGGGCGGCCTCTGAAGAGGGGGGCGGTGCTGGGAGAGCGGGAGCACGGTGGGCGGAGGGGGGCCCCCCCAGGGCCACAGGCAGCAGCCGGCCGGCCGGCCGAGCAGGGTCGTGAGGACAGGGCGCAGTGGCCGCCTCGCAGTCTCGGGGCGGCGGGGGTCGGAGCCCATCGACAGCGGCACCGTGGGACACGCACACACGCACACGCACACACGCACACACGCACGCAGCTGCGGCCGTCTCTGCTCACCAAGGTCTCTCCCAGCACCTCGATGGCGGAGCTGGCTTCCCGCAGCGCCTTCTCTGTCAGGGGCTCCGGCTCACCCAGCGCCCCCCCTCTGGGCACCTCACTGGCGTCCACGTCGCTCTTGTCCAGCTCCACGGTGGCCGCTCCGGGCAGCCTGCGGACCGCAGGGAGCGGCCGCTCGTCGTAGGGCAGGGGCTCGCGCTGCGGGAGAGGAGGGAGCTGCCGAGCTCCGTGCGGACACCCGGCCGCCCGAGGGCGCGCGCCACACCCCCGTGTTGTCCAGCGAGGACGACTTGGACCAGAGAACAGAACGGACGAGGTGCGATCAGGCCCCCGCGGCTCCCTGACCTCCGCGCCGCCTCGCTGAGCCGAGCAGCAGGTGCTGCCTCGGCTGCCACGCACCGCCCCCCTACTCCGGCCCAGCGCGGGACCATGTCACTAAATCCAGAGCTGGCCCACTTTTGGGGGCACGATCTCTGCTGCCTGCTCAGTTTACAGCCAGCACGCCCCTCTGCAGAGGTGGCCGTCTCCCCGTCCCCAGGCCTCTGGCAGACACTGTCTCAGCCCCCCCAGCCCCCGGGCCGGTGCCCCACGGGGAGCCCTGTGCGGGAGGGACACGCCCTCCTGGCTGACGTGCTCCCGGGAGATGGGCACACAGACAAGTGAAGGCGAAGCCGACTTTCAGCAGCTGAGTGAGGACAGAACGGAGGAGTGTCCCCTGCGCCCCGTGCTGAGGCAGGGGTCAGGGTGGCGCAGGGCAGGGCAGGCCAGGGTGCTGCTGCCCCCTCCTCACTTCTCCGGGGGGACACAGAGAGCGTGGACGGTGAGGGAAGCTTCTCGTCCTCCGAGATTCGCCCTCAGACGTGACGCATGGCACGCTGAGACGCCAACGAGAAGCTGGGGTTCCGTTACACGGAAACACGGAACACGACTGACAGCGAGACCACGCCGGAGTGTGACGCGTGGGGACGACAGGGACGCGCAGGGCCGTGCGCTGGGGTCCTCCCGCTCCCCCAGGCCTGCGGCCGTGCAGACGCCTGGGGCCCCTCCATCCTCCCCAGAGCCCCGGGCCGCTGGGCCTCGCGGCTCAGCAGAGGCACCAGGAGGCAGGGCCGGGCAAGCCCGTCGTCGCCCGGCTCCCTCTGGTCCTCGCCCTCGCGTCGGAGGCTGCACGTGACGGAGGCCGACGTCAGCAGGTGGACGCGGGGACTTCCGCTCGGAGGGGGACGCGCTCTCCCCTCAGACGGTCCTGGGCACACAGCTGAGGCTGGGCCCTGTGACAGCGAAGTCGCGGGCAGCAGGGGCCAGGCTCCGACGCCCTGGTGGGGCCCTGGGCCCGGCCCGCGGGGTCTCACGCTCCCGGCACGAAGGCAGCCGACCCCCGCCCTCCCGGCCAGGATGGCGGCAACAGGCGCGGCGCCCGCACCGCCCACCGCCGACCACCCAGGGCGGAGGCCGGCTCCTGCGGGCCCGGCGCCAGCCCCGTCCCCGCTCTCCCGCCAGCGGGCCCCTCCGCAGGTGTCTGCGTGCCTTCGTGCCTGTCGGACCGCGGACAGGACCCCCAGGAAAGCGTGGCTGCCCGCGGGCCACCTACGTCGCCGTGCCCCGGTGTCGGCGCTGACCTGCCCGTCCCGGCAGCAGGACGGGACAGGGTCTGGCTGTTCTGCATCCCAACGGTCCCTCCACTGGGACAGCCCCCGGCACAAGGCGGCGGCTCGCAGGTGTCTGCGGGATAAACCGCACGGGGCCGAACTGCGCCACCTACGTGGGCCTTGAGGCGAGGGTGGGCGGCGGGCAGCGATGGCGGGTCCGCGGGGCAGGGCTGCGCAGAGCCGTCCGGGGAGCGCGCCGAGGGCTCTTCCCGAGGGAAGGGTTCCAAAGGCCGGTTCTCTGTCCCCCTTTCTTCTTGGGGCGGTGGCGGCAGCGTTGGTGGTTGATGGCGAGGACTTCCAGAACGCACGAGGGGCTGCAGCGGCAGGGCGAAAGGCCTCCGCATCTGGGGACGAAGGGGCATTTTCTTCCCAAGACCACTGCATCCCAGACCCCACAGAGCCCTCGTGCAGGGGGGCAGAGTGGCTGTCTGCACCGAAGACACCCCACAGGCGTGGTGCGCGTAGCGCTCTCCGGCCTGCACGGCCACCGCGCGCACCGTGCAGTGACGCACGCCGGACCCCAGCGTGGCCGTGCACACGTGTGCGCGACCGCCTCAGCGGGGAGCACAGCTCGTGGCATGCCACCGAGACGACTGGGGGACTGTGCTCGGCACGGTGTCTGCAGACACAGGGTCCCCTTGTCGTCACGGCGAGCGCGTGGGGACGGAGTATCTCCTCGGTGCCCACCGCTGCCCCCGGTGAGTGGGACAGGGACGCTGAGGTGCGGGAGGAGACGGAACGAGCGCGGTCACGCAGCTAGAGGAGGGGGTGGCAGCGCGGCCCCGGCCTGCGCTCCCGGTCCCCCAGGTCTGGGGCTCGGCCCCGGCCTGCTGCTCTCACTCGGGGGCACACGGCTGCCCGTGGGGGGTCCTAGGTCAGGACAGCGCCGCCAGCCCAGGCCCGGGGCTGCTCTCCCTCAGGTTCCCCGGGGGGCACGTGGGGCGGGGCTGCTGGCAACTCGTCCTCGCGATGAGGAAGCGCGGGGGAGCGCGGGCCCTGCCTCGGCCCCTTTCTGCTCCACTGTGCGTCCTGCCAGCGCCCGGGGAGGCCGCGGCCACCTGGGCTGGGCACGCAGGAGCCGACGTCGCCGAGCACGGCACGCCCACCCGGTTCCGCAGAGCAGTGGCCAGCTCTGCGGGCAGCATGGCGACCGTCCCCCCGGCGTGGGCCGCCTACCAGCTCGGCGTCCACCAGGCCGTGCAGCTGCAGCTGCGCGTAGGCCCGGCTGCGGTACTGCTCCATCTGCCGCTTCTTGTGCTTGGCCAGGTCGTAGTCCTCCTTCTCCACGGCGCAGCGCTTCTCCACCTCGTACCGCCCCAGCCGCTCCCCGACCTGGAGCGGGTGTAGACAGCCGCTGCCGCCAGGCCTCGCCGCCGTGGGGGGTGCGGAGCCCCTGCCTGTGCCCTGCCGATGGGGGCCCCAGGGCAGCGGGAGGCGCAGCCACGCTCTCCTGGGGGGGGGCGTGCACACCTCTGGCGCCCCCCACCCGGCATCGAGGTGGTGCCTGCAGAGGGCCCGCCAGGCGTCATTGGCAGGGTCCCGCGGGCCCGCCCCGGGCCAGGGCCCGTCCCCAGTGGCTGGTGTGCCCCGGGCGCGGCCCTGAGTGGCCCATCCACTGCCTTCCCGTGCCCAACGCCACTGCCCAGCCGCAGGGGCGAGGGCGCAGGAGCCCGCCCCCGGGAGCGCACCTTCTGCAGGTCCGCAATGGCTTGCTTCAGTTTCTTGGCGAAGTCGTACCGTTCCTGCTGGACGGCTTCACGCTTCCGCTCGTCCAGCCTGCGGATGATCTGCGCGACCTCCGGGTCCTGGTACATGTCGAACGCGAGGTCGTCCAGCGGGGAGATGCAGTCGGACTTCCTGCAGGAGAGGACTGAGCGTGAGCGAGCCGGCGCCCGCCTACGGGAGGCCGCGGGGAGGGGGCCCTGTGGGTGAGGTGCTGGCGGCACAGTCGGCACCGGGTCCCCGGCCGGCCCTGCCGGGGGAATCGGCAGGGCTTCGGGCCGCACAGCGTGGGCTCTGGCCAGGACTCGGCGGCACACGCCAGGCTCCGCCCTGGGCCCAGGGGACAGGACGGGGTGTGGGAGTCGGGTGTGGGTGGGAGGAAACCAGCGCGGGACTGCGTGCAGGCCAGGCCCCATGTGGTGGGCGGGGCCACGCATCCGGCCCGACGCCTGCGCCAGGGTGACCCAGGGTCGCTCCTGCGGGGCCGCCACCTAAGGTGTCCAACATCGTCACCAGCCATCAGGCCCTGCAGGGGGTCAGCAGACCCCTCCCAGGAAGCCACGGCCTCTCTGATCACCCCAACAGCCCACTTCTGATGGTCACCTCCTGCCTCTCTCCTCTCTGGGCCCGACTGGAGCAAGGATGACGCCCCCAGTCCAGCGACCCGGAGAACGCTGCCCGAGGACAGGGTTCCAGGCCTCCCTTCCTCCACTCCGTCGGCGACAGGACACAGGACGCCGTCAGCGCCGACTCGCGTCTGTACAACCAGGGCGCCCCCCCCCACCCCCAAGGCCTGCACGTGGCTCAGGGCTGTGCGTGCGGCCCGACACGGCATCGGGCACCCGCTGATGTTTGTGATCACGCGTCCCACTGTGTTTAAGTGCGGCCCGAGGCGACCCCTCCTCTTCCGGCATGGCCCAGAGCCGCCCAAAGCCTGGGCACCTCTGCTTCAGTGACAAACATGCCGCTTGTCAAAGAGGAACTGGTTGGCAAGCGTGTATGATCCTGAGTTCCGACGGGACACGGGACGAGGCCCCCCTCCGAGCGATGAGCACCACCCCCTCCCCTTCCTGGGACCCAGGCCCTCAGCAGCTCCGGGCAGGGCCGGGGGCCTGGTGACGACCGCTAAGCGGTGACGCCCCCCTGCGTCTGCAAGGCCGCGTGACCATCTTTACCAAAGCACAGATCACGCGCTCCAGTCTCAGGCGCTTTGCCTTGAAGACCGGGGATGACGTCAGCGGCCTCATCGTGAAAGCCCCACGAGGAGGATGGGCAGCACGTGGCACCTGTGCGGGGGGGGGGGGGCCCCGGCACCCACGGGGCCCAGAGCAGCTTCCCAGGCTCCGCAGAGCGTCCCGTCGTGGTGCAATGGACCGCACGCCCCGGGACCCGGGACCCGCGCCCATAGCGCCTACTGCGCCCGCCTGGCCTTTCACGGGCCTCCCGGGCCTCCCGGGAGGAGGCGGGGCTGGCTCCACGCTGTCCACCGCCTCCCCGCTGGGGCTGAGCATGGTGGGCGCACGGTCGGCGCGGGGTGGGTGCGGTGAGGACGCTGTCCGGGTGGGCAGAGGCCTCACCAGAGCCCCCCACCCCTGCCCAGGCGGGCTGGGGGGCAGACACCGAGCATCTGCGGGTGTCAGCGGAGTCGCTCGGTCCTTCTGTCTGACGGGGCCCCTGTGCTGACCGGCCTGCTGACAGCCAGGCCCCCCGGGGCCTCCTCCCTGCTGCGGGCGCACAGAAGGGGCCGGCTTGGGCGCCAGCCACCTCGTGGCACAGCTCTGACTCTGCCGGGGAGCGGACGTCCCCACCAGCCGTGGACAGACTGGAAGGGCTGGGCCCCTCCTTGCCGGGAGGCTCCTGCGGGAGGGGCCCCTGGCTGTGGTGATGGCGGGCGGGCGCTGAGGGGGCCGAGAGGGAGCAAAGGGACGTGCGGAGAGGGCTCCCCAGTTGCCCCCCTCCCTGACCTACGGGAGTCTTCACTGCTAACACAGGGGGCAGCGAAACAAACAAGCACCTAGGACTGTCGACTCGAACGACGTGGACCGGAGCTGGTGAAAACTGTACTTACAAAACCGGTGCGGCCCCCGCCGGTGCGGCTCAGCGGCCTGAGTGCCGGCCTGCGAACCCACGGGTCACCTGTTCGATTCCCAGTCAGGGCGCAGGCCTGGGGTGCGGGCCAGGTCCCCGGCAGGGGGCGTGCGAGAGGCGACCACACATGGATGTTTCTCTCCCTCTCTTTCTCCCTCCCTTCCCCTTTTTATTTCTAAAAAGAAACAAAATCTTAAGGAACAAAACCGGTGCGATGTATTTTTCTCACTTCCTTACAGAATAAAGTTTTAAAGCCTAGGGACTGTTACGCTGGGTCAGCTGACACCTTCCATCTTTACCCGTGAAAGTGCCAGCGCAACGCCGCCGGCCGGCCGGGGGGTCTGTTTCCAAACGCTCGTCAGAAACTGTCCCGTGGGCCCGCGCCCTGGAGCGGGCGACACAGCCCCGTCGGAGGCGGCTCTCGGCCCCCCTCCTTCTGGCGGTGACTTGCACTCTGCCGAGGCCAAGGAGTCCCAGAGGGTCGCCGCGCTGGGGGTGGGCCCTTACCCTGTGCAAGTGCCCTCCAGCGCGGGGTCCTCTGCGCTGTGCCCCAGGTAGTGGTCGATCAGCTTCTCTCTGGAGGCCTGGGGGGGCGGCAGGCTCTGCTCAGCGTCTCAGAGGAAACAGAGGAGCGGCCCGGACCCGAACCAGGGGCGGGGCAGCGCAGAGACGTCGCCAAGTGTCACTGACCCTCGTCTCATGGAGGGACAGCCACGGCTCTTGAGTGAAAGAAAGTTTACACCCTGGCTGGTGGGGCTCGGTGGAGTGAGCGCCAGCCTGGGACCCGAAGGGTCGCCTGTTCGAGCCCCAGTCAGGGCACACGCCCGGCTTGCGGGCCGGGTCCCCAGTAGGGGGCACATGAGAGGCAACCGCACAGGGATGTGTGTCTCCCCCTTTTTCCCTCCCTTTCCTTCTCTCTGAAAATAAATAAAAGCTTTACAAGAAGAAGAAGTCTAATCACTCGTAGTCAGTTTTACAAAGACTTTGAGACACCTTTTGTAACAAGGGTAAGCACTTCCCTCCTGTTAGAAGCAAATCCTCTTCTCCAGAAACGGCCCTTCCCAAACTTACGAGGTTGCTTTCATCCCCAAAGTCCGCAGGGTCTCCGATGATGTTTATCGCCACCAGAGCGACCTACGAGAGGGGGACGGGCAGGACCCGAGTGTGAAAGGCCTGGGACGGTGCGGGCCTTCGTGACGGACAGCCCGCCGCCGCACGGGGTGGCGCACGGGGACACGCAGCGACGCCTGCTCCCGGGCGGCGCTCCTGACGGCGGCTGTGACCGGTCGCACAGGCGACGACTCGAACGTCGAACCGAGTGGCTATTTTAATGTTCAAAGGATGCTACGACAGTCACGCTAGAAACCTCGTGTTCTCTAACCCTCACCTGAGGACACGAGTTCTGATTTTAGAGAGGGGGACGGTGGGGGCTGGGGGGGGGGAACATCCACGGGCTGCCTCCCACATGCGACCCGACCAGGCACCCAACCGGCAGCCCTCCGGTTTACGCGCTGCGCCGGCCCGGGCAGGCCGTACGGGCCGCGCCAACGTGATCTCGGGAGATGAGACAAGGAAACGGAGGCCAAGGCTCGCACGGCTCGGTCAAGTCAGACTGTCACCGGAGCGGGAGCAGCCCCCGGGGGGCCCCGCAGGGGAACGCCGCCCAGGAACACGCCTTTCCGGAGCGACGCAGGCCGCGGGCCCCACGGGGAGCGGGCGGCCGTCCGGGGTGGCGGGGGGGGGCGCGCGCCTCACCTGATTGTACACGTTGTACTTGTTGGCGTGGTTCTGGTGAAACACCAGCTTCAGGAACTGCCCCACCGCGTCCACGTACACCGACTTCAGCTCCCGGGCCTTGCACCCCGTCTTCTCGTTGTCGCAGAGGGAGACGTACCTGAGGGCGAGCGGGCAGGGCCGTGTGGGCAGGAAGGCGTGCTGGGCAGGGGCGCGCGGGGCTGCGGCGAGCCCGAGGGAGGGCTAGGATGGAAACCCTGGGGGAAGCCCGGATGACGCGCGATTCTCGGCGGTCTCCTCAGGGTGGGTTCTGCGGGCGGGCGTGAGGCCGGCGGGGCAGCGCCGCCCCCGGCGGACACGGGCGTGGGCTGTGGGGCGCCTACCCGAGCCTGCGGAAGCGCTCCGCCTGGCACGGGCCGAAGAACTCGGGCAGGCTCTCGCTGACGTAGAACTCGACCTTGCTGGGGATCAGGTACTGGTGCGCCAGCAGCTGCAGCTTCCTGATGCGGCACCGCTCCACCATCTGCACGAGGATCTCTTGTGGGAACTGGCAAAACCTGAGGGCGGACCCGGGCTCGTTGTCCCACGATGCCGGGCTCTCCCCGGGGACCCGCGCCACCCCAGCCCCCTCGAAGCCCCAGTCCTTGGTGACAGGACACGAGGGGATGAGGACACCTCCGGCCCTTCCCATCTCTGCCCCGGGGGACCGGGAGCTTGTGGTGAGGACTGGGCCCGCCCCGTCCGCCCCGCAGTGAGCGGCACTCCGGGCGGCGGGGAAGTGGCCGCAGTGAGTCCTGAAGTCCGCCGCAAGAGAAACGCGCTCCTCTTCGGTGGCCGTGCCGGCGGGGGAGACGGGGCCCAGGGACTTCCCGCAGGAGCCCCCCCCGCACACTTTGGGGAAAGCCCGGCTCCCAGGGCCCGGTCCCGAGTCAGCAGCAGCTGCCCAGGTCTAACGTGCCCCCCGAGTGCGCTCCGTGTCTGGAGGAGACGCCCGCACCGTCCGAGCCGGGGCTTCCAGCTCTCCAGGAGGTGACACGGCGCACCGAACCCTAACCTGGAAGCGGCAGGGCCACCGCGCCGGCACAGGCCTCTCGGGTGTGATCGCAACCCTGACCAGCGGCGCTGTGCTGGAGACGGTGGGCCCCGCGCGTGCTGAGCCGGCGGGATTCCAGGGCATCTGGAGCACCCAGGACGGACGTCGGGAGAGGCCCCGCCGCCACCCGAGTCCCTGCCCTTGGAGCTCCTGCCCACCACACGGCCCTGTCCCTCTCTCTGTCCCTCCCGCCCAGCAGCCACTCTCCACGAACTGGACGGGGCTTCTGTCCGACCCTCCCACCCGCTGGTGCCCTGCTCCCGACTTGCCCAGCTGACCGGCACTGGAGCCAGCCCGCCCCTCCCCCTCCCAGCGCACTCCCGTCAGGACACAAGCACGCTCCAGAAAGCCCTCCCGCGTCCCCACCTCCCTCCGGGGCTGCCTTCCTCACCAACGACCCTCAGGGGTGGCTGCAGTCAGCAGGGGAGCTTCTTGCGCCCCCTCTCCCACCCCCTGGACAGCTTTCTGTCCCAGCCCCACACTTCCTCGGGGTGCTCCTGGGACGGCCCCACTGGCCTCTCACGGGGCCACTCCTCCCCCAGGGCCCCGCCTCCTGACCTGGCCCGTGCCCTGGGCCGGGTTCCAGGACCCTCTCTCTACAACCACAGGGCAGCCTGTCACCCCTGCGGCTTTGAAAACCTGCTGCTCATGGAGGAGCCCCAGCTATCAGCGAGTCCCACCCTAGAATCTAGCAGGCAGGTTGCCATTTCCGAGTAGAAACCTGGAAGGCGTTATGTGGCCACGGCCCCGGCTACCCCCAGCCCGGCAGCGGCCCAGCCCACCCTGCCACTTCCACGGGATGAGCAGGCCCCTCCCACCCCCAGACTCCCGCTGGGCTCGCTGCCGGGCTATGCAGCCTCATACCGGGCCCGGGAGCCTGGCTCAGTGGGCCCCAGGAAGGAGGGAGAATTACTGCAGGGATGTGAACCTGGGGAAACCTCCACAGCCGTGGGCAGCGCCGCCCTCTGCAGACACGGCCTCCGCTGCGCCCGCACGCCTGAGCTGAAGGGCACGCGCGCGTCAGGCCCGGGAGGAGCTGGACAGGGACGGGCAGCGAGCCAGAGCAGTCACGGCAGCCCCGTGTGGCCGCGCGACCCGACTGGGGTCCCTGGTCCGGGTCCCTGCCGAGGTCCTCGCAGAGCCTGGTGCCTTCCGGGAAGCACGCGGCTGTCCCTCGGAACGCGAGCTGCGTCCGTCTTCCACCCACAAACCGGACGCCTCTTCCGCCCCCACTAGGCCCTTGTCACGCGCCGTGGCCGGAACCCCGGCCGCCCGAGGCGCGACAGCGGAGGGACACGGGTCTGCCTTCCCGCCACACGTCTCAGCGGCCCCAGCGCCGGGCTTTCTTTCCTTGTTCGGTCGGGAACGTTCTCCTGTCACTCACGGGAAGCTCTTCGCGGCTGCTCTGGGGCACATCCCAGCTGCCAGCGTCACCACCCCGAGCTCCGGGGCCGTAACTAAGGAACACCGGGTGCCGGACACGGGTGGCGAGACACCGTGGCCGTGCGCCTGACATCAAGGCAGCTGCCAAGTGTGTCCGATGGGCAGGGAGTGTCCACGGCGTGGGGACGCTGGACAGAGGGACGATTCATGCCCAGGCGAGACAGCTGGAGATGGGATCGCGTGACTCAGAACAGCACAGAATTCCCAGCTATACCGTTTAACTCGGGGCTTCTCCGTGGTTGAACCCGGGTAACTGCAACCACCACTGGGGGGAACTGCCGTGTGCGTGACTCTGAGGGACACAGAGGACGAGCGGGAGAGTGGGAGGCGAGAAGGGCGGCTGGTGCCCAAGGGCGGACCCGTTCCGGGGGTGCCTCGCCTGGCATTTCCCGACGCTGAGTTTTCGGACGGCACGGCTGCCAGAGGGGTGCAGCCAGCACACAGCGGGGACCGAGCCGCCTGCGACACGAACGCCCTGCAGCTGCTGCCGGCCGCGCGCCGCGCGCACACCCACTGTGCGCAGCTGCAGGGGACAGTCAGGGGACAGTCGGTCAGGGGACAGCTGTGGTGAGGTCACTGTGGACACAAGGACTGTTAGTAATCTACAAGGAGAAGAACCCTTTGTTGTTAAAAAAAAAAAGCCCCCAAAATTATTTAAAGGAAACGGAGGCGATGGACAAAAATCTGAAGCTGTGTAATTTGCAAACTCCTTAAAACATGCTCTGATTCAGCGATTCGAACGCAGGTGGCCGAGTTTAGAGCTGGATCAAAAGCACTCTTCAAAGTGACTGTGAAAGGAAACCGCCACCTCTTCCCAGACACGCTGACGGCTCCGGGCTTCTTTCTGAACCAAACTTGGCAACGAGAGAACACGGGCCCCGCCGGCAGCCGGGGCCGGTCACCTCTCTCAGGGAAGCACGTGCCCGCTGCGGGTTCCAGATGCTTCCAGCTCCCAGGCGGCAGGACACTGGAGGCGCCGCCCTCCCTCCCTCCCGCAGGGCCGCTCCTGCAGCGGTCCGAGCGCCCGCCGACCCTGGGCTGACAGAGTCCCCGTCCTCTCCTGCGGGAACGGGCCGAGAGGCGGTGGCCTCAGGGACCACTCTGCGCCCCGGTCAGGAGACCCCGCCAGAGCCAGCGTGGGTCCGCGCGGCGTCCCCTGCCCTGGGCCGTGGTCTGGGAGCTCGGCGCCGAGACGAGGGCCGGGCAGGCCCTGACAGGACCCACCGCCACGCCCGCGCACACAGGGACGTGCTGGTTTCGTCCGTGCACGTGACCCAAGCGGTCCCCGTCCGCGTGGCCGAGGCCCTTTCACCCGCGCAGACCCCGACGGACAGTGACGAGCGTGCAGGGCCGCGGTGGGGGAGATGCGGGGGCGGGGGTGCGTGTGCGGACGCTCCAGGCGGATCCTCGGTCGGAGCCTGGTGTCACATGCGAAACCTCGACCCAGGGCACAGCTGCGAAGCCGAGAGGCCGGCCAACGCAAATCTCCGCGCGGAGCCCAGACGACGGTGCGAGCCCCGAGGGACACGGGGGAACGCGGTCCGACCCCCGGGCAGAGGAGGGGTCCACTGTCCTCCTCCTCCTCCTCCTCCGCTGGGTCTGCACGTCTCTCAAGTGGACACGGGTTAAGTCACGAGGGGAAAAGGCCCAACACGGTCTCCTCGAACGCGTGAGCATCAGGAGACAAATGCGTCCCACGAGCAGACAGGCGGGCCCCGCGGCTCTGACACCTGAGGGGTGACGGCGAGGACGCAAGGGGAGCCCCCGCCGCCCCCAGCCCCGGGCCCCCGCCCGGCCCACCTTGGCGACCTCCACCCGCTGACGGTCGGGGCGTGGGTCATCAGTTCCCGGGCACTG
The DNA here is from genome assembly GCA_039655065.1 of Glossophaga mutica. Classification (NCBI taxonomy): domain Eukaryota; kingdom Metazoa; phylum Chordata; class Mammalia; order Chiroptera; family Phyllostomidae; genus Glossophaga; species Glossophaga mutica. Next base: position 1,925,050 of record CM077307.1, read on the forward strand.
AAGCCGTCCTCGTGCCCCGACGAGCTGACCACGACGAATCCGATCTTGTGGGGCATTCTGGGCGCCGGCCGTTCCGAAGAGCAGGACACAGCCCTTTAAGAGAAAGGGACTTAGCAACGGCACGACGCCCCCACGCTGAAACAGTTGGTTCAAGCCTGGCTGAAACACAGAGCGACCGGCGAACTCTGGTTTTCGTTAAGCGCCTCCCACAGGAGCCTCTGATTCTGCTTATGGCGTCTTCTGAGTCATTTTAACTTTTCTCCAACACACGTCTAAGAAGTTGCACCAGTGTTGGGGTTGAACTGTGTCCACCCCAAAAGTCACACTGACGCTCTCCTGTGAGTGCGGTCTTATTTAGAAATGGGACGTTGGTAGGTGTAACAGAAGTTAAAATGAGGTCCCACTGGCGTAGGGTAGCCCCGCTCCCAAACGACTGGCGTCCTTATCAGGAAAGAGACGTGGGCGTGCGCGCGCACACACGCGCTCGTGCGTGCACAGACGGCCACGTGACCACGGCAAGGCCACTGGAGAGAAGCTGCGACGAGCCGAGGAGCTGCCACGGTGGCTGGACAGCACCCGAGGCCGGAGGAGGCAGCAGGGGGCCCTCCCTAGAGCCTTGCAGGGGTGTCTGACCTTCGGGCGTCTCTGGGCCGCACCGGAAGAAGAGCTGTCCTGGGCCCCACATTCAATACGTTGTGACACGCAATCACAAAAACACCTCGTAACGCTGTAAGTGCAGGTATAATTTTGTGTTGGGCTGCACTCACAGCCATCCTGGGCTGTGTGCGGCCGCAGGGACAGGTGGGGCACCCCCCTACCGCCCCCCCCCCCCCGAAGACGGCACGGCCACGGCCACACCTTGACTCTGGACTTCCAACCTTCCGAATACAGTGTTTTAAGTCTTTCAGTTTTGGTACTTTGTTATGGCGAAAACAAAATTTTTGGATGATGTGCAAATACAAAGCTTTTTACGTTGGTTAAGAGACTGATCCGACCAGTACGTCAGTAAGGCACACAAAAATAAGGAGAAAAGGGGACTTTTTAATCAGCAGCGTGGCAACCGCTGGGTGAGAATGCAGGCCCCGGGCGGGGAGCGGAACGGCAGACGCGCGCCCAGCATGGGGACCGGCGCACGGAGCCCGGCCGCGCGGCTGGCTCCGAGACACTCACGCGCACACGGCCGGCTGCATGCGTGTGTCACGGTTTTTCCCTTAATCCTCACCCAAGGACATGCACAGTGATTCCAGAGAGGGGCAGGGAGGGAGAGAAACATGGGTCGGTTGCCTTTCACACGTGCCCCGACCGGGGATCGAACCTGTAACCGAGGTGTGGGCCCCGACTGGGAACCGAAACCACGACCTGCGCTCCCCCGCTCTCTGCTGTGGTGGCCGCTCTCCCCGGGTGCGGGCGGTCCAGGAGTTCCACATCCGTCCTCAGTAACTGGTTCGGGGACGGGGCCAGGACAGAAGGCCCCGAAATGGACCAATGCCACTCGACCCCCGGACTTCGCTGGCGCTACCTGGGCAGAGAAGGGTCCTTCCTGCTGCGACGGGGGCTGCGAGGGCTGCTGGAGCCACCAGGGGGGATCCTGCCACAGAGCGCGCCACCACGGGAGCTGTGCCGCGTGAGGCAGAGAGCCAGCGGGCCTCGGGTCCAGCCACGTTTAAAGGCCAAACCGCCATGGACTCCCGGACGCGCTCCAGCCACCGGGCCCATCGCATTCCCCGTCAGCGAGCCGCGCTGAGTCAGGCTTCAGGGCTTGCGACCGAAAGTCCTTGTCAAGGCAGGGCATCGAGAATTCTCCAGAGCCCTGGCTGGTGCGGCTCAGCGGGCTGGGCGTCGTTCCCCGGACCGAAAGGCCGCCGGTTCGACTCCTGGTCAGGGCACAAGCCCGGGATGCAGGCCGGGCCCCAGATGGGGAAACGGGAGAGGCAACCGACCGATGTTCCTCTCTCACATCGATGTTTCTCCTCTTTCTCCCTCCCTCCCCCTCTCTGACAAACATAAGTAAAGCTTTAAAAATAAAGAACTCTCCAGAGAGTTCTCTGGGTTGGAGACACGAGTAAAGGAATTCTCAGCAGGAGGGGCCCCCTGAACGCACCCTCAGGGGACTGCCATTTCGGCGTGCGCGGTGCATGCTCCGGTCTGCCTCACCTGCCCGAGAACCCGAGAGGGCCACACGAGGGGACTGGCCACTGCCGGCCCCGCTGCCGTTTCCTGGGAGGTGCGCGCACAGCGGTAAGCACAGAGCAATAACTCATCGCTGAAGTCCCAGCTGTAACACCTTCCGTGCAAAGCTCACAGCGCAGCGTCCCAGCGCAGCAGAGGGAAGCTGAGCTGACCCAGGAAACAACGAGAAGCAGCCACGAAGAAACGGACGCGTGAGATTTCACCCCCCGGAGGCGGCACAGCCCCCCCGCGCTTCTAGGAAGGGAACTGGCCCTCGAAGCCCTCAGCCCGCCCAGGTGCTCAGCTGTCAGCTGGCCACCCTTCTCCCTCATCTTGGGCCCCTCCCTCCCACCCCCAGCCCTTCCTGCAGCACACCCTCCCCACCTCGGGGTGCCTGCCAAGAGGGGGATGCGTCCCTCCCGTCCATCCTACTGTCTTCCTAGATGCCAACAGCCAGGCCCCTACCAGGAGCACTGCCCACGAACCCTCCTTGAGCCCAGCGAGGGCCGCCACCCCCTGTGTTCGAAGTTGTGAACCCTCCATGGCCCCTCGTCCAGGGTCGCAGGGCCAGCTGGGCCCTGACCCCACATGCTGCTCCAGCCCCATTCTTGATCGTGAACTCTGAAGCCCAGCCGGACGTGCTGCCGGTCAAGCTCCTTCCCGGGCTCGGAATACCCCAGCCCTCCGCCACCTCTGCGAGCAGGGCCTGCTACTCCCTCTCCTGCCTCGAAGACAGGGGGCGGCTGTGGAGTCCTCTCCGCTGAGTGAGACTGTGGACCTCTGCTCTGCGCAGACCGGCGGTCCTCCCCTCATTGCCCGGTGTGTGCAGACTGGCTCCATCACCCGGTGCTGGGGACTGCACGGCCCGGGAGCACTCAGTGTGCCGGGGGCTGTCCTTGGCGCTGGACTCATATGCACACCTTCGTGACAGCTGACCCAGGTTCAGCTGTCACCCCAGCTTGGCAGATGAGGGAGCTGAGGCACAGCGAGGCCCAGGGTCGCCCAGCCTGTGAGCCACGCAGACAGGGCTGCTCCTAGCTGGTCAGGTGGCCAGGCCCCAGTAGCCTCTGCCCTGGTGCTAAGACTTAAACAGGACCTAAGAAACCCACGCAAAGCGTGCTTCCACAATGCTTTGCTGCCTCAACACAGGCAAAACCAAGAGCCGGCATTCAGGAACCAGTGGGAGAGACGCCCAGGCACACCTGAGCAGGATTCCGCTTTGGCTGCCCCTCCAAAGCCCTTTCACCTGGTACCCTACAGTCCCCTTGTGTAAACCTTCCCGTGTTCTGCGAGATATGGGGGCTACTGAAGGATGCTGCTAGTAGGCTCCATAAAACCACCATTAAGTTTAGGAAGAAACGGGTCTGCGCAGTGCTCAGCGCTCGGCACGCAGGACCCCGACCGCCCTAGTGCAGGACGGAGGGCCAGCCCGGCCAGGGCCAGCCTGCACATGTCCCGGAGGCCCTCACTACATGGGCTAGTCCCGCCCGCCTCGGAGGGGTTCCTTCCCTGAAGTGGCTTCTCCAAGCCCATGGGGTGGGCGCGGGGGCTGGCATCTACAAATTAAGCTGAAACATTTTAGCAACTCCTGAACATTTTGCTACATGACCAGGAGAGGTTTGTTTCCACTTTTCAAGAAAACATAAATGTTCAAAAGTAAGCGAATTTTGGTCAAGTGATCTAAAGAGTTGAGAGCGCCTCTGAGAACATCTGAGACTGAGGACGCACAAAATAACTAAGTAACAGGAGGCGAATTGAACCTGTGCGCGGCAGAGCCACACTTTGACCCACACTGGCCGGCCAGCCACGCCGTTCTGGGTCACCATCAGCCCTGCGTCCCGCACGGCGAGGTCGGGACCCAGGGAACCAGGCGCAGGCGCCCCCAGGGCCGATGTGGGCCGTGACGCAGCGCGCGGCAGCGCCACTCCGGGCCCCGGGCCCCGCGCCCCCGGCCAGCGCCTCGACACGCTCGGGCAGACGGCGCCCGCACCCGCTCACCCCGCCGCACGCCGGGCCCGCGGCCCAAGTCCGCGCCCGGCCCCGCGAGCCCCGGCTGGAAGCCCGCTCGACCTCCGTGCCCCCTGCCCCGCGCCCGACCAGTCCGGGTACCTGTCAGGACGGAAGGCCGCCGGCCCTCGGCTCCTGCACGATACCCAGGGCCTTCCGTCCACCCCCGGCAGCGCCGCGGCTTCGGCAGAGCTCAGGTAGCGCCGACTCCGCAGCCCCGGGCGCGCCAGCCCCCGCGAGCCGCAGCGTCGGTGGCGGGGGAGGAGCAGTCCCAGCCGCCTACGCCCAGCGCTCCGGCCGCGGCTGCCGCTCTCATGACAACCAGACCGGGCCCGGCCCCGCCTCCGCGCCTGCGCGACCCCGCCCCGCCGCCCCGCGGCTGCGCAGGAGACGGGACCCCCCCCCCGCCTCCGCTTCTCCGGGACTTCTGGGTAACGGAGGTTCCAGGGTACTGCGCACGCGCACAAGGCAGGCCGCGCCTCTCCTTTCCCTGGCCTTCTGGGTAGTGTAGTTCCGGGGCGGTGCGCGGCCTTCTCTTCCGCAGAGTGCACCTGGGGGCTGACCCCGCGGACCGGGTGAGGACGCGCGGAGCAGCGGGCCCAGCAGGTGCTTCCCGCAGGACCGGAGGCCTCGAGGATGATGTCTGTCTTCCGGAAGCCCAAGACGTTCAAGTTGCGAGCCCTGCACAGCCCGCAGAAGTTTGGGGTAGCGGGGAAGAGCTGCCAGGAAGTGCTGCGGAAGGGGTGTCTCCACTTCCAGGTGCGGCAGGGGCTAGGAGTCGGGTGCCCGGTGCCTCCCCTTGCAGGTCCCGGGAAGGGACGAGGGCAGCTGTGGGAGCTTGTCAGGAGACTCTGGGTGGGAGGGAGCAGTCTGACCCTCCATCTGTCACCAGCAGCACTGGCGGAGCCTCGTGTCCCCAAATCCTGACAGGTGCCCCCCAAAGCGGAAAACCTGAGCAGCGGCCAGCCCTGGCCCCGACTGGGCTCCTACATGGGCTGTTGTGGGGTCCACGACAACACCCGTGAGTCGAGTGCGAGCGCTCCACTTCAGGAAAAGGATGCGGGTGGCAGAGACTCGGAGGGCGCCTAGGGCCCTGCAGAGCGGGTGGAATGTGGGGTCGTCTGGGGCTGGCGGAGGTGGAAGCCTCTAGGGGGTGCTCCGGAGAACTTGGGCAGAAGAAAGGGCTGCTTTCCAGGGTGTGTGTGTGTGTGGGAGCTGGCGGTGCGGGGAGCGGGTGGGGGCGCTCCCGGGAATCACCATTCGTCGCCATTAGGCCTTGGAGACCCGTGGAGTCAGGAACTTCTAACTCTGGTTCCTGAGCGGGGCACGGGGCACAGAGCATAGGGGCTTGAGGTGGAGGGGATGCTGGACACCTCCCGTCTTCTGACCACTCTGGCTTGAGATTCGGGGCTCCTGTTTCCAGCGCACACCAGCTAATTCACTGGGAGTCAGGGCACAGCCACTTGGTGTCCCTGGGACTCAGTTTCCCCTTGTGTAGACAAAGGGGTTGGACTCAGAGGCCTCTCAGTGCCGGGCAGCCCGGATGTTGTAGTTCTCCCACCCGTCATTCTGACTCTAACGCGGTTTGTTTCCGTGGCTGGGCCTAGACACACGCTGGTGTGCACTCAGGCGGGCCGGGCCGGGGGTTGCCAGAAAGGTCCATAAAACTGACCGGTGGGGAGCGACGGGCAGCCGAAGCTCCGCGAGTGAACCGTGCCGTGTGCTGGTCACGTTTCTGCACAGAGGCCACACGTCACCTTCGGTCAGATGTTCTCCCCAAATAACCAGTGCCTGGGAAACGGAGCGCGGCGAGCGGTGGGTCCTCGCGCCGGCCGGGCACCGTGCCCTCACCCATGTGGCCGCACTGACTGGCTTAGTGGCAGCCGTCACGTGTCATTTTGGGAAACGGGCTCGGATTCCAAGTGCCCTGGAGGAGCGGCTGGAAAGGGTCCACGTCCCGCGTCCCGCATCCCACAAAGCGGTGGCGCTGTGTGTGCCCGCGTGTCGCTTCCTGTTGCAGAAGAACCCGCCACGGGTGCCCTGGCGCAGACACACGGGCGTCTCAGCGTGCGCCCCACCGGAGCGCAGACAGCCCGCCGAGCATGACTCTTTAAAACAAGCCTCTCTGTGCAGCCCTCATGCTGCTTCTCTACGGCGGGCCCACCTGGGGCCCCGTAAGTGAGCATCCCGCCCCCCCCTTCTCCCCAGCTGCCCGTGCCCGGCTCCCGCCTCTGCCTCTACGAAGATGGCACGGAGGTGACAGAAGGTTACTTCCAGAGCGTCCCCGACAACTCGGAGCTCGTGCTGCTCACCGAGGGCCAGACCTGGGAGGGTTGTAAGTGGCGGGGCCCTGGGGGTGCTGAGGGAAAGGGTCCGGTAGACAGTGCTCCGGGCAGGCCGTTTCGATGGCGAACAAGCCCAGGAAAAGAGGCTCCATAGCATTAGCCTTCGGGGACATGCAGGTCAGTTCCACGGGGAGGTTGCACCTCCCCACCCCCCGCCCAGGAGGACGGGCGAGGGCGAGGGCGAGGGCGAGGGCGAGGGGAGACCGGCACCCTCACTCACTGCTGGTGGGCCGAGTCTGGTGGTTCCTGAGCTGTGGGGCAGGGTCACCAGGGGCCCTGGCAGTTCACTCCCAGGTGCTCGCCCACGCAGAGGTCGGACACGGGCGTGCGCAGCAGCCTCGTTCACGGGGCCTGAGGGTGGAGAGAAGCCCGTGCTCTCGGACGGACCGACGGCCTGTTCCGACAATGGGATGCTGCTGCACCAGGAAAAGGAGGGGAACCCGGACTCATGCTGTGACTCGGACGTCCCTTGAAAGCTTCACCTTAAGAGAACGGCCAGTCACGCAGGGCCACGTGGAATACACACGACTCCACCTCCGTGGAGTGCCTTGCAGAGACAGAAACTCAACCAGCAAAGCGACCAGCGGTGGGGGGCGGGAGCGGTGACAGACAGCTGGGGGCGGGGTTCCCTCTCCTGGTGACGAACCGTGCCCGAGCAGGACGCGGAGGGGACGGCCGCACCGCTCTGTGGACGGCCGAGGCCCCGGAGTTGCGCGCCGCACACGCGGGGACTCGTAGGGAACGGAAGTTCGGTCTCAGCTCGGCTAAGCAGAGGCCCCGCCGCACCGTGTCGGGGTGGCCGCCCCGGGCCGCACCCCCGCTCGGGGCCAGGGGTCTGCGGCTCCGCAGCAGCGCCCGTGCGGTCTGCCACTGCGGCCACGCTGACGGGTGCGGCATGGGGGCTCGTGGGGGCTTCCTCCGCATTCCCCAAGGGCTCACGGTGTCGACGCTCCTTCCTTGTGGCCGTCCGCCATCTGCGTACAGTCCCCTGCCACCCAGCACGGCACGGGCCGAGAGCGCGTGGCCGCGTGGTCCACCGTCGTGCGAACGTGGCAGCGGGCATTCGCACGGCCCGGGTGGCGCCCACTGCCCGCCGTGGCCCTGTGGCCATGTTCTCTGCGTGCTTGTCACTGACCGTGTCCTCTTTGGTGGAATGTCTCTGTGTCCTCTGCCCGTTTTCTAATTGCTTTTCCTACGGTTCACGTTGACTCCTGAGGGTTTTGCCGTTCTAAGACATTCTGAACGCGTGAGTGTTCCGTGAGGTAGCGGGTTTTTCGCTCTCTCGGAAGAGGAGGGTGCTTCACCGAGCTGAAACCTTCCTTCTTACGAAGGCCTGTCCACCCTTTTTTTTTTTTCATTCTACTTTTGGTGTTGGGGCCGCGATGTTTCCCCCAGCTGTAGGTGCCGAAGGCTATCACCGGCCCGTTTTTCCGCACCGGTTGCCATGACCACGTGACTCCGCCGCCTCTCCCGTTAAGGGCAGACTGCAGAGGTGGCTTCGCCAACTCCGAGCAGCCTCGCGTCCCGCCACGGCCCCGCTGGGCCGAGGCTCTCGGCTGCGGGCGTGCGGGGTTCTGCTTGTGAGAGGCTGTGGGGGCCTCAGCAGACCTCGGCCCCCCCGGCCTTGCGCGCCTGCTGGGTGGCTCTCCGCTTTGGGCACCCGAGGCAGGACTCCGGGAGGCGGCAGGCGGCGACTCGTAGACCTGGGGAGTGAGGCCCCCTGGGAGGCCCAAAGACGAGAGGGTTTCATTTGGCGAAGACAGGGCGGCTTCCGTTTTCCGGGGTGCTCCCGGCCCCTTCCCCACCGGCCCCCGCCCCGCCCTGGGCAGCTGGCGCGCGGCCCCGAGGACCGGAGCCCGGGCCGCGCTGAGGTTGGGTTGGCCGGCTCCCGACTGAGCGGGGCGTGTGGGGGGCCCTTTCTCACCGAGGCTGTCGGCTCGGCGTCTTCCCCAGGCGGGGCCCCGAGGACCAAGGGCTCTTCCGTGCGTCCCCCCTTCTGCTGGCAGATGTGAGTGACATCAGTCGCTTCCTCAGCGTGTTCCACAAGCCGCACGTGGGGGTCATCCAGGCCGCCCGGCAGCTGCTGTCCGATGAACGGGCCCCGCTGCGGCAGAAGCTGCTGGCCGACCTGCTGCACACCATCAGCGAGAACATCGCGGCCGAGACGCGGGCCGAGGACCCGTCCTGGTTCGAAGGTGCGCCGGGCAGTCGGGGCCTGGAGGTCGCGGGGCGGGAGGGCTTCCCCAGAGCCGGACGCCGGGGGGAGGCCGGAGTCCAGTTCAGCCCCGAAAGCGAGGGGCCCCCCGGATTAGGGGCTTGCCTGCTCCCTGCTCGTGGGGGGCAGATTCCAGGCAGCCCAGCACCGTGGTGAAGGACACCAACGCACAGTTCACCCTCCTCACCACGGTCAAGGGCACAGCTCAGAGGCTTCAGGCACCTTGGCGCTGTCGGGCAGGCGTCACCGCCGTCCTCCCCAGAACTTTCCTCCTTCTCGCCCTGCGCCTCTGTCCCCGTTGAGCTGTAACCACCACCCCTCCCCCGGCCCCGGGCCCACCCTTTACTCCCTGACTCCTCCAGGGCCCTCCTAGAAGGGGAGTCATCCCTTGTCTCTCTGCGGCTGGCTGACTTCACGGAGCCCCACGTCCTCCGGGCCCACCCGCGCAGCGGGGGGTGTCAGAGCCCCCCTCCTTTTCCAAGCGGAGCCGCCTTCCACGGTGTGGCCGGACCGCTGGGCCACCCCTGCTTTTCCATTCATCCGTCGGTGGACACCCGGGTGGCTTCCGCCGGTGGCCTGGCCTGTTAAGTCCAAGTCCGTTGGAAGCTGCCCGAGAGAATGCATCCGCCTTGGAAAGGGGGTGCCGGCAGGAGCCCCCGGAGGCGTCTGAGACCCTCCTGGGGGACCAAAGACCCCCGCCTGAAGCAGCGAGCGGGGTCTGCATGCACGGCCCTGCAGAACGCTGCTCAGACACAGCCCCCCACCCCCCCACCGCCCGCACGGACGGCCGGGGAGGGCAGGATCAGCCTTGGCTCCTCCCGCAGGTTTGGAGTCCCGGTTCAGGAGCAAGTGCAGCTACCTGAGGTTCAGCTGTGAGAGCAGGATCCGGAGCTACCTGAGGGAGGTAGGGCCACACCAGGGCGGCGTGCCGGGCGGTGGGCGGCGGGCCGCTTCGCTGGCACCGCGGACGGGGCTTCCCGACCGTGGCGCAGGGCGTCGTGCTCCAGCCCGCAGCCACGTCCTTGGCGTCTTCCAGGTGAGCGCGCACACGTCCGTGGTGGGCGCCCAGGCTCGGGAGGAGTTCGCGCGGGTGGTGGACGCCATGGGCCAGAAGCTCCGCGCTGCGAAGTACAACGGCTGCTACTTCGACAGGGGCGCCAAGGCCGGCAGCCGGCTCTGCACACCTGAAGGCTGGTTCTCCTGCCAGGTGGGCTGGGTTTCCCGGACCCTGGCGCCCCAGCGCCTGCTGAGCTGCCTGCGGGGCTGGGGGGTGGGGAGACGGGTCAGTTCCTGTTCCTGGGAGTCCGCACGGGCCCGAGAACCTGCATTTCTGACACGTTCCCAGGGGCACGCCCGCTGCCGTGGGTGGAGGGACGCAGGAGCCTGAGCAGAGCTTGTGCCTCAGCGTCAGGGGAGGGTGGCGTTCCTGTGGGTGGGCTGGCAGGAGAAGGGGTGCTCAGGAGCCTCTGCACAGCATGTGTGGTGCCCCCTGCGTGAGCTCTGTGGGTGACAGGGAGCTCAGGGATTTCAGGGTGTGTGGCCCCTGGGACATTTGGGGCACTCGTGAAGCATGACCCCTGGTGGGTGGCACTGGCTGAGCTGCGCAGGCGGACGCTGCAGGCTTCTCTGGGACATGAGTGAGCCATGGGAGCGCCGTGTCCCCCGGGTGCCACCGCTGGGTGGGGGCCACGGGCCTGGGAGCTGTGACCTTCGGGAGGCGGTGGAGGGTCCTTCCCGCCGCCTTCCACCCTTCACCTCAGAGACGTGTCAGGTGTGGTCCAGCCTTGAGTGCTGACGGCACCTGCCGAGCCGGGCGAGGGGCGGAGGTGAGCCGAGACCAGCGGGCGGGAGGCCCGCTTGGCGGCAGTCGCTGTGTTCTCTCCCGGCGCAGGGCCCTTTCGACACGGCCAGCTGTGCGTCCCGACACTCCATCAACCCCTACGGCAGCAGGGAGAGCCGGGTCCTCTTCAGCACCTGGAACCTGGACCACGTGTGAGTGCCCCGCGTTGGCAGGGCCTGGCCCGGGGAGCCGCCTTCACGCCCAAACAGTGCCTGCGGGGCCGCCCCACCAGGGCGCCCACGGCTCACCCGCGGCCTCGGGCGGCACGCGCAGACCTCGCAGGGTCTGGGCCCGGAGCGCTGACCCGAGGCAGCGTGGAAGGGGCAGCCGGGCGCACACGGCGCTTCTGCGGCCGCGGTGTCGCTGCGTGTCATTTCCCGTGGGGCCTCGACCCTGTGACCTCGAGTGTGTCCTCTCGCCTGCTCCCCCGTGTGCGGGGTCACGGGTCAGCGCGCCTACTCTCAGGGCAGCCGTCCCAGGGCGCCGCCCGGGCCTCGTGCGTTCCAGGGAGGGCAGACACGGGGCTGCTTGTCCTCTCACGGGGACACCGTCCTCGGGTGTGGCTCCGTCCTTGGCCCGGCTTCATGGTGGCTGACGCCTCCGGGTGCCCTGAAAAGACGTTTGAAAAGCAGCCCAGGTGTCCTGTTCCGGTAGCGCCCCACCCCGTCCCCCCACCCCAGGGACCGCGGTTGGTTGGCAGCGAGGGTGGCTCGCTGGCCGCTTGTGCGCCTGCGCTCTGCGCGTTTCCTCGGCGGGAGCCGCGCTCTCTGGCCCCGAGCTGCGTCCCTGCAGAGTGGCTCTGCGTCTCCCGCTGCTGGACGCCGGGCTTTCAGGGGTCCTGAGACAACTGCGCGTGAACTTCTCGCCCACGCACCCACGTGAGAGGCAGGCCAGGGGTCCTGGTTGTCTGGGCGATTGTGCAACAGGGTCACACCAGGGATGCCCCGTGAGTCTCAGCTCCCAGTGACCTTGCCTTGTGTCCCCGCGCTGACTCAGCTTGGCTGTGGGACCCCAGCAGGCAGGACGCCCCTGGAGGCCGGAGACACGGGGGCCTGTCTCCTCTGGATGCTGCTGTCACCACTTGCGGGAGGTGGCCTGGCCTTGGGGAGCAGGGTCCGTGGGGGAAGGGCCAGCTCCGGCCTCTCCAGCAGAGCACAGCCAGGTGAAGAGCCAGGCCACCGCAGAGAGCGCTGCGTTTCCGGGGCTGGCGACACAGCAGCTGGTAATCGGCCTGGTGGCTTTTCCTTCCGCTGCCCCAGAGCCCGGGCCCCGCCCCCAGCCTCTCGAGGCCCCTTAGTGGCTGCGGTGGGGTCTCCTCGCGCCTCCGTCCGGACCGGGGGAGCTGCGTGCCCGCTGCTAGTCCCTGTGGACGGAAAACGGGTTCCTGGCAGCCGAGGCCCCTTCTGTCTTTCGAGTTCGACTGTGGTTTGTTTTCTTTTTTGGGGGGTAGAGCAAGGAACTTTTTACTTGGCACTCGCTGTGTGGTAGGGGCGAGGCGCCCCACGCCGCCGCTACCGGCCCTGTGCTGGCTCCGACTTTTCCAAGCCACCGAGTCGATCACGCGTGTTGGTGCTGCTAGTGCACGGTTCTGGCGCTGCTCGCGTGCGAGCGAGAGGTTTGCACGGAGCGGCATCGTAGCCGCTGGGGTGGGCCACCCGCGCACGGACCAGACTGAGGTCAGGAGCGCAAGGACGAGCATCGGGCCCTCGGCAGTGGGCGTCTCAGGGGCGAGGGAAGTGAGGCCAGCGTGGTCGCCAGAGGTGACCGGGGTGACCTGTGAGGCTCTGCCTAAAAACATTCCCGTGTGATCATGGGTTTTTTTTTTTTTTGTAAAGCCACGCGCAGGTAAAGGTGTGGGGACAAGGCAGCCCGGCGGTGGCGGCGGCAGCGGCGAGGGACCCGGGCTGGCTCCCGTGTGTTCCCGTGCACTTCCCACTGATCGAAAGGCGTGCGCCACCCGGTGTTCAAAGTGACACGGGCGGACTCGAGGGTGGCAGGCGCGGCCACGCCCGTGGGTGCCGGACGAGTCCGCGCAGGGACAGCGCCCCGCGCCCTCCCCCGTCCCGGCCGCCGAGCCCCTGGGTGGTGGCCAAGTGCGGTTTCTTTAGAAGTCTTGCTTTCCTCCTGTTTTTCCCATCAGCGACCAGTCGCCGTTTTACGGTTTAGCTACAGCGCGTCGGTCGGAGCTGCGTTTTAGCCGGGCCTGTGGGGCTGCGGCACCGGACGTGACCGTCCCTGACCTCCCTTTGCAGAATAGAGAAGAAGCGCACCGTCATCCCCACGCTGGCCGAGGCCATCGAGGACCAGGGTGGCCGCCAGCTGGACTGGGAGTACTTCTACGGCCTGCTCTTCACCTGCGAGAACCTGAAGCTGGTGCACGTCACCTGCCACAAGAAGACCACCCACAGGCTCAGCTGCGACCCGCGCAGGATCTACAGGCCGCGGGCGAAGCCGACGAAGCCCAGGAGGAAGCGGGCCGCTCGCCAGGGCCCGTGACTGGGGCACCCGCCCTCCCCGCTGCCCCGGGCCTGGGGACGGGTCGGGGGGACGGGCAGGATTTCAACAGGTGCTATTTCTTTCTCTCTCTCTCTCTCTTTTTTTTTTTTTGCCACTGCAATAGCTTCTGGAAAGAGCTTTTACAAAACCTTCCCGAAGACTTCAGATTCCAGGGCGTGTCTGAATCTGATCTCTGCACCCCGAGACCCCACAGCCGAGGGCGCGTCTGGCGCCCTGACAGGACGTCACGGGTGCTGGTGTCCGCTCGGTGGGCCCCAGGGACCCGTGCTCTGGGACCCTGCCTGCTTTGTGCGCTTGTGCGGCACGGCCTCTGGGCCCACGCGGAGGGACGACGCTCTTCTGGCAGCCCCCTGGGTCTCCCTGCCCGGGCGGCGGGAAGCTCCATCCACCCCCGACCCTTTTCGGGAGACGCGGTCCCACTCCCTGAAGGACACACAGGTGTTCACTCTGTTCCGTTTGTGATGGCGCAGAGGGACCCCGTGGACGCCTGTGGGTGGGGAGCGGCCACTGGGGCGCTATGTCCAACCCCCTGAAATCCAAGGCCACGAAGGGCTGGCGTCCTCGGGGCCGGGGCCTCTGCGTGCGTGGCCGCTCGCCGTTATAGCCACGAGCGGGAGTGCCTTCGGGTCTGGGTGGCGGGGGCCGAGCTGGCGGCAGCCCTCTGCCGGGACCAGCGGACGGCTACCCTTGAAATTTTTGAAATGAGCATTAATGTCGTAACTTTTAAGGATTTATTTTTTTACACTTTGTAACACTTGAACTTCCACATTTACTGTGGAATCAGGACACACAATAAAGATTTTTCATGAACGGACGTGTTGGAATAGTGTGCATTCGCTGCAATGACGGACATGAGGATGAAATACGGGGTCGGAGTGATCTTTTACAAGCTGACCCTTCAACGGGCTGAGCGCGGGCCTGCGAGCAGAAAGGTCGCCGGTTCGATTCCCAGTCAGGGCGCAGGCCTGGGCTGCGGGCCAGGCCCCCAGTCTGGGGGCGCGTGAGAGGCAACGGATGGATGTTTCTCTCCTTCTCCCTCCCTTCCTCCCTCTCCACAAGTAAATAAAGTCTGCTCTAAAAAAGCTGGCCCAAACTGTCCCCTTTCCTTCACAGAAACATGGGACTACCGGGGACCGAGCCCCTGGTGTGGAGCATGAGGAACCGCACCCGACACTCAGACAGGGACGCCCGCGCCCCTTCCCAGGCCCCGTGCGCCGAGGGCCGCCCCCGAGGGCGACTGGGCGCGGGCAGAGCCGTGCCAGCCCCGGAGCGAGCGCAGCCCCCCAGCACGGCTCGGTCACACGCTTTCTGGGCAGCGGGCGGTCTTAGGGCAGTTAAGGTGGACAGGCCTTCTCTACCGCAGCGTCAGAGCAGCCCGGCCGCCCGCCCGCCTTGCAGCTGGACACACAGGGCCACTGCTGCCCCCCGGTGGGCTCTGTGCAGGACTGCAGGTCACGTGGCAAAGGCCGACCTTGGAGTCCCTGCCCACCGGCAGGAACACGTCACATTGCGTGGTGCCCCGACGCCAGGGGGCTGGGAGGCGTGGCCTGTAGGTGGTGGGGCAGTGGGGGCGCTGTGCCTGGTGACAAGCGACACTGTGGAGGACAGCTGGGCCCTCCCCACTGGCTGGCTTCTGCAGAGAACCCCGTCACTGATCTGTCGGCACAGGTCAGACTCGGCCCCTGGAAGAGGCGCACAGGGCCAGGCAGGGGGGAGGCTGGGGGGCTCGGCGCACCCATGCTCCCTCCCCACGCTCTCACCAACTCGGGCGGGAGGTGCGGTCCTGTGGGGTCCCCCTCGGGTTTGTCCCAGAGTCACGTGCGGGCCGTTGATTCAGTCTCCAGCCCCTTTCCCTCCCTGGAGGTCCCAGGGTGGGCCTGAGTGATCCCACCCTTGGGGTCCGAAAGTCACCCATTAATGTGACAAGGTTCCACTCTCAGGAAGCTCCAGGGGTTTGCAGAGCTGTGAGCAGGAAACCGGTGAAGACAACCACAGGGTGCCTGTCCACCTCCCGGGAGTGGGGGGACCGAGGAGGAGGGCACCCCTCATCCAGGCCTGGCCACAGCCTGCTAGCGGGGTGCAGAGGCCAACCCCGCCTTCCGAGGACGAGGGAGGGCAGGGTTCGTTTTCTCCACTGAGCTTCTGTCTTATTTTATGGATGCATTTGTTTAAATCTCTTCTTTATTGATTTTAGAGGGGGAGAGAGAGAGAGAAACATCAATTTGTTGTTCCGCGAGGCAGGATGGATGTCGAACCAAGGCAGGGAGCAGGAGGGAGACGCAGCTCAGCCCCGCCGCCCCCCCCTCCCCGCCCCCGCCTCGGCAGTCCCGGGCCTGGTCGGGTCCCAGGGTCCCAGGGTCCCAGGGCCGGGGGCTCCGGCATCACCACACCCCCAAGCTGACGCGGGAGGGGGCAGCCCTGGAGGTTCCACGTCGCATCCGCACTCTCTGGGAAGGAAGGGAAGCCTCCGAAACCGGGCTTCCGTCCTGAGGCGAAGGCTGCAAAGGGCCCACGGAGCCCAAAGGAAGAAGCCCAGTAACACCTCTGGGTATTCACGGGGCCCCCCTCCTGCAGCCCCCGGAGCTGGCACCACCTCTACCCGTCCATCAGCAAGCAGCTTCTCCGCCCCACCCTGCCCGCGGCATCAGCGCTCGGAACGCAGGGCTTGGGCTTGGTGCTCTCTGCTGGTTTCCCACCCGGCCTCTGGCCGCCCTGCCCCTGCCCCGCCCTGCACCTGCCACCCCCATGAGAACAGGCCATGGATGCACCTCGTGTGCGCACTAACAGACACGCAGACCTGCGACCCTGCACGGGACTGGCGAGAGGAGCCGGGTCTCTGCGTGTCTCTCCCAGAGCGCCCCCCCACCCCCCACTCCCGCATTCCCTGGCTGGTTCCCGTGTGCGCCCTGACCAGGGACCGCACCGCCGTCTTGGCCTGGTCGGTCTCCAGCCAGCTGAGCTCCTGGGCCAGGGCGCTCCCCAGCAGTCTAGAAAGGAATACCGTTTCAGGGATATAAGGCTTCTTAAAATGTTTTCAAAATATACTTTATTTTTCCCGTGTTTCTTGCAAAATTATCAAGATAAACATTAGCTTCATGTACAGAAAGAAAGGTGCGTTCTTTAAGAACTGTCACGGAATCGATCACGAGAATGATCAAATTCTCCCCGTGGAAAATGGGCTCGAGGGTTACCGAAACCGAAGAGCTTAAGCGAAGAGCGTCCTTTACGTCTCGGTCCCCCAGCCCGGCCGCCCGCACCCTCCTCCCAGGACCCGCGCAGACAGAGGATGGACCCTGGTGCCGCCCAGTTTCTGCTTCAGGTGGGGCCGCCCCCCGACCCCGAAGTGCGACTCAGGACACACCCTCCCGGGGACACATTCAACAAGTCTCGTAATTTGCTCAACCGTCAACCGCCAACCGCACCGAGCACGCGGGAAGTCGGCGTGTACACTTTATTCCCTACATCTCCGCATCCTCTTCCTCCTCCTCGTCATCTTTGGCTCTGAAATGCATTTTCCTGAACTCTCGTCTGCTCAGCGAAGGGTAAGATGAGGACGCTGGTGGGAGGTCCTGGGGGCAGAGAACACACCGCCGTCAGGCACAGACGGTGCTCTCCCTGTGGCAGCGAGCGAGCGAGGGAGCGAGGGAGGGAAAGGGGGACACGAGCGGGCCCGGCAGGCATGGGGCGCTGCTCACAAACACGGGCAGGACCTCAGGCCCCCGCAGTGAGATCAGAGACACCTGCCCCCGGCCCGCGGAGGGCCAGAGTGGGGGTGGGGCGGGTGGGCACGTCCCAGCGAGCAACGGGTTCATTAACTCCTCCCGGCGTCCGATTCCTGCCAGGGCGGCGTCCGGCGTCCGCACGCAGGCCCTGGGAGCGCAGTGGCCGAGGAACCCCCGGGGCGGGGCGCCGCGGGGCGCCGCCAGGCTCACCTGCATCAGCTCCACGTTGCCGAAGAACCTGCTCACCGGCATCGGCTGGTTGCTGTCGTCGTCCAGGAAGACGCTGCCGTCCATGTGCAGCGGCGGCGTCCGGGCCGGCTGCGTCTCCTGCGCCGACGCGCTCCCCGAGGTGGGGCCGCTGTTCAGCCCGGGGCCCGGAAGGGCGCCGGACAGGCCGTCCTCTGTCCCTGCTGAGCGAGCGTCGTGCACGACTCGGCCGTGCCCGAAGGGGAGGCCCGGGGTCTCCCGGGCGGCGCAGACGCCGGCTTCCTTTCCTGGGGCCGCCGGGCCGCCGTCGGCCAGCTCCAGGGCCTCGTTCTGGCAAGGGGCCTCTGGTGACGCTCGGGGCAGCGGGGCGCTCTCGCTCTTGGGGACCAGTTTCTGTAATTCTGATTTCACGAGATGCCCTCTGTCACACTTGAACTTTTTGGAAGTTCGCCTGTCCGGGGCTTTGTGTGACGAGGAAGTCTGCTGAGGAAGAACAGCGTCAGGGGGAGGACAAACCGTCGAGGGTTGCGGAGCGCGCGTTCCTCGAGCCGGGAGCCGTGGACACACTGAAACCCCGCCTCTGCAGCAGGGTCGGGGCTGGGTCGCTGCCCACCCCCCGAGGTGCAGCTGGGGAAGAGCCCAGACAACCCCCCCGCCCCCCCCCCCCCAGCCGCCGCTTCCTCCAGGCTGGGGGTTTCCTGAGGCAAAGTCAGAAGCACGCCCGGACAGATCACGAACCGGCCACGAAAGCGCCCAGCGTCCGTTCCTTCTGCGGAGCGGGAGCTGCACGCGGGCACGGGCAGGGAGTGGTGGCCACCGACGCCTGCCGGCTTTTCCGGGCCACGCGCCGCGGGAGAGACTCAGGACTGCTCGTGCGGAACCAAGTCCCAGCCTCGCCGCGGCCGACCGACCCAACGCAGCTCCGGGACGAGGACCGCTCGGCAGCCACCCCCTCTGCCTTCCTCCCAAGCCTTCGGGGTGGACGGGATGGCCCCGTGCCACCGTCACTCAAAGGGTGGCACTGAAGGAGGCGGGGCCTGAGACGCACGCCCAGGAGCGGGCACCGTTCCCCTCCGGAGGCAGAGCCCGGGGTCCGCAGGCACCGACAGCCCGCCGCAGGGAGACCCCCGCGCCCGCCTCCCGGCGTCTTCATGTGCTGGGCTCACCTGACATACCGTCCTGGCGGACGGGGTGATCCCCGCTTCCTGGGCCGAGGCCAACCTGGCCGCGCAGCTCCGGGCTCTCAGGCGCGCCGAGGACCGCACTCCCCCTGTGAGCTGGACGGAGGCACGGCCGTCAGACGTGCGCTCCCGAAACGCGGGCGCCAAGGTGGGGCTTCCTAACCAGGGAAACCCGAAGACGGTCCCCCCTGCCCCCTTCTATCATCAGGGCAGGACATCCGTGGTCCAAGTGTGTGAGTTCAAACAAAGCTCCGGGTTTAAGATGCAAGATCGACGATTCCCACCGCCCTGGGAGCTGGGCGGGACCTCCCCTCAAGGCACATTTCTAGGAACCACCCCCCCCCCCCCCCGCCCTGTACAAGGTGATCCTTCTGGATAAGCAGCACACGGCCTTGCTCAGAAGGCTCTTGAACCTTGCGCGGAGTCCCCGTTCCAGATACAAAGTAACAGGAATGAACACACCACCCTCCCCGACACCCCATCACTCCCTCCCTGAAACTATAGTTAGAATCGGTTTAAAGTCACCAATGCCTGTCTGAGGAGCCTTCACAGTAAGAAACCGGTCCACCTCCACTCTACGAGGAATGCAAAGGGTGGTCTAGTCTTCCAATAACGAGAGAGGCGTGAATTAAAGCGACAAAACTGCACTGATTTCATTCGGGAGTAACGTTAGGGTTTCGGGACAAGGAGCGCCAGCTCTCCGCTCTCCTGGCGGCACCCGGGCTCGGCACAGGTGTGGGGGCCGAGCAGCCGCCCCGCACAGCCCTGATCCTGAGCTGCAGCCTTTGCTGGGCTTCAGCGTTCGCCTGCGAATTTCTTTTCCTGCTCCAGAGCGGATACCACGCATGTGTAGGAAAGGGTGGTGGTGAGCGATAAAGGGAAGGGAGCAGTACAGGGACGCTGTAGGGGACAGGCCCTGAACTGGGAACCCACAGGGGACAGAGGAAAGGCCACACGCTCGCAAGGAATGAGATCAGAAAGGGAAGAGGCGGCTTGCGACATCGCCACAGCAGCATGGTGTCCACCCCCACGTGGCGCGCGCTGCTCACCAGGCGGCTGCCACCGCCTGTCCCCCCTGGGTGCTCAGCTCCTGGAGTCGGGGGGCCATGCTGAGAAGCCTGTCGCTGTCCCAGCTACACAGAGCCCTGACTCAGAGGTTCTGCCTGCGGGAGAGGTGGCATCAGAACAGAGAGCTCTTCACCTCTTCCCGAAAGGGACTGCCCTCCTCTGCAGGGGTGCGGGGACGTCCGGAATGGTGGGGGTGGGGGGCGGGGGCGGGAGGAAAGGCTGCGGCATCTGCTGTGGGCGGCTGGTCTGCAGGAGAGGACAGAGGACGGGAGGGCGCAGCGGGAGGAGCCCTCGGGGGCAGAACGGCAGCAGGCACTGGCCCGGAAACCCGTCCTTCGGAGGAGCCGGAGCGTGCCAGGGTCAGTTGGTAGCGCGCCCTCAGGCCTCAGCTGGAAACCACCGGGCAATCGGCTGGCAATTAACAGAGTTCCCAGCTGGCGTGTTTGGAGGGAGAGCGCCCCGAAAAGCACAGTCGTCCCAGGGCGACTGTGGGCACACGCAGCGCTGCCCTGCGTGTGTGTGTGGGGGGGGGGGGCGGACCCCGAGGGACTAACCCAGTCACTCACTAAACAAATAAACAGCGCTGTGCCCAGCGTCGCTCCCACGTCCCATTTCAAACGTCCCGTTTCAACGACTCGCTGTGGAGCGCGGGGGAAACGCCCGCGCGGACGCGTACACGGGATGAGAGCACGGCCCTGCCTGTGAGGGTGCCCGGGCTGCGGGCGGATCAGAACGTGTTTACAGGGGCCGTTTCAAACACGCCAAAAAGAGGTAACAGAAAACGATGAGAAAAGTAAGATCTGATGATAACGTTGCGTCTAATAGAACGTATCAGGGAAAATACAGTCGTTATAAAAACCAAATGTAAGTCCACCGTGGAAAAGCAGGGCTAAAACAGAGCACTCAGTAAAGGGGCTGGACGGGACGCACGCCCTGGCGGAATGAGGCAAAGCAGACCTGGAGGCAGACGGACGGCCTCACAAGCCCAAGGACAGAGAGAGAAGGGGCGGAAGGACATGGAGAGCCCTAGGGCAACGCTGGCCGCCACCGAGTGGACGGTGCACGCGCAGGGCCGCTCCAGGGAGAAAGGACAGGGCGACCGTCGGAGGGGCGCCGGGAGGAGACTCCCCGAACGGACGAAGGACGCCGCCTGCACGTCCCGGACGCTCCAAGACCTGACCGCCAAGCAGGCTGAACGCAAGGCCACCCACGGACGCATCGCTGTAAAAACGCCGAGTCAGAGGTGAGGACGAAATCCTACAGCAGGAGGAGAGCGACTCCTGACTTCCAAGGGGAGCCCA
Source organism: Glossophaga mutica (assembly GCA_039655065.1). Taxonomy (NCBI): domain Eukaryota; kingdom Metazoa; phylum Chordata; class Mammalia; order Chiroptera; family Phyllostomidae; genus Glossophaga; species Glossophaga mutica. Next base: position 1,945,622 of record CM077307.1, read on the forward strand.
ACCAATAAGCCGCCGACTCGGCAGCAGACACAGTGGCGCCAGCCCGCACGGGCACATTCTAATACGTTCTAAGTTCTCAACAAGCAAGCAACCGACCCACCAAAGCACCAAAACGAAACTGTCAACCAAGAGCCCGATAAGCTGGCAAAGCCACACTCCAAAAATGAAGGCAAAGTAGACCCTCCAGACCAACAAGGGCCGAGAGAACGCAGGTGCACCCGCTGAACCAAGAGGCGGGAATACTACAGAAGGTTCTTCGGGCTGAAACCAAGTGACCGCAGACGGCAATTGAAACCCAAAGGGGATAAAAGCCCAAAGGGGATAAAAGCCGGCACCAGTGAGCGCGATCGCGTCCGTACGGAAGACAGGCGACGGGCAGAGCGACGCCTGTCCCAGCGGGGCGGAGAAGCGGTCACACGCAGTGGTGCGGGCACCACGCATGGAGGCCACCTTTGGCGCCCCGGCACCAGGGCGGTGAGCGGCCGAGGCGCCCTCGCGCCAAGAACCCGGCTGCCGGGGTACCACAGTGTCCTGCGGGGTTTGCGGCAACAGTGCAATACTTAAAACAGCACCCCAAAACGCAGGGGACGAAACGAGGGGCAACACTTCCGTTTCTCTGGAATCGCACTGGCACGAACCAGAAGCTGATTCCGCAGCGTGGACGGACCCGTTAGCCCCAGAGCGACCGCCGGGAAAGGAACGTTTTAAACGGTGAAACTGTTACACTGGGACAGACTCACTGCAGTTTGTTCACACGAAGACCGCAATCCAGCCGAGCACAGCCGTGCAGAAGTAAAAAAAACAGCACGCGCGTCTGCAACCACACCCACCGACCAGAACGTGGGTGGCCCAGCTGGACCGAGAGGCGGAGACGTCGACCGGAAAATACCTCCGCACCAAAGGCCAAGCTACGTGCTGTCTGCGGGGTCACTTCAGGGCCAAAGCCACGCGTGGCCGCGGGAGGTGGGCCCCGCTCCGTGGGAGCGCCCTGGCTGAGGCAAGCCCACCGAGCCCGGTGCAGCCGCAGCCCCGCCACCGGGAGGGCCCCCAGCCCGGCCCACGCCGTCAGGGTGGAAGGGTCCCAGCCCCTTGCCTCCGGTCACGCCGTTTGCGAAGTGCCAGAAACGGGTGCCCCTCTGTCCGCACGCCCCTCTGGGGTGGACTCCCCATCACCCCGCTGTGCACACGGGTGACCGCGGCCAATCTGGGGTGGCCGAGGCTGGAGTGGTGGCAACGGAAGAACATGACCCCCTGGCTTGGCGGCGCCAGGAAGAAAAGCCTGGGGTCCAGACCAGCTCTGGAGAGGGAGCCCCATTCTGGGACGTGGCCTGCGAGCCCATCTCCCGTGGGCGTGGTGGGGGAGCCCCCTTCCCGTGGGCGTGGCCTGGGAGCCCCTTTCCCAGAGGCGTGGTCCGGGAGCCTTCCTCCCGTGGGCGTGGCCTGGGAGTCCCCCTCCAAGGGGCGTGGCCCGAGCGCTTACAAGGCCCAAGCAGAGGTCGCCCCCCGGCCCGAGGCATCCCTCTTCAGCTCCCCAGGCAACCGGCGGCCGGAGCCCCCGCCTCCCCCGACCCTGCTCCCCCAGGCCTCTGCCCCCTCACCTTCCGGCTCCTCATGAGTGTGAGAAGCGCACTGCCGCCCCCGCAACGCCGCCGAGCCCCTCGCCCCGGACCAACGCCTCACTGCGCCGCGGCAACCCTGGGGCCCTCGGCCCGCGCTGTGGCGTCTGACGTCACCACAGGCTCGACCAATCACAGCTCGGGGTCTTCGGGCATGTGACCCAACAAAGTGGGCGCTGTACGCAGCGGGCCGGTGGCGGCCATGTTTGTGAGGGGCACTTCCATTGCTGCCTCTGTGGCCGCCACGTTGAAGAGGGCGGCAGCCATCTTTGGAACGGGCAGTTCCCGTGAAGTCCCTTGGGCACGTGTCTGAAGGAGGGCGGGCATTGCCCGTGGTGGGCTCCCTGACCCTTGCTTTGTGAGCGCCGTGAGCGGTGCTGGAACCCCCCTGGCCGGGCGGGCCGCCGAAGCCGCCTTCCCTTGCCGTTGGGGCGGCAAGCCCGGCGAGTCCTGCGTGTCTCGCTGGTGGGCCTTGGCCAGAGGGGCTCATCACCCTGTGCCCCGCGAGCGGCGCGCTTCTGCGGGCCGGGCAGGGTGTTGGTGGGACCCGGCCCAGGACCCCCAGCGTGGGTGCACGAATGAACCCCAGCCTTTTCTCTGACCTTGGGGGCAAAGGACGACATCAGGTCACTTCCCGTAACTGGCCAACTCCCCTAGCTTTCTTCCCGGTGTTAACCTAAAAATAAAAGACCTTTCAAAGTGAAAGACAACCAGCATTTACTTGAGATCAAAGAAGGGCTATTTGGAAGCACGGATTCAAAGAGCGTACACGTTGGCAACGAAGGCAGGCGGTGTTTATGCGGACGGGAAGGGGAACAATGGCATCCAGAGAAGGCGGGCGAGTCTGCAGGTGCAGATAAGCGGACGCAGTGACGCCAATTCTAAACAATGTTTTAAATTTTCAGCCCCCTCGCCGCCAGCCTGGGAGTCGTCGTATCTGCTTTCTCGTTATCTTTGCAAACAGTTCTTTGGAACACGAGCTTGGGCCCCATCCAAAGGTTATTTTGCGCTGTGCTAACGTTCCCTACGGTTTGAGGCATAAGGTGTGCAACGGAGTTTCTCTGTGTTGAAAGAGGCTCCATTTATATTATTTTTTACCCAGGAGTGGCCAACTTTTTGGTGTTTCTGGGCCACACTGGAAGAAGAAGAGTTGTCTTGGGCCACACATTAAATACATTGTGACACGTAGTCACACACACACACACACACACACACACACAATCTCATCATGTTTAAGTAAATTTACGATTTTGTGTTGGACTGTATTCACAGCCATCCTGGGCTGCAGGCTGGACGCCCCTGTTACAGGGTGGGGGGCCTCACCCCTTCACCCTGCATCACTCTCTGCGTGCCTCCTCGGCCTCTGCAAGAGCAGGTCACGGGGAGCCACCTGGCCACCTTTCCAAAGCCCCTGGCAATGCGCTGACCCTTGTCCACCCCGGGGTGTGGCTGCTTCTCAGCATGTGAGACTTTCACCAAGGGGAAATCCAGCTTTGCCCATACACGCCCCAGGGCCCGGTTCCTGGGCTCCAGGACGTGCCTCCACAAGGACGCAGTGGACTACAGAGCCCTTGCAGGCGGAAGGACGCCCCCCTCCCTGTGAGCACAGCCTGGCTTGCTGCTGCTCCGGGAGCCAGCTGTGTGCTTTGCACATCGATGAGCGCGGTGCTTCCTTTTTTATGACATTTTTTTTTTGCAGGCGAGAACATTTATATCAGGCAGTTTTGTCGGAAGCATTAGGTTTTTCAGTTGAAACTGTAAAGGTGGAAAAGGGAACGGCGACGGGGCACCGTGGCCTCCTGTACTGCCCGGGGGTCCCTCTGTGCTTTGTTCTGTGGTGGAGGCGCGATTCACAGTCAATTCCAAAAGCATTAATGTTCTCTGCTCGTCGGGAATGACTCCCTCCAAGCCTGGAAATACAGCTGATGCCTCTTTTGAGCGCGTGAAAAGTGAGAGTGCTCACAGGTCCTCGGGCGCCTCCGCTCCGCAGACGGCCCTGCAGCTGGGTGGCCCGTGCAGCTGTCCCCGCTGTGTGCGAGGCCCCATGCAGGGTTCGCGTGTACACACGCATGCACACTCACAGACACGCAGCGGCCTACCCCGCGGTGGCACCCTTTCCCCTGCAGGCCTGTGCGTCTCCCGTGGTGGCTCCCCTGGTGCAGGAGGGGGAAGACCAGTGTGGACCAGCAGGGGATCCATTGGAAGAGGAGCCGGTGCGTTGCTGGCTGTTGAGAAAAATCCGAAGCGATACTGGATCAAACACCTGACCTGTCCCTTTTTCACGGAAATTGCCTTCATGATCCGCTGGGTTGGGTGGTTTTATTTTGGAACCCTTCGGAGCCCAGAGCTCTCAGAAACCAGGCCCGACGGCCGCTGACGGTGAGTGTAGATGTGCAGAACGTGGTCTGCGTGAGTCTGCCTGGCTGCGGCTCCGGCCCCTTGGAGCCTCCGGGAGTTCGACGTGCTGGAGGGGCTCCTGGTGTGTGCCCACAGACACACCCTGCTCCCCACTCACCCCGCTTCCCACCCCAGTTACACGAGTGGCGTTTCCTGCTGCTCAGGCCTGACACCCAGGGCCACCATTGATATCTCCCGCTCTCTGCCCACATCCGGTCAGCAACCTTTCCTGCTGATTCTAGACAGCAAAGCTTCACAGCTGTCTCCTCTGGCTCCTCGTGTCCCTGGCAGCCAGATGCTCATATCAGTGGTGGCCCGGCCCCTGCTAAAGCTCCTCCGGGCTTCCCTCCGCCTCCAGGATGGAGACCAGCGGTTGCAACAGGACCTGCAAGGCCCAGCATGGCACCTGGTGCACAGCGGGTGCTCCGTGAGAGCTTGTGGAGCGAACGCAGAGAAGGCCCGAGGCGGCTGGCCCCACCGCCCTCTGCCTCCCCCCTCCGCTGCGAGGGCGGCGTCCTCTCGGCGCACGGGGCCGCGGAGCGCCTTCCCACCTTGCACACGCTGTTCCCTCTGCCCGGAAAACCGTCTCTTCCCGCCTCTCGTTCTTCGGACCCCAGCTCAGCTTCCAGCTTGTGTCCTCAGGGCGAGTCACCGGATCCCCACCTGCAGCGGAGTCTGCCCGTGTCTGCTTTCCACGATCTGGAGCTTGTCCTTCGAGGACAAGGTGGCCGGCGGGCTCTTCTCTCAGATTCGTCCATTCACTCGCTCGGCATGCGTGCTGGGCCCCCTCCCACATGGGTCCCCGCACGAGCCAGGCCTGGGCTTACGCTGGGGGTGGGCCCGGCCAGACGCGGGGCCGGCCTGCTTAGTGCTCTCGTCCGGTGGTGGGGCGGGACGGGCGGTGGTGGAGTCATCTCAGGGACCAGTGCAAATCTGCGATGGTGATGAGAGCCACGGGGAGAAGCCACATCAGGGGCCGCGTGCACAGCGGGTGTCAGACCTCAGAGAGGCCAGGCCAGGCTCCTCGGGGGAAGGGACAGCGGGGGGTGATCGGGGCACACCTCTTCCCTGTAGGGCCCAGAAGGAGGAAATGGGCAGGAAGGCAGTGAGGTCCGCTGGTCCAGCGGGCCCCGTGAGGGCAGACGGTGGCCCTCCCGAGGAGGCGGGGGGCCCTGACCTGGCGGGGGAGCTGTTCTGGAGTTCTCTCACTGTCGCCCACCTCCTAGGCCACCACGTGGGGATGCACTTGACCCTGAGGGCACACGCGGCACAGAACCCGAGCTCACGCCTCCGCACGGCTCTCTGGGCTCCTCACGCCCCACAGGCCTCTTGCTCTTCCCGACCAGGCGTCCTGCCCGCCCTTCCTGGGTCAGGGCCGCAGGGACGGCTGTCTGCCTGCTGGCAGCTCCCTGTGAGGGCCTGGACCGTGGTCGGTGCCCCGCGCACAGTGTAAGCTCTCTGAGAGCAGGGGCTGCGTTTTGCTCACAAGCCCAGTCCTAGAACCCAGCGCAGTGGCTGGGACATTCGGGTGACGAGAATACACCCAGGGCAATCGAGGGCTGAAGATTCCGAGGAACTGTCTTCTTGCCCATGAGACAGTCCCTGGTCACACGTTGCTGTGCCCACAGTCGAGCGCCCTCCGAGAGCTCCGCAGGGCCGTGGGGGAAGGCGGATAGGAGATGCGGTGGTTAGCCGGGGCCAGCCCGGTCGGAGCACGCCTCACTACGGCCAGCAGACGGTGACCTGCACGATGAGCGATCGCCTCTGGTAAGCCGACTCTCTCTATTTAAAAGGGAGACACGCTGCTGGGCCGCTGAACTTGGGGACGACCGCTGTCTCACTTCCCACACACACGACACCCCCATGTGGGGATGGATGAAGCTGCACGTGGCTCGGGGGCTGCCGGGCCAGTGGACCAGCTCACGGAAGGTCATCATCCTCCCAAAGCCTTTTGGATCGGGAGCCCAAGATGCGCAGAGCCTGGCAAAGGCCGAGTTTCCGGCTCGGTGGAGGAAGAGCTGAGGCCCCCCCGGGGCCCCAGCAAGGAGGGTGGTGGAGGGGTGGGCCCGGACCCCGGAGACCGGGGGCAGGGTGCGGCCGTGCACCGGTCTCTCGGAGCAGGTTTACTCCACTTCCCACACACACAGGCGTCCGTGCGCCGCCACCCCGCTCGGCTCCTTCGGCCCAACAGCAGCGGCACGTTAGGGACAGCTGCGGAAGGAATGAGTGTCACCGGTGACATGACAACCGCCGACTGGTGGCCGTTTCCTCCGGTGGCCATGGGACGGCACGGTCTTCGGGACCGTCCGTGTTTCAGGCGCCGCCTTCATCGAAACGCCAGCACGGGGAGGACCTGCCACCCCCGACGTCGAGGATGGCCACCCAGGAGGAGGCACAGTGACAATTGTGCCTGTTCTCACTGCTGTCACCCGGGGGGGGGGACCCCCAGGGAGGGCCAGGGGCAACCGACCTCAGGTCTCCGTCCACCCCGCGCCTGGGGCCTCTTGGAGCGCAATTCCAGCCTATTTCAAGTTGGAGTCCCATGCAGGCTTTGCAGACTGTGTGAGGTGGCCGCCTGCCCCCTGGCTGTGGTCAGCAGGAGGCCTTTGGGAGGGCAGCTGAGGCAGCCACCAGGGCACAGGGACCCTCGAAGTGGTCCTCCCAGCAGCCTGCCCCACGTGACTGACAAGTGTGGGACTCCAGAGGCCAGCGGCCGCAGCATTGGCTTCTGAGAAACGAGGCGTGGTCAGGAACCCCCGTTTCAGAGCCACGTGGCTGGCCTCAGGGCAGGGCTAGGGTACTCGAGGGCGTGTGGTTAATACACAAAAGGTAAGGGACATGTGTCTGCAGGTTGGCTGGGGAGGGCTGCTCCGCGTGAACTGGGGTTGCAAGGGATGCTGGGGATTTGCCCTGCTCTGCGAAGGCTGAGGGCAGCGTGGCCAAGGCGTGACCCTGCTCCATCAGCCCGCTCGTCTGCGCGGGGCGTCCCCGACTGCCTTGAGGGGCATCTGTCTGCTCTGGTCCCCGAGGCTGGCATCCCTGTCACGTGGCTCCCCGAGAACCCAGAGCAGACTCACGTTGAAGATGCTAAATGCTGGAAAAACGGCACCGTGGGTAAATGCAAGGGGCATGTCCAGGGTTACCTGTGGTCCCTTCACAGCAGCTAACAGGTGTGAGCGATGCTGGGAACTTAACCTTGCTTCCAGGTGGTGCCTTTGCGGAGCCCGTGGCTCCCTGCGCTTCCCTGCTGCTGGAGGGAACGCCGCTCCCCCTGGTCTTGCTCCGGCCCCTGTGCCCTCCCGCCTTCCCTGCGAAGCCGGCGCCCGAGAGGAAGGCAGGACCTGCTCTCCACACAGGGCTCTCAGTTCGTGGGGTGTTGGCTCGGGCACGGGAGTGGCAGACAGCCTGGTGGAGGGTTTGTGATGGGCCCCCCAGAGCCATGGACATTTCCAAGTTCACACAGTTGGCATGAACTTAGAGGTGAGACGCCACTTCCCCTTGGACCTGCCAGTCCCTGGTTGTGTCCGAGACCCGGGTTCATACCGGATCGGGAAGTGGGGAGAGCTATTTGTTCTCTGTCTCTCCCTCGCTCTCTCTCTCTCTCTCACACACACGCACACGCACACACACGGACACAGAGGACACGGCCCACACAAGACCTCACTTCTCTTGCAAGTTCAAGGCCTCCCAGGACCACCCTCAGGTTTGCCGACTCTCTGCGAGGACCCACAGGACCCACTGAGAGCTGCTCCCCTCGTGGGTGCGGCATCTTCCAGGGTGAGGCCACAGCTCAGGCTCTGCAGGAGGAAGAGGTGCCTCGGAGTTGGGGAGAAGGGCCCAGGGTGCAGCCTCCAGGCGCCCCCTAGAGGTCGGCGCAGGGCGCTCTGGGGCAGCGATGCGTGACAACCTGCCAGCCTCTCCTGAGCCTCGGTGTCCCACGTTCTTGCCGGGCAGGGCTCCGTTACAGAGGCGTCATGGGCGGTCGACCCATTGGTGGTTGACTGATGATCGATTGCCCACGTCACTGAGCTCGGTCTCCAGGCGACTGAGAGCTGTGACCCAATGCCCTGTGCTCACTCACGGGGTCGGTCATCCTGGCACAGCCAGCCCCTCCCCGAGGCCACCAGGTGTGGCCATCTCCCACCCGAAATCACATCCCTGGGCTACCCAGGGCGGGCCAAGGTGCTGGGAAGCCACAGACACCCGACCAGGCAGGACATCTTCGAGGGGACAGAGGCCGGATTAAATCCCCCCCCCGCCCCCACCACGCGCAGAGGGGGATGGAGGTATTGTCCCGGCGGGTCTGGGCCCGCTTTCCCAGGCCAGCCGGGGCGCCCTGCCCTCTTGTCCCGACTGCTGCTGAGTTCTGCAGAGCTAGTGTCCGTTGTGGGTACGAAGCAAAGATTTCGTAGAACTTTTTTCCTCTCAGGAAAAAGGTAGGCACCCTGCCTTTTTCTCAGAGAGAGAGAAAATGTTCTTTGGAGTAATTTTTTAGTTTGGTAAGAAGTTTTTTGATTCTGTGGCTGTGAGGATGCTATGTTCCAGCGGAGAGGCCCTCGGATATCGACGTTTTAGTATTTGCGCCGCTTGGGAGTGAGGCCGGAGATGGTCAGGGGCCACCGTAAAGCCGGGGCTCGGACAGCCACCCCCGCCGTCCCACCATGAGACAAAAACGGGTCCCCGGGTGGCAGAGCCCTGCCTGGTCCCTCCCCAGGACCACGGGGTCCCAAGCGCAGCTCCTCTCTCGGGCCTGACCCAGAAGGGCCCGGCCACCGGCCCAGACCGAGGCCAGCCTTGCCTGTCCGGGGGGACATGAATGATCTGAGCTTCCGGAGAAGTGCTGTTGTTCTCGCTGTTTGTTCACTGCCTGGAGTTTTAACGTGTTTCTTCGTTGTTTTTTAAAGATTTTTAAAATTTATTTTTAGAGAGGGGAAGGGAGGGAGAAAGAAAGGGAGAGAAACATCAGTGTGTGGTTGCCTCTCATGCGCCCCCCAACTGAGGACCTGACTGGGGATCGAACCGGCGACCCTTTGGTTTGCAGGCCAGCACTCATTCCACCGAGCCGCACCAGCCAGGGCTAAGGTATCTCAAGGTTAGTAATGTTCTGGTGGTTCCAGGCACGGCCACCCCTGAGTCGGGGCGGAGTACTCCGTGCCGATGGCGCTATTTCCAATTCCAGGGGCCCCGTGGGGCTTCCTCCAGCCACTGCTGTTTAAACCTTGCTGCCCGGGAGCTCAGTGCAGAGGCCTCCGACTCGGAGCGCCAGGGCGGCTCCTGAGGTCCGGGGTCCAGGTCCGGGTGTCCCGTCTGCTCCCGAGCCCTCCCCAGCTCCGATCCAAGCCTCTCGGGTGCGTCAGCTCATGCGATGACCACACCAGCTTACTCAAGAGAGTTCTCTCGCTGCCCCATGGACACCTGGGGGCGCCGAGGCACGGGGGCGGGGGGGGGCAAGACTTGTCCAGGGAGCGGGCAGCAGCAGCATCTGGACCTAGACGGCCCCCACTTCTCCACCACAGGGTCTCTGCAAGGGGGTGGCCCCCTGTCCTCCTGGAGGGGGCTGGGTGCTGGGCAAGGGCTGCCTGAGGGCGACCAGCTGGAAAACTGGTCCCTCAGCCTCCTCACCCTGAAGAGCCTGGCGTTCCAGGTGCCCGACACCAGGGGGCAGGATGAGACAGGAAACGGCAGCCCGGGAGCCGGCCGCGGTGCAGCTGCCTGCAAGGCCGGGGGAAGAGCAGGCTCTTCCTGCTCCCTCGGGCGGGAGGACAGACAGAGGGGAGAGGGGCCGAGAAAGTGGCTCCTTTCGTGACGCCCTGGGGACCCCCTGCTGGGCCAGGCTCAGTGGGCACGGCCGCCGTTTCTTTAGAAAGTGTGGGCCTTCAGCTTCCAGGTCCCCGACACCTCGGCGAGGGCCAGGAAAGGGCGCCGGGGTGTCCAAAAGGAATCTGCCGGAGTCCGTGGGAGCCCCGCTGGCCCTGTGCTGGGGGCTTGCCTCTGGCCTGGGGCCCCCCACCCTCCGCTGCTGGCCTCTTCCTGCCCCCACACCACCCCGAGCACTGTCTGCTCCCCAAGTTCTTCAGGCAGCGCTCGCTGGTGCAGGCTGCCCCGTGGCGGGGGTGGGGGCAGCGCACTGGGCTCCCACGTGCTTGGGGCCCCTGCCTGCTGGGACCCAGGAGGCCCAGTGAGGGCCTGGGACTCCGGCTGAGGGTCACCTGACGTTCTCTCCCTCTCCCCGCCCCACCCTCCCAGGGGCTTCTTCTAGAAAACACCTGGGGTTTTTCCGTGGGGTCACCAGGGAACCGTCCCAGCGGGGCGCAGGGGTCTGCACATCCGAACCCCTCAGTCACAGAGGGGAAGCGGAGGCCCAGGGTGAGTCGGCTCCCTGCAGGGACTGGAGCCCCCTGCCTGGGCTGACTCTGGGTGTGTCTGTGTGTCTGTCCGTCCACCTGCCTGTGGGGGATGGTGGTCTTCCTCACCCCAGCTTTTCCTTCCTCTCCTTTCCTCCCTTCTCTCCCCTTGGGACAGTGGAGCCCCTGCCAGCAGGAGAATCAGAGCCTGGACATGAGGTGACCCGTTTGCAGACAGGGAGAGGCCAGTGGCGACCTAACAGGGACGGTCCCCACAAAGGCTCTGCCTCAGGTGGTGCAGGCACCCTGGTGGTGCAGGCACCCTCGTGGTGCGCCCTTAGCGCCATGATGTGGAGCCCACCGCCACCCACGGCAGAGCAGGTGCGTTGGGGGTGGACACGCAGACCTTCCACCAGAGCGGCCGGCGGGCACCGCAGCACCGGGCGCCACTGGCATCCGTGGGCTGGAGCTGAGACCCGTGGCCGGCACCCACCTCCTCCAGCACTGAGCCGGCTGGGGCGCTGCCATGTCGTGGGGCCCCGAGGGGCGGACTGTGGCCCTGAAGTCGAGCAGGACCAAAGCGAAGCCAAGGCTTGGAGAGCCGCCTCCCAGGGCCGACGCTGATGCAGATGTGAGCGTGCACCCTGTGCCGGAGCGCAGCTGCCACCTTGAGCTCCGCGACACCTGACTGAGCAGGCGCAGGTGAGGAGCTGTGGCTCAGAGAGACCCCTCCCCCTGCCGGGGCCCGCCGGGGCCGAGGTGCTCCCAGCCCGGCCACCGTCTGCGGCCTCACCTCCCCGGGCTGGGGCAGAGCTCTCACCTGTGCTAAGCGGAAGACCCCGAATGCAGCCTGGGGACAGGCGTCCTGTCTGCGGCTGTCCTCGGGGGAGGTGCCTCTCGCAGCTCGGCCGCACTCAGGGCTCGTGACGTGCCCGGAGCGGTGTTGACGGCTCGTCTGGGGTCCACGCTGGCGATTCTTCCGCCAGCTCTCTGTGCGTGGTCCCCAGTGGGCTGGAGAGGGGCCCTGGGCAGAGAGGCTGAGCCACTCGGCCTCAGAGGCAGACGTGGGGTTCCCCTCCAACCTCTGCCCTGATCCCTTCATAGATCCTCGGGGGCACACTTCTCCTCCGACTTCAGACCGTCCTCCCTGAACCCGTCCTGTGTCCCAGTAAGGGGATGTCTCCTGTGACCAGCGTCTCGCACACAACGTCATGCCTCTGCCATCGGACTGCGTCTGCGCCTCCAGTGGCTGCAGGTGGGCCCTTGTCTGTGGAAAGTGGCCGGGAGGCTGCGGGAGGCTGAGGAGCAGGGAGGCTGTGAAGGAGGGGGTCACCCTGACTCTCCAAAATCTGAAACAGCCTCCATCCTGCCCTGACTGTGCTCGCCCGAGGCTGGCCTCTCACCTCCAAGCTCCAAGGCCCAGGGCAGCCGTTTGGCTCCTGGGTGCAGACAGAGCACCCAGCCGGTGTGGGTGGAGGCCGACGAATGACACTTCTCGCCGCGGTCCTGGGGACAGTGCGTGGCCTCGCCTGGTGACTGCACACTGATGCCTCCCCCGAGCCAGCTCCTGCGGCGGGGGCGTCGGGGGCACTGGGAGGACAGGAGGGAGGGGCTGGCGTCGCAGTGGGTCAGTGCTGAGGGGGTGGCCAGCAGCCAGGAGGTATTGTTTGAGGCCCAGCTGGACAGGCTTAGATAAGAAAACGACTTTGAAGTATCGATCGCCCACCCATTCAACGAGCACTTACCGAGCACCTACTGTGTCTCGACGTTCAGGTACGCAAGGTCACAAGGTCGGGGGGCCGGCGGCGGGCGCACCTCGCCCGTGTGCCTGCCCCGGTGAAGGTGAGGGTCTGGTTGGGGATAAACAGCGAAGATGCAGCCAAGCTCTTCCACGTCACGTGAGGCCCCGTGGAGCGGGGTGGAGACCGGGGGGCCAGCGGGGGGCACAGCCTGGGGAGGCCCTGCAGTGTGGGGCGTCGGCAGGAAATAACAGTCCAGGCGCAGAGCCGGGGGGGCAGAGGGCGGGGTGGGGGGCCGTGCTTTGCTGGAGCCGATCCCTTGAACTGGATGAGCCCCTTCCCACGCGCACACGCCATGTGGTTCTGCTCCTGGCGAGAGCGGACGCGTCCCCAGGGCCGGCCGACCCCGCTTTCCGAGACGGAGGCGGGAGGGAAGGGTGGCTGTCTGGGAAGTGGCAGCCGGCGGGGGTGGGGGTGCTGCGCGTGCCCCTCGTGGGCCTGGGCAAACTAGGAGGCCAGGGCCGAGGAGAGAGTCGGGGCCTTTCCAATCCCATGTTTGAAGCCCCCTGTGGTCCAGGTCTCTGCGGGGCCCCAATAAGGCCGCCCTTGCTCCCACCCAAGTCTGGACCAGACAAGAACTGAGTCAGCGGGCGGAGAAGTGAACCTGGCTGTGGTCACAGGGGGCTGGGGGCCGGCTCGGTGGACCGCCCCCCGCCTCTCCGTGGGAGGGCCCCAGTCGCGGACAGCACACTCACCTGGCTGCCAGCCTCACCTGAGGGGCTGAGAGGAAGAAGAAGGACAGACGGTTGGCCCTGGGGCCTGAAATCCTGAGCCCGGGGCCGGGCCGGGCCACCTGCCAGCCGTGTGGCCCGGGGACACTGCCTGGCCTCTGGGTCCCCGAGGTAAAGTGCAGGTCAGCACGCTTCCTCCTCGGGGAGGTTTGCAGGGTGGAGCGCGCCAGCGCAGGAAGCTCTGCGGTGGGGTCCCACCGACAGCGGGCGGGGCCGTCTGGCCCCCATTTCCTCCTACCGGTGACCCTGGCGGTGGTTTCCTGGGGCCGCTGGGGCAGCTGCAGCCACCAGACCCCAGGCCAGGGAGCGCTGAGGACGACGTCGGCACCTGGTCGTGGCGGGAGCCCTCGACTCTGGGCGCCTGTGTTTGCCCTTCGACGCGTCTGCGGGAGACGGTGCCACACCATCCCTGGGTACGTCTAAAGCAGTTACGCCAGGAACTCCAGAACCGCGCGACCTGCGGCCGGAAGGCAGGCCAGCAGCGGGGTTCCTCGCTCTTTCCCGGGGGTCCCCCGGGGTGGGACGGAGTCCGTGTGCATTTCGGGCAGATCCGGACAGACCTGGGTTACAGGCTCGGCTCCACAACTGAACAGCCGTGTGGACTCGGCCCCCTTTACACCCCAGCATCCTTCCCTGAGAGTGGGGGGTGGGGTTGTGGCTCTGGGGGGAAAGGAGAAGCTGCCGAAGTAGCTCAAGCCCAGGAAGCGACGGCAGATGGTGCCGCTGCAGCGCCGGCCTGGCCGAGGCCTCTGGTCCAGTTCACTCAGCCCCGCCCTGCCTCAGTTTCCTTATCGGCCCGAACACGTCCCTGCCAAGGCTGTGTGCGTGAGGAGGAAGGGAGGTGAAGTTCCTGGAGCCTCTAGGAAGGCACCCGGCCTGGGCAAAGTGCTCCAGCTGGCTACTGTCCCAGTTTGCAGCTAAGGACCCTGGGGCACCCAGGGTCGGCCACATGCCCAAGGCCACGCGGCCCCCACGCTGCCTGCAGTCAGCCGGCGCTCAGCCCCCGCCTCCCACGCCCGGGACCACTGCCCCGTCTGCATCTCTGCGGGATCGCCCTCCGGGAGACGGCCAGAGCCTCGGCGCCAGGCGGGGGGCCCACAGGGTCCTCATTCTCCCCAGCGACCTGTCAGGGTTTGAGGCCAACCCGTGGACACCACTCAGGCTTGGCTAGAGGCGGGAGGGACGAACCGGGCCCAGAGTTCTCATGTGAAGGCCTGCTGGGCTGGCTGGGCCATGTCCCGGGGCGCGGGGGGGGGGGGCAGTGCTTCCCTGGACACCCAGACTTTTAGAGGGCGCCCGAGACGGTCGGCCTCGTCAGCTGGTTGGCACCAGCCGGTGCCTGGAAGGGCCAGCAGCCCAGCACGTGGGGACCCCGGACGGGGCTGCAGCCCCCGGCCTGGGCGAGCCTGTGGGAAGCCAAGGGGGAGCCGTGTGGGGCCCGGAGAAGGGGGAGGCCCTGTTCCGGGAGGCCTGTGGTCCAGTCCAGTCGGGTCATCTGGGGACAGTCCTGCTCACTGAACCAGGTTTCCCTGGCGACGGACGACGGGTTATGTAAGACTTGCAGAGCTGGGAGGGTGAAGAAAAGTTCGAAGTCATCGCAGACGCTCTGACCGCTGCTGCTGAGCAGGGAACGGGCTTCTGGACAGGCCTTGGTGGAGGTGGCCCTCCAGTGGGGGATGCGGTGGGTGGGGGGCTGCGTTGGGGAGGCGCTGCGTTGGGGAGGCGCTCCCAGGGCAGCTGTGAGGAGGAGCGGAGTGGCCTGCTGTCCAGTCCAGGGGTGCTGATCACCTCCTCCCGCTTCCCCAGGGCCTGCGCTCCTGCCCCCACCCCACCCCCCACCCTCCCCGCCAGGGCAGCGGCCTCCTCCAATACTGGAGGACTCCCCGAAGCACCTCTGCACCCAGCAGTGCCCGTCACTGCGGGTGTCGAGAAGGACGGGCAGCTCCCCCCGGCTCTCAGCACCTGGGAAAGCAGAGGGGGCCACGGGGAGGATGGCCGTCCCCACTGGCGGGTGGAGCGGGGTCCCCTTCAGAGAGCGCCCTGGGCCGGCGCAGCCTCCGTCGGTATTGTTCCGTCTGGTCTCCCCGGCACGCCCCACGCGGCAGCCTCCGTATGCAGGTCCCGCAGGGCCCCCAAGTCCAGCCCCAAGGCAAGTCCTTGCCCCACACGAAGTGCATGCCCTTTGCTCCTCCCACCCTGCCCAGAGCTCGGCCAAGGGCAGTCGTCTCCACTGGCCTTCAGGCCTCTGTCCCCCAGGCGCCCAGGCCTCCCAGCCCAGCAGGGCCAGCCTCCCTCCCCAGCCCCCGCCCTGGGAGGTTGTCCCCAGCTCACTGATCCTCTTAACTTTTAAAAATGACTTTTCCCCTCTCTGCTTTGTTTTCGATATTTTGTATTGCTATGTCTTTAAGTTCATTGCTCTTTTCTCCCGAGATGTCTGACCTGCGACGAATGCCGTCCGATGTCTTTTTCATCTCAGACGTGGCGGTTTCCATGTCTGCAAGTCTGGCCCGGGTCCCTTTTATATTATTTTTCATGTCTCTGGCCGTTTGAATGCGTGGGGCACAGTTCTAATAATTTTTCCTTCTGTTTAAAAAGACTCTATTTTTCAGAGCAGATTAAGGAGCACGGCACAGCTGAGAGGAGGGTACGGAGAATTCTCACACACTCTGTGACCCCCCTACCCCACCTGTAGGGCCACCCCATTATCAAAATCACGCACCAGGATGGCGCTTTTATTAAACCAAGGGGGGAACTGCATCAGCACCGCACTGTCGCCCAAAGTCCGTCGTGTACCTTGGGGGTCGCTCTTGGCCTTGCGCCCTCTCTGGGCTGGTGCATGTGCGTCCCTCCCTGGGACGTCGTACGGAGCAGTGTCACGGCCCGGAGCGCCCCTGGGCTCCGCCCGCTCCCCCTCCCTTCCCCCAGCCCAGGACGACCCCTGAGCTGCCCCCCGCCCCCCCAGCGCTGGCGTTTCCAACTGCCACGTGGCGTGACTCCCACACACACGCGGCCTTGTCAGACCGGCGCCTTTCGCAGAGTCATCACTTCGAAGTTTCGCCACGTTTTTCTGCAGCCCGAGTGCTTGCTATTACTTTTTGCTCTAAGTACCATCCGATTGTCGGGATGTACCGCAGTTTGCTTATCCGCCCACCGACCGAGGGACGTCTTGGCTGCTTCCAGGACGTGGCGATTGCAGATGAAGCTGCTACAGGCACCTGTGTGCAGGCTTTTATGTGGCTACAGGTCTGCGAGTCCTTTGGGTGAACGTCAAGGAGCGCGGTGGCTGGATCGTACGGTGAGAGGGTGGTCGGCTTCGTGGGAACCTGCCGGACTGGCTCCCACGGCGGCCGCACCGGCAGCAGGTGAGACCCCCGCCACCCCACGTCCTCGTCCACACGTGGGGGTGTCCGATTTCCGGATTTCGGCCAGCTGTGCGGTAGAATCTGGCCGTTGTAACTGCATGTTCCTGATGACGTGGGATGTGCAGCCTCCTTTGGACCAGGCCCTCCGCCTCCGCGCCCACGCTCCGACGCCCCCTGCTGTGCCTGGGGGCGGGACTGGCACCTCCTGACCTCTCGGGCCTGCACCGGCCTCGGGCCTCGCTCAGGGTCCGGCCGGGACGCCTGGCCCCGTACTGCTTCCGCGCCCTCAAAACCAGGGGGCCCTTCCTCTCCGACTCTCTTCTCATCTCGGCTCGAGGGCGAGAAGGTGCAGAGAGCTGAGCCCTCTCCTTGGTTCCTGCTCCAAAACTCGGCCCTCCCGTCCCTCTCCCCGCTCCCGGCTCCGACTGGAGCAGCTGCGCCCGCTGCCGGGCCTCGAATTCATCACTCCATGAAGGCCTGCAGAAACGCAAATAAAAGTGAGATTATGGCTTTTTTTTTGTAAGTAAGCAATGTGGCAACTCAGATCTGGTTTGGGCTGTGAGCCGAACCCACCAGAGAGAAATTGATGTTGAAATATTTGTGGATGTTCTCATGGAACATTTATTGTGGGGCGCTGGGCTCCCATAAAGCCTTTCTATAAATTATTCATCATGGAATTCGGATGAAATGCCAAAAACCCTCCCACCCAGGGGCCGCCGTTTTACGTCTTTCCGGTACCTCCGAGGAGCCGGTCTTGGTGAGCATGGCTCGCTGCGGCCGGGCGGGCGGCGTGACTGCGGGGAGGGATGGCTGGGCCTGGCCCCACGGCGCCCGCTCTGGCTGCGGCCCTCCAGGGACACTCGGCCTTTCTTAGGGGACGCGCTCTGCGGGCCCTGCATTGCTCGTGGGCTCTCCCACCCGCTTGAGAGCTGTGGCTTCCTGAGGGCGCTGCAGACATGCATCCTGGTCCCTGCCACCTCCTGTCCTCCTGTCCTTGCAGAGGCACCTGGCTGCTCCTGTGAGCACACCCTTTAGAGCCCACGGACGTCTCCCTGGGCCCCAGCCGAGGGGGTCCTCACGTCTGCCCGGGGAGTGGGAGCCGGTGCGAGGCTAGCACGGCCAGGATGCTGGGGGTCGAGGGGCAAGTGCCAGTCCCCCGAGCAGGGCCTTGCTGGAGGTCACAAGGGCGGGTCTGGATCCTGAGAACAAGGGGAAAGGTGGGCACGGGGCGTTCATTCAGGGAATACTCCCTACAAGCCGAGGAGCGGGGCCGGAGCAGACAGGCCCTCAGCCTCAGCAAGAAGCGCCCTGCTGCGGCCTGGGCCCTGGACTTCTAGCCTCCAGCCGGAGGTTTATGCATTTCGGTTGCCTGGTTGTGGCGTGTTGGTACGACAGCTCCGGGAAACCAACACAGGATGGAGCGACTTTTCAACGCTCAAAAATCGTGGCTCGGGGTTTGAACCAGTGGCCCGGGGTCCTGCGCGCTGGGGCCTTCGGGCGGGGACAAGCAGGCACAGCCTCGGCACCGTGGCCGGAAGACCTGCTGGCGGGCCCCGGAGGCAGCGGGACGCAGGAGCCGGAGGCTTGGCAGCTCTGCTGGCGCCTGCGTCTTTCCCCTCCGAGAGCTCGGTGGGCTCTCCGTAAACATTCGTGGAGTTAATCTCAGTTCTCAGACGCCCGAATGGGGCTCGCGCGCTCGGGATGACGTCCCAAACTCGGTGCCGCTCCCGCGCTGGCCCTGCGTGCTCGGTGATGCGCTGGGCTGCTTCTTGGAAGGCAGGGCCCTCCGGAGACCAGGCGTGGCTGCGGCTCCAGGGGCCAGGGCCGTGTGGGGCCTCGGCCTTCGGGGACAGGCGAGTCTATCCTCCCAGAGAGCCCAGGCCCCGCGGGGCAAGTTCTTGGGGAGGCGGCGGTGGGGACGCTTCCCGGGGCGACTGTGGCCAGGCCGTGGGGGGCGTGCTTTCTCTCTGCCCTGGGGTAGACCGAGTCAGCCCGCTGGTCCGGTGATGTCCACGGTGGCACGGCCGCCTCAGGGATGGGCGGGCCTTCCCCATTTCCGCATGGAACACTGTTAATCGTTTCTTTTCTCTCAGGGAGAAGCAGGCGGTGTGTGAAGGAAACTCCGTGAATTTAGGAGATTTATGCTAAAAATATTCGACGCCTCTCGGAGGAGCAGCGGCTGCAGAGAGCCTTCTGGAGCCGAGCCACTCCTGCCCTCCCGGTGTCGGGCTGGGGCGCGGCGGCTCGCGGCGGCGGCGTGGAGCGCGGCCGGTCCCTGCGTGGGGGGGGTAGCGGGCCCCTCTCCTGCCTTCGCTCCCCGCCAGCCCCGCCCGCTGTTGAATCTCACGCGTGTGTGTGCTTTCAGTTTACTGCTCGTAGGCGGGTTTGGTTGGTGTCTCCTTAAAAACCGCCCACTTGCATGGAGGACTCAGCCTCGGAATTTTCCGGAGCCCCTTAGGCTTGACCACGCCCCGAGCTGCCCCGGGTCGTATCTGCTGCTGTCTCTGCAGGTTTCCGCTCAGGCTGTCCGGTCTCCGAGGGGCCTCCTTTCCTGTCACCTCCTCCCCTGCTTCCCCGAGAGTGCCCCCCACCTGGGCTTTCCGTCTGACCCGGGCTTCGGGGTCCCACCTGCCTGTCTCAGTGTGTTCTTGTCATCCAGCCCTCCCCCCCCCCCACTGCCACCCAACTCGGGCCCAGAGCGCTGTGCCCGGCTGCTGTCAGCTGGACTGTTCTCTCTGCCACCAGCCTCCTTGCGGCCCGTCGCTGAACGGTGGCCCCTGTGAGGTCCCTGGTCTTGGTGGGTGACAGTCTGTCGAATCACCACGTCAGTGAACGCGCTCGGGGGAGAAGCAGTGACACGGAGTCACTAAGAAGCTCACGCATGCAGAGACGCCTTTTTTATTTCCCTGAAACGAGCGGCCTTCGGGAGTGTGCGTCGGTGAAGGGGAGGGTGTGCGTCAGAGGGCGGCCATGTCAGGTGAGGGCACACCTGGCCTCATCCTCGTGAAGCAGGGGGGCCTCCCAGGGCCCCTCTCTCCTCCCTCTAGGTGGGGTCGTCCCCCTCCCTGCCCTGGGCCCGACCCCGCGCCCCACTCTTTGCTGAGAGAGCCTGGGGTGTGTGGTGCACCTGCTGGACTTTCTGTCCTCGTCCTGAATACAAAACGGGGTGCAGAAGGAGGGTCTGGTCCCCGGGCCCCTGGGCAGCTGCTCCTGGCGGTTTGCATTTCTGCGCTCTGCACCTTCGCGCCCCGAGGCCGTGGCTCTGGCCCCTGCCGGCTGGCACAGGGTCACTGGGGAGGAAAGAGGGGGCGGATGGGCCCAGCTCTTGGCGCCTGTCCCCCGCGCCCCTCCGGAAGCCCCTCTAGGTGGGGGGGGCGGGCCGAGTCCCCTCCGGAGCTGGCTGCTGTCCTCTGCGCGGCGATGGGTGGCGGCACGCTCCTGGAACGCGTCCTCGACATCTGTCCTGGGAGCTGGGTCGCTGTGCGGCTCCGAGACGGGAGTGCGATCGGCAGTTGGAAACCGCCTTCCTCCTCTTCCCACCACAGGCAGCCACTCTGGCGCTTCAAGGGGCCATCGTGGGGTTTGCAGCCGCACGGCCCGCTTCCCACACAGCACGAACCCCTCTCTCTGCAGTCAGTCAGTCCCCGTGGGGCCGGCCGGGAGACCCCCTGCGGGCTGGGGGGCGGCAGGAGGAAGGGCGGTGCCTGACTCGTGGCCTGTCCTCCGGGGGGCCCTGGGCTGCGTCCTGGGGACCCAGGGTCCAGAGCCCAGCCGACAGGCTCAGGTGTGTGGTGTGGTGGCAGCCCCCTGCCCCCCCAGTGACATCCCGGCCTCCCGGCCTCCACTCCCACCCTGTCAGAGCCTTTCCACCTGGCGCCGGCTGCCAGAGGGGCCGCGGAGGCAGATGGGTCACCTGTCTTTGAGTTACCCCCACGCCGCTCACCTCCGCCCTCTGTCCCCAGCGTCACCAGCCTCCGCACTCTATGCCTTGAACACGTTGGACATGCACTGCGTAGACCTTTGCCCAGACGCTTCACTGCTGAATTCTGCCAGACATTTAAATGTTATTCTTGAAAATTTATTTCTAGAGATCGGGGAAGGGAGGGAGAACGAGAGGGAGAGAGACATCGATGCGAGAGGCATTGATTGTGTGCCTCCCACACGTGCCCCGACCAGGGACCGAACCCGCAACCCAGGCATGTGCCCCGACTGGCAGTGGAGGGGCCTGGGTGTGGAGCCCAGACGGCGGCTGAAGCCGCTTCTCTGTGCAGAGAACGGGGGGATGGGACAGCAGACCGTGACAGCGGCCCAGGGCCGCACCTGGTCCTTAGCAAGCAAGTGCTCACTGAACGGAAGCGATAAAAACAGTGATTTTGCTTTTTACGAGCCATTGCTTTGCTTTGTGGTGTCCCTGCCTGGACATTGGGAGCTGATTCCAGGACCCACCTGGGCGAGTGAATGCCCGGCGTTTGGCGAATTCATTTTGAGCACGAGCCCGTTTCCCGCCTCCCCTCACGGCTGCGCCTCTCCCAGCAGGCCCGTCTGCCTGCGCGGCCGGGTCTCTCTGGGAGACGTAACTGTCAGCGTTCCCCTCCGAGAGGGGTGCGCGTGGGCTCCTCAGGTGCAGAGGGTGCGGTTCTGCTTCTAACTTCTTCCCCTACACTCACACGGGTGACTAGACACACCCTCACTGTTTGATCAACCCTCTGAACAACCCTCGGATGGGTGCGAACGGGTGGTCGTCCCCTCGCACAGGCAGGGCTGGGGCAGTGTGGGGGCATCCGATGACTGTGCTCACGTCCCGGGCAGGTCGGGGGTGGCAGGTGCTGGGCCTGGGTGACGTTCTGGGGTTTCACCCCTGGGAATAGGAACGGGGTCCCCAGCCCATGCCTGTCCCTTCCTGCCTGGTTTTCCCAGGGGGACGCAGTCCCCCACCCACGGAGATGTGCACTCGGGCCGCCCCGTGTGGGGGCACGTGAGGGCCAGCGAGCCCTGGGAGAGCAGCTCCGCCCGAGGGTGTCTCCCCACCCTCCCCGACAGGTAAGAGCTGCTTCCGGCCTCCGAGGCCTGCCGGGCCTTCAGTTGCAACCTTCGTCTTTCGGGGGGCTGAGCGAGCCGCCCCTCGCCCAGGACAGGCTGCCTCGGGGTTCCTTCCGTATGTGCAGTGTTGCATTCACCGACTCGAGAAACAGATGCTCGGAAACTTTCAGGACTCAAAGGTGTTACTTTATTGGCCAAAACTTTTAACCTGCGCAGGGGCGAACTCCCAGAGTGTCCGGAGACACGATGCTCGGAAGAGCTGCAGACGAGAGTCGCACCTCACGCTTACAGATAAGCCTTTTTATAGACGCAAGCAAGCAAGCATTTCACAGAAGCAGATGTGGCTGTTAGCTATTGGCTATCTTTTGGCGCGCTCGGGATCTATGCGTTGCAGGGTTTGGGGAATGGGAAATTTAAACCTAAACATCTCCTTAAATGGTAATCTGCCTCCAGTTCTTTGTTCTCTGTTCCTGGACAGCCAAATCTCACAGGGACAGTCCTTTAGCTATTTTCCTGGTTCCAACAGGCAGAGGAAGGACCGGGAGACCCCTGGGCCGGGAGGCCTCCAGAGCCCTCGGGCCCCGCTCAGCACAGCTTCCTCCGTGCGGGTGAGGGCCTCCCTCGCTCATTATTCCCCAATGTCTCCCAGTTTACTCGCTTTCGGCTGAAATCGTGGTGGTGGGCTGAATCGCGTCCTCCAAACCGATACGTTCAAGCCCCGTCCCCAGTCACCTGTGACTATGGCTTTGCTTGGAAACCGGATCTTTGCAGAGGTCAGTCAAGCTCAGAGGGGATCACTAGTGGGGCCCCTGATCTGAGGGGACGGGTGACCCCAGCGCATCCTGGCCGAGGGAGTATCGGGGCACCTGAAGGACGAGCAGGTGACCACAGGCTCAGGTGGGGAGAGACGGCGTTCCCCCAGGTAGCTAGGACCTGGGGGTTACTTAGGCCAGAAGGTGAGAGAGAGGTCGGGGTGCCTCAGGCACTGAGGATGCCCCTAGGACTGGACGCTGGGGGCCAGGAGGGGCTGGAAGGGCGGCATGAGGCCATGGAGGTCGGGGGGGAGCCGCTTGTTGGGGGACCTGTGAACTGAGGCAAACCGAGGTAAGCCAAGAACTGTATCCCCAGAAAGTGGGGGAAATCCATAATTACCGTGAGTTAGCATCTTCCCGTGTTTTCAGTCCCCGACTGCTGAGGCCGATGGGAAGCCTGGGCACCCGCTGGGCCCCTTGCACGTCCACGTCCGGCCTGAGCCAGGACCGTGTGAACCACGCAAGGGCGTGCCCCGCCCTCTGCCCTGCCCAGACGTGGCCACGGCCAACGCTCAAGGTAGAAGTGCCACTCGATGCCACCGTCTGGGTCCCCCATGTACAGGGCTGCGGCAGGAGCTGCGTCCCGGGAGATGAATCGAGAGGACGTCAGGTCTTGGGAATCAGGAGGGCGGACTAACGGGAGTGGCACGGGAGGGGAGGGAGAAGCGATAAAGGCTCGTGATCCTCATTTTATTTATTTGTTTTTATCGGCCGTATCGGGGTGACACCTCAACGAAAACTGCACGAAAACTGGGCTTGTGCGCGCCAACAGGCCTCGCTGTCGGCCGGTCAGCCGGCTCGCCCTGGGGGCCGGCGGGCGCTGGTTTCCCGGCACACTGAGGGGCTTCAGAATGGGCTGTGGCCTGGCTCTCTACAGAAGGCAGGGGGTGGGTGGGTCCACCGACTCCTCCTCCCTATCGTCTGGGGGTGGTCCCTGTGCGGGGGGCATCCTACCACTTTGGAGAAAGACTTAGGGTGGAAGACCAGGGAGGCAGGGGGCACAGGTGTGAGGTGGTGCGGGGGGCTGCCCACGAGAGCAGCCCAGACGCCAGGCAGGGGCGGGGGTGGGGCATCTGCGCAGCCCACCTGGACTCTTGAGATGGCCAGGCGCCTCGCGTTCCGTCCACTCGATCCTGGAAGGTTCCGGGTGGCGGCTGGTGGCACTCTCAGGCCCGAGGAATCTGCGCAACATGGCTGGATTTGTTCTGCCGGGTCCTTGAAGCCGTCTTGTCTCTTTCCTCCGCCAGTCACTCTGGGTTTCTCGCCGCCTGCGTGGGCTGTGCTGGCCGTGGGCACTAGCTATCGGTCTGCAGGTGAGGAGGTGGGGGAGGAGCCTGAGGAGAAAAACATCATCTTACGGGGCCTCATTACCCGGAGACTTGCCTTTTCATAGTCGCCAGTTTGGGGGAGGTCCCATCTGGAAAAGGGGAGGACGCTTCTTTCTCCATCCCAGAGGGCTCAGAAGATAAAGTCTCGGGCGCAAGCAGCTGAAGTCTCCAGCCCTTGATCAGGGTCCCCCGCTTTCTCTGCCAGTCCTTGACATCGGCCTTGGAGGCCTGCCAAGGCCATGGACTCAGACGCTCTCGGCTTTTCTGCCCTTCAATTTCATTACCGGCCTGGCTCTCAGCCCCGTCTTCCCACGGGTTGCAGGAAACCCAGCCGCCTTAAATGCTGCCACGGGCACTCCCGGCCTCGTTAGCGAGTCCTGAGCCGGCAACCGGCTGACCCGGACCTGCCGCTCTCTCCCGTCCAGTCTAAGGCAGTTAACGAAGCCAGCAGATTCCCCGACCCTCACGGTGGCCTTGGGTTCCGCACACGTCAAGGGCTGGTGACAGCCTCAGCCCACGCGTCCCTTCCGCCTGTACCTCAGCTGACACCCCGCAGCTGACAGTTTGGGTAGCTGCAAGGCTGCCCGGCCCCACGGGTCACCACCGTGTCACTTACCGCCCAGGACGGGCGGCTTTGCCGCTGTCTCACCAGCGAGCAGTGCCGTTCCGGAGGTCCCCACTTCCTAAGCCAGGGGTGGAGTGTCCCCGGAGGCAGGGCCTGTGTCGAGGGCGGGGCTCAGGCACTTTAATGGGGGTGTGACCCCAGGGAGCAGGAGCAGGGACAGTGGGAGGGGACAGGGCGGGAGGAAAACTAAAGGATGGTTGTGGCTGTGTTCTCCCAGGGACCGACCCCGTGTGGCTGCGCCGAGCGACCCTCGTGGCACTTTGAGGTGAGGCTGGGCCACTTGTCCGCCAGCTCCCAGGCCCCATTTTCCAAATCCTCACCCAGGGGCATGTTTATTGATTTTTAGAGAGTTGGGGGCGGGGAGGGAGAGAGAAACAGATAGGTTGCCTCCCACACACGACCTGACCAGGGATCGAACCCTCAACCTTCTGGTGTACTGCACGACACTCCAACCACCTGGGCCAAGGACCAGGGCTCTGCCCTGGTTACCTGCCCCGCCCCTCTGGACTGTGAGCACTGGCGGGAGGGCTGGGCTCCTTCCAGGCGGGGAAGCTGGGGTGCAAACCTCGGGAGCCAGCGCAGGCTCCGGGGGAACTGTCCACCGCCGCGGTGCTGAACTCAGTGGGCGGGGCGCTCAGTTGCGGCCTCACGGCAGCGCCTGCTACACCCGACACCGGACACTCATTGGCTCCTGTTTCTGCACTTTGGTCGGGTAGTCTGCTGGGACCTCAGGGGGTGTCGGGGCGGCGACTGTTCTCTCTGCCCGGGATAAACAGTGCCTGTCCCCTTCCTCCCCCCCCCCCCGCCCCGTGTGGGCTCCCTCCGGTTTCCAAAACCCTGAACACCACGCCAGCCCGGAACCTTGCCTGCCGACACCGTGGATGTGCTTCAGAAATCCAATTTCCTTTCCCCACGGTCCTGGTGTTTCAGCCCAACCTCCTCAGTCCCCGTGGGCTCACACGGATGGGGCGCGCGCCGCTGCGCCAGGAGGGCGGGGCGGGGGTGGGCAGCGCACCAGCTGGGGGCCTCTTTACAACGTCCGCGTCAGCTCTGGTTTGTGCTGGAGAAATCCGGACAGCCGGCTGTTGCGCCGCGGGGGGAGAAAGCGTCCCATTGGCTCCGGCTCCTGCGTTTTGGCCGAGTTGTCTGCCGGAACTTCGGGGGTGTCAGGTCAGGGCGCTGTCCTCTCTGGCCGGGATACGTAGCCCCGGCCTGTGTTTCTCCGTTTGGGCTCCTGGAGACACGCGCCAGCTGTTTCGTCAAAGCCCAAGTGCTCCCCTGCGGCACAGCCGGGGCAGCTCGGCTAGGGAGGGGACGGCTTTTCTTCCACGTCGGGAGCCGTCCCAGCTCTCACTGCTGCCCGCAGCACCCCTGAGTGAGAGCCCCCCCCCAAGTCATGAACGAGTCCTGACCCTGAGCGAGGGAGGGGCCCAGCGGCGCGTGATGGGGGCTGCGTGTGATGCTCTGAACAACGTGTTGCAACTTTGACCTTGCTGGTTGCAGACGCCCCGCCCCAGCGGGGGGGGGGGGGGAGGGATGGCGCAGCCAGGACGCAGCAGCACGCGAAGACCAGGGAGAGGGAAAGCGAGCCCGCGGGCCCCTGGGGCCCACTGAGCACCTCTCGAACGCAGGGGTGGTGGGCCATGGAGCCTCTGCTCCAGAGCCCCGGGGGACACCCACGAGGACATGTGATGGGGTTCAGGGCTTGCGGTGACAGTGGCCCCCAAATTGTCTCCGGCTTTGCTGGGAGCTCAGGGCCCCGGACGCTGTCCCTGGTGGGCAGTGAGTGCTGCGTCCTGGCGGCCCCTTTGTCAAGGGCGTGACCTTGAGCACGTTATTAGGCGTCTCTGACACCTGATTCCTCATCGGCGCCAAGGGCGAAACCTCTGAGGGTTGTCACCGGGATTAACGGGGGGACCAGGCTCCGCGCTGGCCCCACACGGGGCACACAGCCGCCGAGGGCCCTCACCCCTCCCTGGTCGCAGGCAGAAGGTCAGGCTCCGCGGCTGTGCTGCGGGGAAACTGGCAGTTCTGGGGATGGCAGGCCGAATGTCGGCGCCGCCCTCGGGCTCTCGGACGAGTGATTAAAGGGAGCCTTCAGGCGTCGGAGCCAGGAGAGGCCTTTGGCGACTCCGTCCTGCAGGGGCCGAGGGCCGCTGCTCGGGCTGCAGGCTTTCCCAGTCCCGCTTCCAAAAAAGACCAGAAAGGAGCCAGCTCTCCACAGGTCCCCCTTCCCTGCTGGTCAGCGCCCCGCCGGGATTCGGGCTCCCGAGAGCCGAGGAGACTGGATCTGGGCCCCCAACCAGCCGGAAGCGCGGTCATGGTGCACCTGACCCAACCCCGGCTCCATCTGCTCCCCAGTTTCTGAGATGACAGCTGCTCGGGCTTCCGTGTGCCGAGCACAGTTCCGAGTCCCTTACGTGCACAAACCTGTCCGATCCCCACGGCACCCTGCAGGGTTGGGGGGCCGATGTTACAGATGGGGACGCCATGGCACCGAGAGGGGAAGCGCCGTGCCCAGGTTGGTGCCGGGGGAAGCGGCAGAGCTGGGGTTTGGGGTCCGGAGCACACAGCGCACTGCTGCCACGCCCAGGCACACCCGGGGCACGCCCTCGGCCCTGCTGGACGTGCAGAACAAGCCCCTTCACCGTGAATGTGTCTTCCACCCGAGTTCACGGGCAACATGGATCAGGGCGCATTTCTGGGGCCACGTTCCCCGCAGCATCCGGGCAGTGCCGGAGGCTCGGACACGGAGCGAGCACAACCCCGAGACCCTCTAGAGGAGTCGGTGGCTGTGGGGCCTGACCCACCTCGGGATCATCGCTTCCCCGAAACTCCAGGGGCAAGTTCCTCGAGGGGAAGCTGGCTCCAGGGTGTGTCTGCAGGAAGAGACGCTGGCCCCTCTTCCAGGACCATCTTGACCTCATTTTCCTGCAGCTCCGACTCCGTCCCCCGCACTGGATTCTGGGTCAAGCACGGTCGGAAGGCCGTGTAGGCTCCCCCAGCCCAGCCTCGGGGAACCGAACACGTGTGCCCTGGGGAGCAGGAGTCACGTGACGGAATGAAGTCCCAAGGGGAGGCGGAGTGCCCCGGAGCAGGTGCACCACCAGGGTCGGGGTCCTGGTGGGACCTGGGCTGCCGGCTGCAGGCCCTCTGTGGGTGGAGGGGGAGAGGGAGGGGCACAGTACTGGAGGTGAACCTTAAACTGCTGTCATGTATTCCTGCCCCTAAATCGGGTGCTCAGTGTGGCTTTTGTTTAATCCTCACCCAAGGACACTTTTTTCATTGCTTTTAGAGAGAAAAGAAGAGAGAGAGAGATTCATATGAGAGAGAATCATGTATGGGTTGCCTCTCGTGCATACCTTGACCAGGAATCGAACCTGCAACCTTGGTTTACTGGACGCCGCTCCAACGCCCTGAGCCACCCTGGCCAGGGCTCAGGGTGACAGGTTCGTTGGGGACCGATGGGTAGGTTTCCACACAGAGGCCACTGGAGCGGGGCCTGGCTGCTGCCCACTCCCCATCCCCTGGAGCGAACCGTCGGAGCCGCCTGGGGACCCAGAGAGGCAGCGAGTCCCTGCTGCTCCGGGAGACTCTCGGTCAGCAAACAACGGCCACCGGCAACCACACCCAGCCTAGGAGCCGCCGCCGGCCTTCCCGGCCAAGTGCGCGCCGCATTTACGATGGTCCCTGTGACAGGGGCCACCGTCGGAAGCGCGTCCCCGCCCAAGCCTGCTGACCCTGTCCCGTCCCAAAGGAGCCCTCGAGGTCCCGTGTCTTCTGATGCTCACAAAACATAAGTGCACACACACACAGCGTCCCCACGAGACCCCAACTCCAAAGCCAGCAAGCGCCAGGGCTCCGCCCGTCCCAGCCTGCGCCCCCCCAGGAGCCTGGTCCGAAGCACCCGTCACCGGGCCATTTGACTTCAGGGCCGAAGATCTCTTCCTTCAGTTCCAAGTTTCACAGCGGCTGTGCCAAGGGGTGTTCTTTCAATTCCGCACTCAGCTGAGGGGCCCAGCGGGCGGTACGGCGTGTCTGACCTGCCTTTGGATTGAGTGTCGGTCAGAATCACCCCGAAAGCCTGGCGCTGTGCTGGTCCGGCCGCTGAGGACGCAGTGAGCGCGGAGGAGGCAGAGTCGATGGTGGTGGTGGGGGGCGGGGGGGGCGCGCATGGTTCAGGGCCGGAGCGCGGAATCCCTAGAAGCCAAGCATTTGCTTAAGCGGAGGCTGCGTGTGTCTGCCCCGGGTTTGGTTGTTATTCCGACTCTGAAGTTCATTTCTCGTGTGAGGTTAAGATGTACAAACACATTTCCTGAAGCACTTCTGCCTCGAATCCTTTTTCAAACCTGGAGGAGGCTCACGCCTGAATTAAAGCACTTGATTAAATTTTAAAAAGATGCCTTCGAGGCATTGCATTTTGTCTGGACAAATCCACTCTCTTCGGCTCAGAGAAGGGGGTGCAGGGAGCTCAGACGCCCCTGTGTGTTACCCGTGCTGCGAGACAGCTCTCGGCAACACCCATCTGTCATCTCACCGTGTCCGTGGGCCAGGGGCTGGTCTGGGTCCTCCGCTGAGGGTCCCCCTAGGCTGCCATCGGGGTATTGGCCAGGCTGTGTCCCTCCTGGAGCTCGGGGTCCCCCTCGGAGCCCTTTCACTGTTGGCGGAGTCCAGGTCCCGTGGTTGTAGGCCTGAGGTCTCCCTTCCCTGGCCGGCCGCTGGCCAGGGGCTGCTCTTGGCTCCGAGAGGCCGTCCCCGCCGCTTGGCTCCGCAGTGTCTCCTCCCACAGACGGCTGCTTCCTCCCCGGCCAGCAGGGCGTCTCCATGCGACTCCTTTCCTCTGAGACGGACTCCTTTCCTCTGAGACGCGGTCCTGCTTCGACTCTCACCTGATGGGGTCAGGCCCCCAGGAAACCTCCTTCTGGGAACGCTGTTGATGAGGGACCTTAACCACATTGTCCAACATCCCTTTGTAACCGGACACAGTCCCAGGGGCCCCCTCTGTAACACTCAAAGGAGGGCGTTCTGTAGGGTGTGGGTAACCAGGAGGCTGTCCTAGCGTTCTGTCTACCGAAATTCCTTTGGGGGAGCTCGGGTGGGCAGGCAATGGATCGGGGGAGACAGGGCCTGGCCTGCATCTCCGTGGTGGGTGCTGGGCTTGCTGCGAGAGAGCCCGGAGCTCGCTGATGGCGGGACTATCACCCATAGCCAGGGCTCCTCCCGGCCCTGCCCCAGGCCCCGCCCCGGGCCCCGTGGGCTGCTAGCTGTCCAGCCTGGGGGAGGGGTGGGCCGTGGTCAGACCTAGACGGGCCGTGCTAGGTCCCGGGGCCCAGGTTTCCCTCTGTCTGCAAACCGCCCCCCACCACCTCCCAGGGACTCTGGATGGAAAGGTCTCTGCCTCTGCCCTTCGGCCGGTTCCACAGACAGGAGTTTATTCTGACCTCAGGGGAGTGTGTGACTTGCCCCCTCAGTTAGCTCTGCGGCCTGGAAGGCTGGCAGAACGCCCGCCCCCAGCGTGGTTGTCGCCCTGGGGCCCCTCCTCCTCCTCGTCCGGAGCCGCGTTCCCCGTGCACTTCCTGGTGTGCGGAAGCTCTCCCTCCGCCGTAGTGAAGGGTGGTTCAATCGGAATAAAAGTGCAGCCCGGTGGGCGCGGTGACAGCATCTCCTGACCGCTAGTGTCCGTCATGGGCGGTGGCGATGCGGACCCGTGGGGTCGTGGCCAGGTTACTCAGACGAGGTCGCACCGGACCAGCCACCTGCACTGGACGTCCCGGGCTCGAACGACCGGTTCCCGCCGGACGGGGGCAGCCAGGCCCAGGCAGACCCTCACGGCCCCCACCCAGCCCCAAACACTGGGTTGAAGGAAACAGACCACATTGCGTTTTCGAAAACAGCTCGGCGTCGGCACACCCAGCTCTGCGTCTTTGCTTCCGGACCCCGGAGCGGGGTCTGCGGCGGCAGAGGGTGGGGGCAGGGTCTTTTTCTGTGGGAGTCTCCTGGGAATTCTGTGGGGTCCCCAGCTTTGGGACGGACGTGCCATCTGAGAGCACAGACGTTCGCCCTCCCACGGGCTAATGGGGTGCCCGTACCGGGACTGGGGGCCTCCTGGCTGTGGGACCCTGAGTCTGGCGGGAGAGGCCGGGGGAGGGGGTGGGGAGGTGGGCTCCTGCTCCCGGGCAGTGGCGTGGGCCCCTTGGCCGCCCCAGGGCCAGGCTGCTCCTCGGAGAGACTGAGAGCTGGTGAGTCTCAGCATGCAGACTTGGACCCCGGACCCTCTGTCCTGAGAGCTGGTCAGCGCGGGGACAGAGGTGTGGGCAGGTGCGTTGCAGCTGGAGGAGACAGGCCACCTGGCCGACACTGGGCAGGTGTGTGGCTGGCAGGACTCGCGATGGGACACGGCCCATGATGCCCTTGAGCGTCGGACCACAGAGTTTCGGGGAGCGCTTGTCTCTCTGGGTCTGAGTGCAAAGAAGCTCCTTCGCCCTTCAGCGCAGAGCGAGGCTCCTCCCGGGACGGTGAGGGCCAGGATTCGGCGACGTGGGCCCGACGGAAGGTCTGCTCCAGAAGGTGGCTGTGTCCCGGCCGCACCAGCTTCTCAGGAACGCCAGATGCAGCAGCCGCAGCCTCGCTCAGCTCCTGCCCGCCCCCTTCTCCCTGTTTCAGCTTGGAAAAGGGCCGTTCCGACCAGCCTGTGGCGATGGCCGCCCATCAGGCGGGTGGCGGGGGCGGGGGTTGGGGTTGGGCACGGGGTTCAGAGAGGCTCAGGGGAGACGCCGGCAGGAAGGGCCGACCCTCAGCACGGCCTCTCTCGGTCGCTGCTCGGCGGGTAACAGCTGTATATATTTCCTCCAAAGCTGAATAAATGGGCCTTTACAGAAATTTAGTAGGAGAATAAACCGCCAATGAAAGAGATCAAACACTTAGGAAAAAATCGCTTAATGTTTTTATTTACACCAGGTGGGAAAATGCCAGCCTGGTCTGGGATTGGAGCGGTTACGTAATATACAACCACAAAACCCATGCCTGATGCAACGTGCTGCGGGGTTGCAGGTCCCCGGGTGCTGATTTATGTCCCGTCCTGCCTTGGAGCAGGTGAACGGCAGGGGGCGGAGTGGGGGGAGCCTCGGAGCCGGAGGGGAAGGCGGCTCAGAGAGGCGGGAGGCGGCCGCGGCACAGGTGCGGTGCGAGGCAGCGAAGTGGTTGATAAGGGGAGGACGGTAATTCATGTTGACACTGATCATGTATTATTCAGCCAGAGTAAAAATAAACCTTATTAGCCGGGGAAATAGATCCCCCTTCTTGGGCCCACGCTACGCCAACTGCAACTTAATAGTGACGATGAGGACAATAGCGAAGTTTGCAAACATCTTGTCGGCACTCAAAGAATGAAGTCCCTCACTGGGAAGAGATATACAAACTCACAAAAGCATCTACATAATGCTTTAATTTCCCCCAGCCCCGAGCGGAGCGGAGCGGAGCGGAGCCAAGCCAAGCTGCGGGTCGGACGGACGCTGCCGGGAGCCTGGGCCGGGCCCTGCACTCTGTCGGGCCCCCAGCGTCGGTGTGGGTGCGGCTGGTCGCTTGCTCACCCGCTCGCTCACCCACTCATTCCTGGATTCCCCACCAGCCCCGTGCCACGCACTTCTGCACAGACCTCCCCGCTGAGGATTCTCCCCACTCTGCCAAACAAGTACCATCGGTCTTGATTTTTCAGATGACAGGCGGGAGGCTCCGTGAGCTGTGGGCACAAGACCGTAGGGCCTCCAGCCCTGAGCCAAAAACCGGCCTTTCGCCTGGCTGACCCTTGCAGTGGGCCCGCATGCGTGTCCGCTGGGAAATTCAGAACGTGATCTCATTGGAAACAGGGTCTCTGCATGTCACCAACTGAAAAAGGGCTCGTACTGCATGGCGGGGGGGTGGGGGGGAACCCAGTCACAGACACGCTCGGGAGGAGGCCGTGGGCAACTGAGAAGGGCTCAGAGGGACGTGTGGACAGGCCAGGGGTTGCGGGTTGGCAC
Source organism: Glossophaga mutica (assembly GCA_039655065.1). NCBI lineage: Eukaryota > Metazoa > Chordata > Mammalia > Chiroptera > Phyllostomidae > Glossophaga > Glossophaga mutica. The sequence continues at coordinate 1,977,694 of CM077307.1, forward strand.
CATGAGTGGGAGAGAGGCCTCCGCAAGGAACCAACCTGCCAACACCTTGACCTTGGACTTCGGGCCCCAGAGCTGGGGGAGAGTAAGTGTCAGTTGTTTTGTGCTCTTAGTTTGCGAAGGTTTGAAAGTGAAAGGTGCAGGGCTCATTCCTGCGTCCTCGCAAGGACGGGGGCGGGGGGGCGGGGTGTGTGTGGCGGGAACAACGGGCGTGGCACTGCCTGGCACCGGGAAGGGTGTTTTGGCAGGACGATGCCACCGCGTAGCATCCAGCCCGGCGTCCAGCCCAGGGTGGTCTCCAGCTGGCGGTGGGCTCAGAAGCAGGTCCCATGCCCGTGAGGATCCAGGGGCCGGACTGGACGGGCTCTCGCGCTGGCTTTGAGCTGAATTCCCAGATGGGATGCCAGCGAGGGACGCTGGAGGCTGGAAGTCCGAAGTCAAGGTGCCGGCAGGGCTGTGCTCCCTCTGGAGGCTCTGGGGGACCCCTCTTGCGTCCTTCAGGGTCCCTTGGCTTGTGCCTCCATGGTCACATGACCCAGCCCAGAGCTGTTCGGAGACCACACATCAGAGGGAACCCGCACTTCCCGGGAGGGGACCCCTGTGCTGGGTGTAAGCGTCACTGCCGGGAGGCCAGGGCCAGGTGGGTGTGAGGGGCAGGACTTTCCGGAGGGGCAGCTATGGACCAAGTCCAGTCCCCAGGCCGGCTGGGCCCAGCGGTGACCTCAGCGTCTCGGCCTCCTGTGGGTTCCCCTGAGGCGAGCTGTACCCCATACTCCCGGTGGCTCCGAGGACACTGCTGTGGGCACGAGCATGGGCCCCAACGGCTCAGAGGGGAAACTCGAGTCAGAGGATTTGGACTTCCGCGCACGGAGGTTCTAAGAGCACCTTTGCTAATTTGTGGCATGTCTTCCTTTTTACGCGTGCGCCGAAGTGAGAGCCTGCAGAAATCCCTGTCCAATTAACCCAGAGGCACTCCTTCGATAAGCGCGAGATAAAAGTTAGAAGCCATAAGGAAGCGTCCTGTCGGTTTAATTGGTGGCGTTTTTCTTTCTTAGTGGCAGATAAAGTAACAGAGCATTTTGCCGTCGATGGCGTCTTAAATTCAAACACATATTCTACGTAAAATTCGATACTTCAGCTTTGCTCCGTGCCAGGCACGGTTACGTGCCCGAGAAGCGTGTTAGCTTGTGCAGGTCTTAGGCCGGCCATGCAAAGCGGTGGGTGCGGAGGAGGGATGCGACCCGGGAGGGTTCTGGGGCCTGGGAGGGAGGGCGGACTCCAGAGTGTCCCTGCGCCCTGAGAGGGGACCTTGGTCTCCGTGACGAGGCGCCTGGTGCGTGGGGTGCTGCCCTGGTGGTCGTAACCTGCATCTTCGTCTCCTTGAAGGTATAAGCGTGTGTTACTATTTCTTTGTTAAACCAGAAGAAAATCATTTGCCCGTTTTACTTCTCCCAGAAGAATGGAAGAAAAACCTGGGGAAACGTCCCCTCATATCCTGTCGGGTTGGAAAACACTGAAGCGAGGCGTTGGAGAATCTAATTACATTTAAACGAACAACAACTCTATAAAGAAGATTGATTTATTCAATTTTTGGAGCTCATTTCGTAGCTGTTTTATCCGGAGGGGGTGCGGGGACTCCCTGGGGCTGAAGCCGGAAGTTCCAGGCAGTCCTCGTGGGGCTTCCTCCGTTGCCGTGGGCTCGTGGCGTCCCTGTGCCCCCGTCCCTGTCCCCTGGGCCGTGCTTCAGGGCCGAAGTCCCCAACCTTTTTCGCACTGGGGACCGGTTTCAGGGACTGGGTGTGGGGGATGGTCTCGGGATGATGCGAGGGCCTCACAGCCAGACTCACCCCCTGCTGGGGGTGCGGCCGGAGGCGGGGTCCCCCTGCTCCAGGACGCAGAACCGAGTGGGGGGGGCTGTGATCACACCGTGCTCGGTCTTTTGCGATGAGGCGGAAGCTGCCCCGTGGATACACAGCTGGTCTCCTGCAGCCTCTCCGTGCGGCGGGGCGGGGCCCTCCGATTCCGCACGAGTTTTGGTTAAAGTCCCAGTCCGGGCACCTGGTCAGCCTCACCGGAAACACCCACCCAGCCGTTGCCAGCCCACCAGCGTCTCTGCGCGCCATCTTCTCACGAAAGCCCAGTGATTACTCTTTACAGATGGAGGACCACGCGCAGGGCAAGCGGTGCGTCCAGGCCCCCGGGCGCTCTCCGCTCTGCCTCCCCACGACCCTATCCTGGCAAAGCCTGGTTTTGGAGCCGCGGTCCCCGCGATGCCCTGGGGATCTCGACGAGAAACAGCTGCGGGCAGAGACGCCCCATCCTCTTCCTCAAATCTGTTATCACGCCCCCCCCGCCCCGGGTTCCTGGCATCCATCACAGAGGTTTCCCTCCAGGAGCACGCTCCGCTCGCTCCGCTCAGACGGAAGCCTCTCGCCGTCCGCACCCCTCCACGCGGTGTGGCCTGCGGGGCCGGGTTCTGGAGCCCCATCCACGCTCAGGTGCAGGACCCAGTCTGCCTCCCTCTTGCCCCTGGTGCTCATGTCTCGTGGCACTTGGACGCCGGGGTGCCGATCCTCCATTTCAGGGGGTAACCGCCGCCCTTGGGCGTGGCAGTCACAGGGGCGTGGGGGCAGGGTGCCGGGTGTCGGCCTCCATGGCTGTGTGCCAACCCCAGCTGTGGGGCCTGGGGTGAGTTCTGAGCTGAACTCCTGCCAGGGTCCATGTTTTTGCACCGCGAGAGCCCGATCTGGCGGCAGTGCCGGGATGCGGAGCCTGGCGGGGATCCAAAGAACCGTTCCAGTTTCTCAGAGCATTTTAGGTAAACAAGCGCATAGTAATTCATTCTTGCCAACGGGTGCACGAGAAAGGCGGATTTAGTGACTGTCTTACTCTTTTTTTTTTATCCTCACCTGAGGACATTTTTTCATTGCTTTCAGAAAGAGAGAGAGAAAGGAGGAGAGAGAGAAACATCCACGTGAGAGAGAAACATTAATCGGCTGCCTCCTGTAGGCACCCCGACCAAGGATCGAACCTGCAACCTTTCAGGATATGCGATGATGCCCCAACTGAGCCATCCCGTAAGGCCAGGGCTGGCTTACCATTTTTCATCTTCAGAGAGAGATGAAGCAAAGGGGACTGGGGAGCCAGCCAGCATCTTGCCCTGGCCTTGCCGGCCTCGGTAGCCTCTGTGGTTCTGACCCCAGTTCTCGTGTGTGTGCGGGGGCGGGGGGAGGGTTGCATCCACACCTCCAAGCTGTTCTCAGATGCTAGCTGATGTCCTCCAATTCTCCCCCGTGTGGACCCTGAGTGGGGCCAGCGTCAGCCCCCACAGGGGCAGGGCCCACGCCAGGTTGTCACCTGTGCAGGTCGGAGGCTCCTCGGGGTCAGTGACCCGGGCAGAGCTGCTCCCCGTGGCGACCAGTTCGCTGGTTTATTGTGAAAGACCACAACTCAGGACCAGCCCGACTTAGGGAGAGCCGATGGGTGGGGTGCGACCTGGGCTGGGGTGTGGGCTTGGGGCCCTCGGAGGGAGCTGCGGCCCCAGCACCCCCACCTGTCCGCCGCCCCGGCAGCTCCCCAGGCCCTCTCCCCCAGGGTTGCCAAGGAGGCCTCACGGCCCAGTCACTACAGACCGAATCACTCGACCTCCGGCCCCTGCCTGTGCCTGGAAGTTCCCACCCTCCGATCCAGAAACGGCTCCGCTGGCCTCCAGCTGCAGCTCAGGTGCTTTCTGCAGGTCACCTTGTCCACGGAACCAACGACATCTGCATTGCCCTCCTGGCGGGAGCTCCCAGTGTGGCAGGGGCTCCGGGCCAGACGCTGGACGGAGACCAAGCCTCCGTTTCCTGAGATAAATCAGGGGACCGCAGCCTGCCTTGTGCAAAGCACCCTGGGAACTCGCTTAGGGCGAGACTTTAACTGAGGGTTGACCAGGGGCGGGCGGCTCGCTTCCTGAGGCCGCTATGTGAGGATTGCCCGAGGGGAGCTCCAGCCGCCCAGGGGAGGGGGGAGGGGGGGGCGGGGCGGTAGGACGTGTCGGGCGAGGGGCCAGGCCTAGGAACCACCGGTCAGGGTGTAAACGCAGACTCCCAGGCCCCTCCCTGGATGCTCTTGTCCAGCACGACTGGTGGGGGCCCCGGGACTGGCATGCCCTCCAGGCTCCCAGGGGGTTCCCGCTGAGGCATGTGGGTCCCGGGAAGCCTGGGCCTGCGGACGTCGCCCCGGTAACCCTGGTTCCTTCCCAGCCCTGGGCTGGGGTCTGAGGGTTTGTCCAATGCTGGCCTCCCCGCCCCGCCCCTGGTAAACCACCAAGAACAGAATACATTTCAGGGTGGTCACTTAGTATCTCCTTTGGCTCGATTTGTGGATGATGAAGCTGGGAAGGGATGCGATCGGGAAGGGCTGAGTTACAAAGCCCCTCGAGTAATTCACACCGACCACAGCATCTCCGAGGCCAGCTTCCTGGGCGGCGGGTGAGGGACACTGCAGCTGCCAGTCCTGCCACCCCATCCCTGCGAGGGGGCGACTCACGCGTGTTCCTGGGGCCCGGCTCGAGCAGCTCCAGGCCATGGGTTCTCACGCGCGAGCCTGGGGAACCCAGAGCCCAGCGAGGTCACCGTGGGTGGCTCCGCCTCTCCTCCTCCTCCGTGCTAGCTAACCAACAAGGCAGCGCAACTCTTCCAGAAACTTCTCTCCATGGGGGAGCTGGGCTGCACCCCTTCCTTCCTGCCCCAGCGCTCCTGGCTGCAAATGTTTGTCACGCGGACCAGCTTCTCCGGTGCAGGTGCATCCTGGCGCTCACCGGGCATCTGTTTAGACACACCCTCCCCTCTGTCCGGGCCACCTTCTCGGGGTAGGCTGGGGCCCACCCCTGCAGTTCATCGGGGCGCTCGTCCTGGAACTTCCACGGGGGCGGGAGGGGGGTGGAGGGGATTCTGGCACAGCGCTTCCCCCCAGGAGCTCCGCCCACTCCGCCCGCTCAGCAGGGCGGGGCAGCGCAGGAGGGAGGAGTCGGCGGAGGGGGGCGGCCCCCCCCCCCCGCCTGGTCTCGGAGCCTCGAGGTGTTTCACACGCGGGGACGGAAAGGGCAGCACGCGGACGACGGTGGACAGCATTGTGACAACTCCGCGGGGGCCGGGCCGGCGCCGGGAGCGTCGGGCACGGCTCTGCGAGGCACGCGCACGTCTAATCAGCATTCGGCGCAGCTGGAACCAGCAGGACGCTGCGTGCCCGCGGAAACGGGACAATAAAACTGAAAACTGGGCAAAGGAAAAAAAATTGGGCGAAGGGGCGTTAATGTTCTCGACCCACGTTCAAATGCACTGCGCAGATTAACGTATTCAATCCTCATGTTAATTTTACGATGGGGGGAGTTTCAGCGTCCCCACTTTGAAGGTAAGAAAGACAACGCAGAACTTAGGGACAAAAAAATCACAGAATGAAAAGAACATTATGTAATCATAAATAAGTAAAGAAGAGCTATTCATCATTCATATATATGAACCTAACTGCCTAGCTTCAAAACAAGCATCAAGCAAAAGTAATAGAAGTTTGGAGAGAAATTTTAATGAAGGTTTTCACGGTGAATCAAGCAGATACGAGAAGGCAGGAGGCCCGCCACCGTCTTTGTGGGCCCGGTGAACGCGCTGGGGCCGTGAGGTGGGCCAGCAGCCTGCCCCCGGCGCTCAGAGGGCGCCCTTCCCCCGTGCGCACGAAAAACAGCTACAGAAACGGGTCTCAGCTTTGAAGAATTAATATAAGATAAGCTGCATTCTCTAACCTCGATTGAATGAGGCGCACATTAACAAAGGGAAGTTTTTTTAGAAAGCCCCATTTTGGGGGAAGTAATTAACATAGCTCTGAGTAACCCTTGGAAACGATCGAGGAAATTAAGAGAGATGGTGGACGAGCGATAATAGAATTCGACGTGCCCGAGTCTGCGGCCCAAAAACGAAGAGATTCTTAGAGAGAAACTGATGTTCCAAATGTGTTTCTCAGAAAGCAACAGAGGCTGAAATGCATGAGCAAGAGAGAGACCCCACCCTGCCCTCCCCCCACAAATACGGAAGGAAATGAAAGAGAGGAAAACGGGAACAAACGGAATGCATAAAACTGATAGGGAGGGTGAGCAAACCCAAAAACTGCTGAGAAAAATGAACACGCTAGACTTCTGCAAAGACCAATTAAGAAAAAGACTGAGGACTTGTAAATAAACAAGGTGAGAAATTAGCATCACAAACAGGCACATTTTACTGAATTTGGTACTTAGATACAATGGATCAACTCTTATAAAAAGCACAAAATGCCAAAACCGGTATAAGAGAAAGCAGACAACTTGAGTAGACAGAGACACGTTAAACAAGTTATAACCAGGATCTTCCTTTACAAAACAGACAACAAAAACCAAAAATGAAGAACAAACGAAATGACTAAGTGGCAAAGAAATATACCCCTGTGCAAAAAAATGCCCCAAAACAGAAAACCACCAACAACACAAAAAAACACAACTCCAGATGACTCTTGGGGGAGATTGCTACAATATTTATCAAGAATGGTTAATTTCGTTATTTAAAATTGGGTTTTTAAAAAGATTTTTTTAAAATTTATTTTTAGAGAGGGGATCGGAGGGAGAAAGACAGGAAGAGAAACATCCACGTGTGATTGACTCTCATGCGCCCCCTACTGGGGGACCTGGCCTGCAACCCAGGCAGGTGCCCTGACTGGGAATTGAACCGGTGACCCTTTGGTTTGCAGGCCGGCACTCAGTCCACTGAGCCACACCAACCAGGGCAAGAACGGTTTATTTGTGGTTTTATACAAGGTATTGGGCAAAGTAGAAATTGAGTAGTACTTGCCTGGCTCACTTGATGAGGCTGATGGACTCTGGATTTCATAATCCCATAAAGACAATCAGAGTTTTTAAAAAATTACAGGCCCACTTCCATTCTCTCCAAAGGTACAGACATTGTTTGTTTGTTTGTTTTAAAACAAAAACACAAACTAAGCAGACATTCTAAGTAAAACATTGGCTAGCTGAACCAGCAGCGTACCGGGAAGAGCGACCGTGAGGAACTCGCGTTTCCGGAACATCTGGTCCGTCTCCCTCCCGTCTGCCGCAGGAACAGGCGAGGGACGTGCCCGCCGGCATCGAGGTCGGTGAGGAACGGCGCTGATACGGCCCGCGCATCTTTGAGATAAGGCAGGAAAACGCACAGATGAGCAAAATGAAGCTCTCACACAGCGGGGCTCTGAGTGGACAGAAGTCCTAATGGGAAAAGCAAAGGTTGAAAGAAGGTCTCGGTTGATCAGGTGCAGGGATGCCTCAAATAAGAATTTGAAGCCACAAGCCACAAGGCAACAAGTCGATACGATCACTGATGTCCGGGTGAGAGACTTTTGTGGCGTGAAGGACAATGTGGACACGGTTAACACCCAGCTGAGCAAACGAGACAAGATAGTCACCCTGTTAAAACCGACAGGGGGGTCGGACCTAGAATTTCCAAGGAGCTCCTGCCAATCAAAACGACAAGGACAGCAACCCAGACAGGAAAATGGGCAAAGGATGTGGACAGACAGCTGATGGGAAACCCAAAGAGCTAATCAGCCTGACCAGAGAAGGTCAAAGTCATTAGCATCACGCACGGGCGTGTGGCGGCGGGACAGCACTCCAGGTCTGTCCGACTGGGGGACAGGAAGGAAGCCGGCTAAGCCACGTGCCCGCGTGGGTGTGGGCGTGGCAGGGTGCGGGAGCGGCGCGGGCGTGGCGCGAAGCCGCAGGGCCAGCCTCGACGGCTGCGGGCGTGTTGCGCTGCCGCCGTTCCAGCAGGCGGCGAGGTCGCGGCGGCTGCCAACCCGCAGGCATGCACCGCAGGACCCAGAAGGGCCACGGCGACACCGCCGGCCCAGAGACATTCTGCCGGGACCCCCACGACGACGGGCATGCTGCTCAGCGGGCGTGCTGGGGGTGTGGGGTGTGGGAGGCAGCCTCCGGTGGGGGGGGGCGGGGCGCGTGCACCCCGGAGAGCTGGGCGGGAGCAGAAACTGCAGACTGGATGTGCAGGGGGCGGGCGGGATGGACTCAAAAACCCGGCGGTCAGAGAAAAGGACGGCGCAGAACGGGGTGGGATGGAGGGCGCCCACTCTGCCCAACCGCTGCCTCTGCGGAGGGAGGAAACGCGAGGGGGAGGGGCCCCCCCAGGGAGCACGGTTTGGCCCAGTGTAATGCGCGAGGTGCCCGGCCTCGGCGCTAGAGACCACGAGGGGTAGCCCTGCGCTTCGTCCCAGAGGCGGGAGGGACCGTGCCTGGACGGTGTCCTGCTGGCCCCAGGAGCCAGGAGAATGCTGTCGCCTGGGCAGGTGCCGCTGGAGGTAAGCGATGAGGCAGGGGGGTGCACCGGAGGGGCCCGAGCGCCCCCTATTCCTGGCTTAGCCCTCCACCCCGCCGACCGAGGAGGCGCACAGGCTCTGGTCTGCACCGCCGCCTGAGACTCAGGCCAACTGTTGCTACGCCACAGACCCGCTCTGGGTCCTGCCTCCGCATGTGTGGGGGTGAAATGGGGGGGACTCTCCACCTGGGCTGGGAAGGCCTTCCTGCTCCATCCTCTCAAACGAAGTTGAACTTCGTGTTCCTGGGATTCCGGACAGGTCTGTTTTCGGCTGGCCCCTGCGCCCGAGCGCCTCGGCGCGCTGGGGCCCTTGGCTAAGGCCTGGGGTGCTGAGAGGGGAGAACCTGGTCCTTGGGTGCCGAGAGCCCAAGTGGGAGAAGGGAGGAGAGGGGAAGGCCCCACGGGACCCTTCAGGAAAGTGGTGGGGGAGAAGGAAAGCCGCTTTTGGGATGTCTGAGCATGAACATGTGTGGGAAGCATCTTCCGGCAGGAGGAGAGGGGGCTTGGCTGGCACTGGTCCGGCCGAGGGTCCTGGGCCTCGGAGAGCTTTGCTCCCTCCCAGCTCCTGGCCCCCGGGTCCTGGGTGGGCTCCAGTGCCCCCCTCAATCTGTGCCCTGCAGCCCCGGGACCCGGGGAGGCGAGCTGGGGGATGGCGGCCCCTCCTGGCACCTGCCACGCACAGCCTGAAAAATTCATGCTCTAGCGACCCCAGTTTCTCTCGGCATCTCACGCTAATTTCATTTCATTTGGATCCTGATGGATTTTGGTGCAAGACAACGGCAAACCTTTGCCAACCTCGGGCAGTGTAATAACCGAAACCTCTGATTAAAAATGTTAATAGTCTGGAATGAGGGAGGGGGTGGACCCGGCGCAGACGGAGCCTCTGCCCCTTGAGGGCAGCCGTGTCTCCGGGACGGGCATCTGTTCGCTCACTTCCCCCCGCAGGAACCAACCAAAGCATCTGAGCTCTCGGCGACACGCTTTCCTTGAGACACCAACCTCAACTCCTGCATCGAGGTGTCGCTTTACTCGGGTCTGGCCCAGGCTCAGAGGTGCCAGCCCTCCGGTGCTGCAGGCCACCTCCCCCCGCCCAGGGCCCCACCCTCATCCTGGTTTCCTGTCATAAAGACCACCAACCCGAGGCTTGGGACAACGCCAACGGAGAGCTCGTCAAGGGTGACGTGGAGGATGGGCTGGAGATGATTCTGGAAGCAGAGGCCCCAGGTCGCACGCCGGGGGGGGGGCAGAACCTTGCCCTTACCGCCCCCCCAAGTCTTCCTGCTCTACCACACCCTCTCCCAGGTCGGGGGCCCAGGGGCATTTCCGCCTGCAGGGAGCGAGGACTCTTTGGCGACTCCTCCCGAGGGAGCTACCCTTCCGGGGCCGCCCACCCCGTCCTCCGTGCGGGGACCCTGGCTCCGAGACTCTCACCCACAGCACTCTGGGAGGAGGGCGCTCGCCTTCTGGGCCCCGTGGAGATGAAACTCCCTCCCTCCTTGAGTTTGGAGCACAAGGGCACACGTGGGTGAAATTCCCCAAATCTCAGGTCCGGGCAGAGATGGAAGTATTTTCGCTGACTCTCAACCACAGCCCACGTGCAGGCGACCGGCTCCGGGACCAGGTGAACTGGAATCGCCCTGGGCCCTCGCTGGGAAGTCGTTGTCCTGCGAAGCTGCGCTTTATTGCGCTGCCTCAGTGCCAGGGGCTGGGCAGGGACGAAGGAAAGGGAGGAGTTTAATCGAACTGGAGCCCGGCCTTGGGAATACCCGAAAAGGTAGCCTGACGAACAGCTGCAGGTGAACGCATCTCCTGAGGACCCTCCCGCCCCCTGGACTGGGAGAGGAGGCTGGTGGGGGGCGGGGGAGCCCGGGGGGAGAAAGAACAGGACTGGAGCCCTGCTTTCGGCTCCCCTCCCGCGTGGCGTGTGTCCCCAGGGTCCCACGGGAGGGCGTGGGCACGCTCTGAGAACCGCCCCCCCACCCCACCCCACAGCCACACTTCTGCTGCCCAAACGCGCGGCGTGCTCAGCTGGAGAAAGCCGTTTAGGGTGTTCGGGGAGCTGGAGCCGCATCCTGGGGGCCTCCACGGGGCCCCCACGCGTGCGGACGACTCCCGCCAGCTGCCCCTACGCCTCTCCCTCACCCTCATCGGCTAACTCCTACACTGCTTTCAAGTTTTAGCCCGGATATCCCTTCGTTGGTTGGGGGCCTCTCACGAGATCCCGTCCCTGTCCCCGCCCCCGCCCTGCCTGCGCCCTGCGCGGAGCTCCGGCGAGGGGCCACGGCACCTGTCCGTCCCACTCAGCGTCCACGCCAGCCCAGAGGGCAACTGTAATCTATCTATTTATTTATTCTTAAAATATTATTTTCTTTTTTTTTTTTGTTTTTTGTTTTTTTTTTTTTATATTTTATTTATTTATTTTTAGAAGAGAAGGGTAGGAAAGAGAGAGAGGGAGAGAAATATCAATGTATGGTTGCCTCTCATGTGTCCCCTGCCGGGAACTGGCCTGGCAACCCAGGCATGTGCCCTGGCTGGGAATCGAACCTGGATCGTTTGGTTCGCAGGCCCGCGCTCAATCCACTGAGCTACACCAGCCAGGGCCTAAAATATTATTTTCTTAAAAAAGACTTTATTTATTTTTTAGAGGGAGGAGAGGGAGGGAGAAGAAGAGGGAGAGAAACATCCTTGTGTGGTTGCCTCTTGCCCGCCCCCTACTGGGGACCTGGCCCACAACCCAGGCCTGTGCCCTGACTGGGAATTGAACCGGCGACCCTGTGGTTTGCAGCCTGTGCTCAGTCCACCGGGCCGCACCAGCCAGGGCTCGTTGTTTAGGAATCACAGGAATGACGATTTGTTTGGTAAAAGGACAGCAGAGACGCTGGCGATGTGTAGCTTCGTCAGGTCCTGGGGGCTGTCGTTGCTCCCCTTAGCGGTGGGGAGGCCGAGGCCGCGGGGGGGGGGGGCCGCTGTCCGGGGCTCAGGGCGCAGGGCCTCTCCCTGCTCATCCTGGCCCGCTGGGCCCCCCTCCCCCACTCTCTGTGGCCGGTGCGCCGGGGCCGCCCTCGCCTGCCTCACCTGGGGCCGGGCGGGTGCAGCGGGCTGGGCAGCCCCAGCGTAGCGCCCGCTCTGGCAGAAATACACAGAACGGCGGGTGCGTCATTGGCCGCGCGCCCCACATACATAGACCAGGCTCCACGTGGCTGCTGGGGCTCCCACGGTGCCGCGCCCGCAAAGCCATGAACTTGAAAATGGAATTGATGTGCATTGATTTTTTAAATAAAGTTATTGTGCTAATAGTCACTCATTAGGATCTGGAGCGGAGCACAGACTTCTGTCTCTGATCCCGCAGCCCGTCCCTGCACGTCACCGGGGATGCCCGTCCCAGTCCTCACTCCACGCACTCCCGCTGGGCCTTGGGGGGCAGCCCACAGGCGCGGCCCAGGGACGTGCGGGGTCCGGACCGTGAGCCTGCGCACTGAGCCGAATCCGCCGGCACCTCGACCTCGGGCTCCTCGACCCCAGGACGGCCTGTCGGACGGAGTTCGCGCTGCAGCCGGCACCGACGGGCACCAGCTGCCGACGCCCTTCCTGCGCCCGCTTGAAACAGGTCCCCTTGCCCCCGCTGGGACCTCGAGGGCCGGCTCAGGTCCCCCCAGGGGACCCACGGGGCCTTTCCTGGTGGGGCCGGGGGCGGGGGCAGACGGTGCCCTGACCTTCCATCTCTCAAGGAGGCTGCTGATGCTGTCATGCTACCCAAGCACCGTGCGTCCCTCCCTCCAAAGTGCCACGGGGCAGGGATGTCACAGGCCGTTACAGAGGAGATGGTGGCGCATCTGGCCGAGTGTCCCTGTTCTCGACACTCAGTGTCAGGACGCATTTTGAGTGGAAACGAGGCTGTGCGCGAACCCCAATCTGCTCGAGACGCCTGTGGGGTTGGGGGAGGCGGGACTGGGACTACCCGGCGCCCACTCGTGGCTCCGACTGCGCGATCGCAGACGAGCTGAGTACCCCGGCGCATGGGGCCTGGAGGGCCTGGGCGTCAGCCCCTCCACCGCCCACCAAGCCTCAGCCCGCCGCGCAGGATAATCCGTGGGCCCCGGCCCCTGCGCTGTTTTGCCAGACCCCCATAACCACCTGCTTCCACGACTCAACACCCCTCAGTCCTCAGGAGTGCCCGGGGGCTCCACGGATGGCAGGCTCATGGGGTGTGCGGGCCCACTGAATGAGTGCTGCTCTCGGTGGTGCTCAGACGGGGTGCCGTCTCTGGATTTAATGAAAGCGGCTCCTGGGGTGCTGGCAGAACCCGCTCCTTCCCGTCCGCAGGGGCGGCCGTGGCTGAGCTTCGGAGCGGCGCCCGGTATCAACATCGGCATCCTTGTGGCGCTGTTCCGCGGCTGACACAGCCGTCGAGGGGAGAGGGGCGGGCTTCCCCGAAGGCGCTTCGCTAAAGCCGAAGCTCAGAGGTCTTCCCGGGTTGTTGATTTTTTTTTCTTGACTCTGTGGGCTTGGGTTGAGGAATGACACTTCCAGGAGCGTTTTTCCTCTCCCTTGGCCTCCCAAAGCAGAATAGATGGTCTTCATGTTCTATTGCAAGGTGGCAACAGCAGGCAACCCACGCCGAGGGCGCCCTGTGTCTGGCCGGCGCGCTATCTGACGGTACACAGTTCGTCTCCGTCCGCGTGCCGTGCTGGGGGCCACTCGGAGGGTGGCTTTAGGCCGAGAGGAGCCGCACGATTTGCTCGGTCTCCCAGCACTGCTGTCAGAGGCAGGAGTGCGGGTGAGAGTGTCACCGGCAAAGCCCCCTTCCCGGACCGGTTCCCCTACCACCTGCCGAGCAAGGAGGGCCTGCCGGTCCCCGGCGAAGAGGGCAGCCTCCCGGGACCCTCCGAGTGACTCACGCCCACGGCAGAGCGCCGCGTCACCGTCGAGATGGCGGCTACGGCTTCCAGGCCCCTCGGCGGTGGGTTCCGAGTGTTCAGTAGGCGTGTGCGTGGGTTGTGGCGACCACGCGACGCCGTCGCCGCACCGCAGGCAGCGCGCGGGGACAGCGACCGCTTCTGCGGGCAGATGTATTTTTCCCCTGAAGATTCTCATCCCCTGCCTTTCTCTCTCGCACGATCCGTCATTAGCACAACCTTCGGTCGGTCCTTCTCACCTCTGTGACAGTGACGAGCCTCCGGAAGCTCCTTCAAGGACTCGGCCCTCCTGCCGTCCCCCGTGAGGAGGTTGGCACCGAGGACGCTGCGGGGTCCCCCCCTGTAGCCCCGTGGGACGCCCGCCTCCCTCCCCGTGGTGGGAGCCACTGACCCAGGTCTTAGTTCAGTGCGCTCCCCGCCTGGGCCCCCCCCCGAGTGCCTTCCTCGTTGGAAATTAGATTCAGGTTTACCCCCGGGGCCTCGGGGACGGAACAGAGCCCCAGGCACCCACGCGCATCCCCGGCAGGGACATTCCGGGTCGCCCGGCCACCGTCGGTGGATCCTACAGCAGGCTACTTTCAGCTGACGCCCACACCTTATTTTCGCTTTGTTTTCGGGTGACCTCGGCTGTCGCCCGCGTTCTTTCCCTGCCCCGGGACCCCACCCAGCGCACCGCAGGACCCCAGCCCCCGGGTCTCCCGGCCCCGCTGGGCTGTGGCAGCTTCTCAGAGTCTCCTTGCTCGTGGCCGCCTACTTCACACCACGTCCCTCCACGGGGACGGCGGGCGTGTTCTCTTGCTGAGACCGGGCGCCAGGCTCCGGGGAGGAGCCCCGGGCACCTTGCCGCTCAGCCCAGCACGTCGGGGCGCCTGCCGTGCACACGGCTCCTCACTGCGGACGTGACCTTGGCCGCCGGGCTGCGGGCCTGTGGGTCAGACGGCTTCTCCACCGCAGTGACTCTGGGGTCCCCGGGGGGGGGCAGCCCCCCTTCGTTCTGGGTTAGTTCGCTCACACAGTGGACAGGTCGAGGCTCCCAGGGCCTCCCGGGGCAGCGTCCCTGGGCCAGGACAGTGGGCAGCTGGCAGCCCGGCATGACTTTGACTCTCCCTGGCCGCCCGGCGGCCGTGGGCTTGGTGGCGGGTGAGTCCCGTCCGGCCCTCTTCGGTGGCCCTTCTCGTCCTCCCTTCCCGAGTCCCCTCACAGTCCCTTCCGTCTCGGGGCCCCCGGCATCGCTGCGGTGGGTGTGTGGGGTCGTGGCCCCGACACGTTGAGAGGAGGCTGGCGCAGGGACCGTCCCCCCACGCAGGCGCCGGTTCCCGCAGGGACGCCGGCGGCTCCCTGGGGACAGCATGGGACCACTCGGCGTGTTGGGGTGTTTCCGGAAGGACAGGCTCGCTGGAGCCTGCTCCCCACCAGGACGCAGGTGGGCGCTGCTCCTGTACCCAGCTAACGGGTCACAGGGCAGCTAGGCGTGCTGAGTCCCCGCTGGGTGCCAGGCACTCCCCACGGGGACCCCGCCCTCCCCACAGCCCTGTCAGGTGGGAGCCGCGGTGGAGCTCAGGGCTGGGGAGACTGAGGCTCCGGGAGGGCGTGTCTGTCCCGTGTCACCAGGGGGCTGGGGATCTAACGGCTCGGGGCGGCTGCAGAGCCTTTGCTCACGCCCGAGTGTGAGCGTGAGGGTGTGGGTGTGAGAGTGAGCTCGTCCTCCTGCGGCTGGTCTGTGCCGGCACCGGGTGGACGCTGGGCCCGGAGAGCCGAGCGCCTTCAGGGCAGTGCAGGGTGCTCCGGGCTCGTGCGGCCAGCCCTGGGGTGCTCAGAGCCGCCGCAGTGGGGGAAGGTGCGCCGCCCGCCCCGGGAGGGCGCCGGGACCCGGGGGTGCTGCTCGGTGGCCGTGCTCGCGAGCTGGGTGCTCGGTGGGACCTCCCGCAGGACGGGAGGGCAGCCTTCAGGAGGCTCCTGCGGAGGCTAGAAGGTCAAGGACGAGGCAAGGCTCCCTCTGTGGCTGGGCTGCCGCGTCAGTCGCTGGGCCGGGAGCCAGGGCCAACGATGGGCCCCGTGTGTGCCAAGAAAGTGACATTGCCGGGAGGAAAGCGGCACGGAGGCGCGAGGGGCGGCGGCAGGAGAGCAGATGTCATCCCCAGCGCGGGAAGGCCCACGGGTGCCCGACTTCACCCCCTCACCGGGGGTGACAAAGTGACCGCACACTCAGGCGGCCGCCCGGCAGGACCGTGGGGCGGGCTCCGGGGTCCCAGAGCTGGGCGTGGGCTGGCTCTGCCGCCAAGGGGCGCCCGTCCGAGGCTCGGGCTGCCCACCTGCAGAACGGGGGCAGCGGGGCCTCCCGAGGGGCGCCGGTGCCAAGTGACCGTCACAGAGTCTGCGCCGTCACTGACGGGGGCCGCGGGGGGAGGGCAGGGTGGAACCGGAGGCAGACCGGCCACGTCCGGCCCTTTCGGCCTGGCTCCCCGGTGACGCTGCTGGCTGACGCCCCATCACGCTTGTGTCTCAAGGGACAGAACGGAGACATGAAAGTGATTCTGCTCCTCATGTGCGTGGTGGCCAAAGGGTGGGGCAGGGCGGGGCCATCTTCACACCTGCCGCCCTGGGGGTCCTGCTCCCCGACGTGGGGGTGGGGGTGCTCCTTCCTCTGCCCCCTCCCGTGGTGTTGATGACCGAGGTCTGCTGGAGGGGCCCGTGCTGTCCGGGGAGCCAGCGTGCCGGAGGAGGCGTGTGCCCTCACGCCTTTGAGGAGGGCCGGCCGAGCGCCTCCGGGCCCCTCGACGGGCCTGGCCTGGCCTCGCCTTTGCTGCACTCTGGGGTGCAGAGGGCCGCCCGCTCTGGGGAAGTGCGACTGCGGCTTTGAGGGGACCTGTGACTCCAACACGTAACTGAGGGCCGCGTCCCCCGAGAAGGAAATCGGGATCCTGACGGGCTTGTTCTCCAGGGGAGCGCTGTCACTGAACAAGCCGGGGCTCAAGGTGACGCCCTGGCCCGCGCCTTCTGAGGTGAGGTCCCCACCTCATGACGACCAAATGCTGGGTCTTGGTGTGGCGACACGGGGCACGTTCTCAGCCAGCAGCAGCTCCGTGTGTTCTGGAAGGAGCAGAAGGCGCCTCCCCAAGACGCTCCTGAAAACACCCAGGGGCGGAGCCGAGTCCCCGCCCACCTTCCTGGTGACGGAGCAGGTCCCCTCCGTGGCTCTGCTGGAGGGAACCCCTGGGGAGGGCGGGGCTCGGAGAGTGTCCTTCACAGCGGCTTCCTCTACCAGGCGCCTGCTGTAGCACGTTGGGGGGGGGGTGTGGGGACACAGACAGAGACACAGAGAGAGGGAGAGGGAGACAGAGACACAGAGATAGAGACACGGAGAGAGAGACAGAGAGATGGAGAGACCGAGAGGGAGAGAGACAGAGGCAGAGACACAGAGAGAGGCAGAGAGGGGGAGCTCGCACGCTAGTCGCTCCGCTGGGTATCGCCGCCGCCACCGTAACTCGCAGACGCGGCGAAGGGCCGAGCGTCCGGACAGCCGACGCCGAGCGCCGAGGCACGGAGGAGCCCGGCTGGGGGCCGCCGGATTGCAGAGCCAGGCGCACCTGTCCCTCTGGAGCCAACGGAGCGGGCCTGAGCGCCCACTCCCGGGGCCTAGGCGGACAGCTCGCCGCCCCTTCCCCCGCGCTGCGGGCCCTGGAGGACGGTGGCCTCCCTCAGCAGCCTGGGCCCCAGCCCTGGACCCAGCACCTCCTTCTGCTCCCATCGGTGGGGCCCAGCTTGCTTGGGACCGAGGACGACACGGTTGCATTGTCGTTGCTCCTGGGCTTCATGGCCCCCTCTCCAGGCCATGGGAGGCTGGCCGTAGAACTAGTTCATGGGGCGGGGGGCGGGGGGAGGGGCTTCGACAAAGCCTAGCTCACTGCAGACTGTGCACCGAACGGGGCCTCTGCCTTGCTTCCCACCCAGGGCGCTGCTTGCTGCTTACAGTGCCCTCGGAGCAGAGGGGACAGGGCGCAGGCCACGGCCCCCCGCCGCCCGGCTTGCCGGCAGCCTCGTAAGCACGAAGGAATAATTTTTCACGGTGATAAGGGCTGCGGGGATGCAGAAATCACCACAGCCAAACGGCTCCTGCCCGGGGAGGTGCAGATGGGTGGGAAGGGACTTCTTTTCCCATTTTTAATTTACAAGAACCTTGTAAACTCCTAATGAAAGGCGCACCGGCGATGCAGGAGGCTTGATTCATTAAGCCTGTATTTACCCTTAATGCCTCCAAAGAAAAATAATTTCGTTACTGAACATGAGTTATGGGGCTCGGAGTGGGCATCTCCCCACCGGGATCTCCAGGCCTGTTTCTGGCGACGTTTCCGGGTGTGGAGCAAAGGGGGCGGCCGGTGGCACACGCGTGGTGTCCTGTTGGGGTCACCGCTCTGAGAGGCGCCTCGATGGGGGGTCCCGAGCGAGCCGCCTCCTCCAGACCAGTTGTTCCCAGGCCTGGAGAGGCCGGGAGGGGCACGTGACCTTCCTGCCGGTCAACTCTAGGTCTGTTTCAAATCCACATCCCCTTCCCAATGAGCCTGAAATTGTTCCGGGTCAGCACTCCTGAGGGGCAGACCCTAAGGGCCCAGGAAGTGTGTTCTACAGTGCTCGTGCGAAGGGGCTTCCTGCTGCACTGCCCCTCGTCCTGGAGGTCCCCCAGGGCAGGGATTCCGTGATCCAGTGGGTTATTATTACTGCACGTGGGGATTCCTGAGGGCCAGGTCCCGCTGCGCACCTCTGCTGAGCCAGGCGCTGGGCTGCGGGGAGGAGTCAGGCGCGCTCTCTCGGAGCTCACGGCCGGGTGCACGTGGCCTTGCTCTCAGTAACCCACGTCTGTGGACTGACTTGGCGGTGTCCGTGTGAGCAGGAGGCAGCCCTGTTGGAGGGGCGAATGAATGGCTGCAGACACGGGTGTCGGAGACGGGCCGGCTGCGTGGAGCGTGCACAGGGGCAAACGCATCAGCTCTCCGTTGCTGCGTGACGAGTAGCCCTGATCTCGACACACGCCTATTGCGGCCCGGTTTTTGAGGTCAGTTCGGGTGTGGGCCAGCCGCTCCCCATTTCAGGGGGGGGGCGTTCTGCCCCAGGAGGGTGGCATCCAGGCTGCAGGGTTGTGGGGATGGCAGGGGAGCAGCCACAACCTTCATCCCTGTGGCCTCTCGTGGACCTCATGGCGTGTCCCCGTGTCCCTGAGCCTGATGGCAGGTGGAACAGACCCCTTGCCTGTGGGGTCAGAGGACCAGCCGTGTCCCCCGGGCAGTGCGTGCCTCCTGGGGATGGTCACCCCCTTTGAGGATCGCTGTGGGGGCGGAATGAGGGGGTGCATCAGGCTCCCAGGCTGGTGTGATACACAGGTGCCCCACTTCCTTTCTTGGGGGCGTGGTCCCTTGAAGGTGCCCTCGGGAGGAGCAGCTGCTCTCAGCCAGCTCTGTCCCCAAGCCACCGCCTTCCGTGGGATTAAGTTACTGCGCCATTCAGTTTAAAGCGTCGTCCTGCTGCCCACGTGTAAGGCTCCCAGAGTTCTCTGAGCTTCCTCTGATGCTCCTCACGCTAAGGTGCTTCCCACGCACCCTGTCCGAGCCCTGCCTGTGAAACACGGCAGTAACGGCTGGGGCAGGAGGGGCCGTGGGGCGGCGCTCATCCTCGGCCCCGGGGCCGTCACCCTCCATGCACTGAGGCCGGCCGGCCTCCCGCCAGGTGTCTGAGCCCAGGTCCTTCCACCGCTGAGGCCTGGCGAGAACCGGATGGGAAAAGCATCCGTAAGGCTCTCCCCACTTCTGACCCAGCTGCAGAGTCCATGGGTCCCCAGGGGCCCCCTCGAGTGTCACAATTCGCTAGAAGGAGAACTGCCCCACAGGCCCGAGGGGCCAAGGCTTGTGCGAGGGTGCGAGGCAGCGTCCGGCGCCGACGAGGCTCTAGGCGGAAGCCGTTTCCTGTCTCCTGTCTCCCCGGTTGGCCCACGTGCCCGCGTGCCGATGGGTCTGTGTCCTCTGTCCCTACAGGTCCCGCTGAGCTTTGATGTGTCCACAGTTTGGCCTGAGTCCAACAGGAGTGTCCAATGGGGGCCGAGTGTGGGGACTGGGTGGTCCGGGCGATCCTGAGGCCCTTTGGGGGAGGTGAGTCCCCCTCTGAACAGCATGTCTGGTGGCAGCAGTGTGTGACCCCCCCCCCACGGAGTCTGAGTCTGTGTTGGACCCGGGAGACCCCCCTCACTGAGCTCAGCCCCTCCCGAAAACACGCGGACACACGGACCTGCTCCGTGGGGCACCGGCCGGGCTCAGCCCGCCTCCCCGGCCGTCCTCCCGGGCACGGCGGCCCTGTCTTCTCCGGTCTTCGCTGAGCACATGCTGAGTGACCGATGGATGCGGCCCTGGCCCCAGAGGTCGTATGCGGGACACAGGAGGGGGCGCCGTCCCACCGGTCCCTGAGGGGTCTCCTCGTCCCGGAGGGAGAAGTGCGTCCTGGCCCCGTCCTTTCAGACCCTGCATCCGAACCCCTGCTCCGTGGTCCCTTCGTGGGGCTGGGGACACTGGGCCTGGAGCACCTCGCTGGCTCTGGACCCCCACTGCCTCCCAGGGCCAGTGCCTGAGCTCCCGGGGACAGGGCAGGCACAGGCTTGCTGCAGGACTTGCTCGCTGACCGCGCGCACAGTCGGTTTTCTGACCCGTCACGAACATCATCCTGGGTCGCCGAGGGAAGGAGGCGGTTGGATGGCGGGAAGGGTCTCGCCGGGCCCACCCAGGTCTCCTGTCCAGGCTCGGCCACCGCGTCGCGGCTCCCACCGGAGCGAGGACCTCGGCACTTCCGTCTCCCAGGGATGCCCGGGCGAGCGCCAGGCACCTGCGACCACTAATCAATTATTCTTTATTAAGTGCATTTCCTTCATTAGTCATTTCTTTGCCACTTCATTAGTTGCTTCTCAATTTTCAGTGGATTTCAGGCGTCACTGAGTACAAGATAATTTATTTTATTAAGCAATTTATTTTCCGGGTACATCTTTAAAGGTTAATTAATCACTTTGCATGGAGGGGGAGAAAGGTGGGAGATCCTCGCGGCCTGAGGCATAAGTCTCCCCGTGGACGCTCTGGGGGAGAGAGGTGAGCTCTTCCGACTTGGGGAAGGGGAACGGGGGCGCCCTGAGCAGGGAGGGGCCCTGCAGAGCCAGGGAAGTCGCGGACGCAGACGGGGCAGGCTGGCGGGCGGCGGCCCCAGGTCCAGGCCCGCTCCTCTGTCGCCCGGCCCGGCGCCAGCCTCCCCGCGGGGAAGAGAAACTCCCCCCGGCTGATCCCTTCCTTCCACTGAGCCCAAACCACCCGTTGCCCCAGCACCTCGTAAATAATCAATGAAAACACGTGACACATACTTAGCGCGAAAGAAACCCGCTCCGAGCCACAGTAAACTGCCGCGGATGGTTTCGGCCGCTGCGCTCGGCGAATGCCTTTTCACCCCGGTTTCCCGGGGACCAGGGAGAGGGTGGCTGTGGGGGCTTGCCGGTCGCTCTGGGTGGGGCGACCCCCTCTGCCCCGACTCCCAGCCTTTGTTTTTAGGGGGCAGGGAGGAGCTGGCTCGCCAGGCCACAACAGAGCGTTCCCCAGGGCAGGGATTCCCTCAGTGCCCTCCCTTCCCCCACGCGAGTCTCTCTGAGCGATCAACGTCGTCACCAGGTGGTCCTCCAAGCAGCCAGGAGGGAACGCTCGCTCTGGGCGGGGAATGCGTGCTGCGACCTCCTGGCGCCCTCTCCAGTCTGAAGCCGGTGGCCTTCCTGGTTCGCACCCGAGGAGGCGGAGGCCCCCAGACGCTGCCCCGCGGGCCCGCGCTCCGGGTTCGAGGGCGGGGACCCAGCTCTCTACTGTCCGCTTCCCTTGCGGCGGGGGCGTCCTGGTGCGCCTGGTGAAACCCGCACTGGGCGCTTCTCCGAGGCGGGTCTGCGGGCCCTGTCTGACCCTGGAGACCCTGCCGAGTCCACAGGAAGTAGCTGTTTTTTCGGAGGGAAAAAGCAGCAAAACAACTTGGTTTACATGTGTTTCACAGCAATAGCATCATGCTTGTAATGCGCTCTCTGCTCTTAACGACTGGGCAGGGACCGCCCGTCTGGGCCGCTCCCTGGAGCAGAAATTAACTGGAGGTGGGTGTTCGCGGGGGATCCCGTGTTCCGACAAGGGGCGGGTTACTGCTGAGGTCTGTAAACATCCGCGCCTCTCTGCGTCTGGATTCCTGCGCGTGGATCACTGGCTGCAGAGTAATCGGTGGAAGTCCGCGGTAGTGATGCAAAAGGAAACCTAACCCGCACAGCCCGGAGCAGTGGACACAATGGAGAACAGCAGAAACAATGTATCCAGTGCCGAGGACTCCGGGGCCAGCGGACCGCAAACCTGCCGGCCCTGCACACGCAGCAGAAAAGAAAGTTTTAAACAAGTACAGCGGAGACTCTCTAAACGCCGGAACTTACTGCAACAGGGATCCGATGGCCCAGAGTCCCCAGGGTGCCATTTCTTACCAGGCTTTCGAATGGCGGCACGGCGCCGTAGAAGCTTTTAGTTTATTTTCAGAGAAGCAAAGTGACTGTCCCTGTCACTCAGGCGAGCTAATCTTGACAAATACTAAATTACATTTCCCGGCACAAAACTGACAAGTGACAAACTCTGTCACCGAGGACGGAGAGGGGACCGAAAGGACGCGGGTGCCGTGCTGCGCTGCACGCCTCCTGGCGGCGAGGCGGCGAGGAGGCCGAGAACCGGGCACAGCGCTGAGGGCCCTGGGAGCTCGGAGAGGACAGGCGAGGGTGTGACTCGCTCTGTCTCCGACAGCTCGGGCACGTCACAGGCGTCAGGGCTGTGCGCAGCAGCTCCCCTCAGAGCGTGGCTGGATAAAGCCGCTGAGGGGTCAGTGTGGCAGGCCCTTGGTGTGGGGGCGTTTCACCCCGAGGGACAGGGGCTGGGGGGTCCTGCATCCCAGTCACAGGGGACGAGGGTTTCTGTGCGGCCGCTGACCCCCTGTGAGTTGTGACGAAGACTTGGAAGGCGGCCCTGGCGGGCGTGGCTCAGTGGATTGAGCACTGCCCTGCGAACTAAAGGGTCGCGGTTCGATTCCAAGTCAGGGCACAGGCCTGGGTTGCGGGCCAGGTCCCCAGTAGGGGGCGTGTGAGAGGCAACCACACATTGATGTCCCCCCCACCTCTTTCTCCCTCTCTAAAAATAAATGAATACCATCGTAAAAAAAAAAGACTTGGAAGGCGGCACCTGGTCAGCACCGAGGGTATGCCAGGTGCACGCACTCGCGCTGCGTGGGAGCCCCGGGCACAGGTGGACCGGGGCCCAAGGGACGGGACGCAGGGCAGCGCGTCCCAGGAACAGCGAGGGAGAGCCCGGGACGCTCACGCCCCAGGAGCCGTGCGAGGACCCCCCGGTGCCCTGGCGGGTGAGGGCGCAGAGCAGACGCGAGTGCGTCGGACATGCGGGCTCTCAGCCCCGTCCTCGTTGCAGCGGGAAGGGCTGCCTCTCCACGGCGCCGGCGCCCGAAAGCCAAGAAGACGGCTCCACGGCGGACATGCCGGTGCCCGGGGTCCCGCACCTTCTCTCACGCGGCGATTTCCGCCACTGGCTCGGGCAGGGAACGGGAGTTGAGGATGGGAAATATTAAAAAAACCCACCCAGCGTGGCGTCAGATGGCGAGGGAGCGTCCTGGTGCCCTGGGCAATGGCGCAGCCCCCCCGCACCTTTCCCCGGGGGGGCACCTCCGCCCCCCGGCTCTGCAGCCCCCGCTGTGACGTGGCACAGAGCTTCGAGCCGGCCGTCAGTGCTGGCCCTCCACGGCTGCGGCCGCCCTGCCGAGCTGGCTTCGGTCCCCAGCAAACCTGGCCGGCCGGCCGGCCAGGGCTTCCGGTCCCGGCAGGAGGGGAGAGTACGGAGACACGCTTGTCCGGGGCCGGCCCCACGTGGGCGTCCGGAGGCTCTCAGACGCCATCTGTCCCTCGGCGTCATCACCAGAGTCTTTCACCTTTAAATACGATGTTTTATTTTTATTCAAAGCTTGCTGAAAGCCACTGGCTGGTGCGTGAGCCCAAGCTGCATCACATCGGCCGCGAGTTCGGGAAGTCCCTGCTCGGACCCGGGACGCCGGTGGCACCGACCTCACGGCGGCGGGCAGAAGGAGCGTCGTTGGCTGCCGGCTGGGAGCCGGGCTCTGGGCCAGGCCCCAGCCCCGGGTCCGACCCCACGCTGCCGCCCTCCGCGGAGCGGCACGACCTTCACCTTTGGGGGGGCGGGGAAGCCAGGCTCCAGGAGGTGACCTGGATGTCAGGCGTGCAGCCACCAATTCCCACGGCCTCCTCCGCTGCCAGACAATGTCAGGGTCGTGGAACGGCCCCCTCTGAGGAGCGGGGACCTGAGTTCCCCTTCCCGCTTCCTACCTGGTGGAGCACCGCACGCTGGCCTGGGCTTCCAGTTGAACACGCATCCTGGTCCCTTTGTGTGGGTCCTTCTTGCCATGCCTGGTGCCAGCAAGCGGTGGCCCTTGCTCTGAGGGAGCCCGTGACGCTGGTGGGGAGAGAGAGGCTGTTAGGTAGCCTCAGACATGGACGGTCGGTGGCAGAGTCCAGGCCCCGGGGCCGGCCAGCTGCTCCCCTGGAGAGTTTCCCCCCTCCTGCATCCTGCCAGCTGGCCCGGCACTCGGGGAGTGACCCTCGAGGACCCTCCCTGGGGGACATCGCCCCCTGGCTGCAGCGCCAGGGAGGGGGCTGCCTCTGCTCAGACTCTCGCCCGAAGGACGCGGCGAGCAAGCAGCTCATCTGGAGTCCCCGTGCCGAGCGCACCCCAGCCCGCAGCCTCACTCACAACTGACTGCACACCTGATCCGATCGATCGGTGGTCCCAGAAGGCTGTTGAGAGGAAGGCTCTGAAGAGAAATCCAGTTCGGAGTGGCCTCGGCCATCGCAGGGAGGGCCCCACGTGGGGCTGTTGCCTCGGAGAGGCCAGGACACTCATCTTTAATGGGCTCCTGGTGGGGGCTCCCAGGGGCCCTGTGCAGCCCGGAGGGACAGAGCCCCCGAAACGGCCCGCTCCAAGGAAGGCTGGGCCGCAGGGGCTGGCGATTGCTGCACATTCCGTAGGGAGCTCGCCTGCCCCGGAAGCCTCCCCCAGAACTTTCTGGAAGGGCTGTTTCCTGAAGCTGGTGCCACATTGCCGAGGGGGGCTGAGTGATTAGCGCCAATTTATATTAATGGCATTTTCAATTAGCCACAGCTGAGCCTGGCTTCAGCCCTGCACACAGGGAACCGGAAGGGGACATGCAGAAATACAAAAAAAGTGAAAACATAAAAATGGGGGAAAGAAAAATAAAAGCAGCAGCTGTGCGGCGGGCGGGGGCTGAGGGCAGCTGTCCTTCCGGGCACCCGGCAGCTCCCCCAGGCCCTGCCCCCCTCACAGGGGCCCCTGCGAGGCAGCCCCCACCCTGAGAGGGACCCCCTGCGTCTGCTGCACCCGCTGGGAGGGGCTGTGGGGAGAGTGGCCTCGGAGGCTGAGAGCCCCTGAGCTCAGCGCCATGGCTGCCTTGGCCTGCCCCCGTCTGCCTCCTCAGGGGCCCCCACGGACCCCAGGTGACAAGAGCGGGGTTGGGGAGGTGACGGTGGCTCCCGCTGCTGGCATGTTTGGGTTTGAGGGGGGGCTCGGCTGTGACTCCAAGTCCCCGTCAGCTTCTTGAGCCGGGATGTCCTTCCAGCTACCATCCTCCCCGTGGCCCTGGCTGCTGAGAGGCCATCAGAGGATGGGACACCTCGGTGACCCGGGTGACTTTGCTGTCCTGCTCCATTGCTGAGTGGCCTTGGGCGAGTGTCTCAGGCAGTTGGAGCCTCAGTTTCCTTTTCTGTAAAGTGCAAGACAAACTGTGTGTCCACCCGTGAGGGGCCAGGAGGACCCACGGAGCCGAGGAATTCGGGGTGACAGCTAGGGGCCCCCGCAGGCTGGGCCCTGTGTGCCGTCCCCGCCCCACCCCCTGGTCTGCTGGGTGGTGGGGGAGAGTCCGGTCCGGGAGCAGAGGCAGGGAGCAGGGGGTCACGGGGCCCTGGGACAGTGACCTCTTTATCCCGTGGGCGAGAGCGTCAGTCCTTCAGCGGCCTCGGCAGCAGCACCCACTCTGCAGGGTGCCCAGCAGGGCTCCATGACGGCCCACGTCCGCCTGGGCTCCTGCCTGCCCGCGCGGAGTGGACAGCGGCTGACCGAGGGCGGTTGTTACCGCATCTCTCTTCCAGCTGAACCGGCCCCGCCGTCCACCAGGAGCTCTGCCCTCTCACCCCACTCACGGGAGAAGGGGGCTCGAGGCCTGAGCGCCACGTGGCCAGAGCTGTGCCTGGTGGTGGATGCCCCCAGGGCCGAGCCAGGTGCCCACCCACGGGCTTGGAGTCCGTGGTCAGGCCCCTCCCACATCTCTCGGAGCCTCGGTTCACTGCAGAGTCGGGGTGATGCTGGCTCTGCTGGCCCGGGGAGGGCCTGGGGCGGGGACTGGGCTCCCTGCCGGAGGGAGGCCCTCAGTAAACAGCTACCTCGGGGCGGTGTCCGGCCGGCCCCGCCCCTGTGCTCTCTGACAGGTGAGGTCAGCCACGGGGCACAGGAAGGACTTGGCGGGTGAGCGGGGAGCCAGGCGCAGAGCCGGCCGTGGGCTGTCCCGTGGGCCCCTCCCGCGGCATCCGGCTGCCCCCGGCTGAATGCTGTGTGCAGCGTCTTCCCGAGACACCGCTGGAGGCAGGTTCGCCCGGTCCCTCCTCCCAGGGTCTCCTCAGCTTCCTTAGGAGAAGGGAAAGCTGGGAGCCCTGTGTTCTTGGCACTGGAAACACACCCACGAGTCTCCATGGAGAAGCAGGACAGGGAGACTCTCGTGGGTCAGAGCAGCCGGTCTTCGACAGGTGAGGCCAGACCCCGGGACCCGGGAGTGGACGCACTTGAAAGTTATAATTTGCACTAATTGACACTCGGCCGGCTTGTTCCCGGAGAGCAGGCCCGTGAAGCCGCGGGGACAAGGAGGCAGACTCGGCCCGAGATTTGCGGCTGTCGGCCGCCCCGGAACAAGAAAGGCAGAACTCGCCAGCCCTTCGCCCCTCTCCGCCTTCCTTGTCCCTCTCCATCGGGAGAGAGCTGAGGGGAGTGGGGACCCCATCTCCACCCCTTCCTCGGGCAGCAGGAGGCCAGGCCCTCCCCGCATTACCAAACTCTAGGCCCCAATCACACGTCCCCCCCACCCCCTGGCATTCAGCCCCATCTCCTCTCCCCCAGCCCCGCTGGGCCCTCACCGCCCCCCTCCCAAGAGAGCAGCAGGGAGAGGACCCACGGAGCTGGGAGTGAGGGCAGGCGCAACCTCCCCGACCCGCCCTCCGGGCTCTGCGGCCTGGGCGGTTTCTGAGCTGCGTCTTGCGGCTTCTCTGCGAGTCTGGCCACCTCGACTGGGTGCCCCACTGTCAGCTCCGCCTCGTGGGGAGCTGCGAATCTTTGTGTCCCTCTCAAGGTTCCTGAGCTTCCTTCTGGGGTGCCGTGAGGTACGACGGCTGGAAACAGGCTGGCCGGCTTGGTCTCGTCCCTGGTGTCCCCGTGCAGGTCAGTGCGGACGCTCGGACTGATTCCGCCCCACTCCCGCTGCCGGGCGCCTCTGGGGACCCTGCCCGAGGGCGGTGAGGGCGTCCGGGCTGGCTGGTGGGCCGGGCACTGCTGCCCTTGGGCCGGAAAGCTCTGGCCGCTGTCCTCAGTCCCTTTGCTGGTCTTTCCTCGGCTTCTGGCGGCTCCTGACTTGTCCCCACCGGTCGGTGCTCAGCCGAAGACCTCCAGGAGACCCCTGCACATCCGGGTTCCCCCCCTCTGTGTCGCCCCGGGGCTGGGGCACAGCTGCCCCGCCTCCCTGGATGTCCAGCCCCGCCTGCCCCACCCCGTGCGCCTGCAGGCGCTGCCCGGGGCCGCTGTCCACGCTGCTGCCCGAGACTCTGGCCGGGCCGTGAGCTGCGGCCCTGTGGGGCTCAGCGCCTTCGTAGCCCACCGTTCGGGCACCCCTGCCCCTCGTCGTCTGACGCCCAGTGTCTTGAAAACCGCTATTTCCCGCATTTGTCCCCTCTGTTTTCAGCCAGGGGGCAGTCTGGCGTCTGGAACTCCGCCTTGGCGGGGAGCAAAACTGCCCGCTGTGTCGCCTAGCCTCTGACCCCTGCCTGGGCCTCTCGTCCACCGAGACCCACGCCCCAGGACTCCGAGAGCCCCCACGCACCCGTGCTTGGCCGGTGTTCTCTGCCCAGCTGACCCCTCGTGGATTCTCCCCCCGAAGGCCGCTGGCTTCTCAGAAGGGCAGGAGCACGCGTCAGCGTTTCGCACTGCAAATTCCCGGACTCACCCTCCTGTCCGTCCGAGCAATCCCCCTCGGCGGCTGGAGTCACCCGAGTCTGCACAGCAAGGCCGTGCCTGGGGGGCGTTCCTGAGTCCGCAAGCCCGGAACTCCCGGCAGCCTGTCTGGTGTGCTTTTGAAGCCCAGAGCAGAAGCCGGTTTCCCAGGAGCGGGTTGCAGTTGTGGGGGTCAGGGGTCAGAGGCAGGTCCCAGCCCCTGAACGGAAACGAAGGCGTGTGGGGTGAGTGCCTCCCGCAGCCCAGCGCAGTTGGCCGAGGTCAGGCGCGGACCGTTCTATCCCGAGAGTCTGCGGTGGGCTGTTGATCGGCTAAGCTTTCCCTTCTGGGAGGGGCCGGGGGGTTAACAGGGGCAGCAGAGCCCCCATCCTTTCGGGGCTCACAGCACCCCCTTGCTCACCCAAGATGATGCTCCCTTGGCTCCAACGGCTCTTCGGTTTCCGAACCTTGTCCCGTCACCAGGGCAGGGGTCTCCAAGCCTGTGCCGCCCGCTCAAACGGACGCACACGTTTTGGCGCTGCTACCCTTGCCCTGCTCTCCATCATGGGAACGGCGAGTACTGGGTTTGGGGGGGCTCCTTCAGCCTGCGTTCTAGAAAAGAACACACGGAGTTCAGACGAGCCCAGCAGAGCCCAGCGGAACCCAATGGAACCCAGCAAAATCCAGTGGAACCCCACAGAACCCAGCAGAACCCAGAGGAGCCCCGCAGAGCCCAGTGGACACAGCCAGCCCCCAGCCCTTGCAGAAGATGGGGGGGGGCATCCCTGAAGTCTCAGCCAAGCATTTGGGCCTGAGGGTGGCTCAGGAGGGTGCAGGGGACGCAACTGTCCTCCTTCCACCGAGAAGGACATGGGCCTGCAGTGGGGTCCCCCCCAGAAGGAGTCTGGGCCACCTCGCTGAGGGCTCTTCTTGGAGCCGCCTTGATGGATCAATGCCCAATTCTCCCACCAAAGAGGCGCTCGTCTGAGAGCCCCTTGGGAGCTGCCCACTCGGCTCTCCACCCTTCACGGCGCCGAGTGCTCGTCTTGGACTGCGGAGCGCAGATCGAGGCCTTTCAGAGACGCGGGCCCCAGGGAGGGCCCTCGGGGAGGGGATGGGGTGCCCCATGGCGGACGTGGCTCAGGAGGAGCTGTCTGCAGCTTTCCGTGGAGAAGGTGCCCGGACCCAGAGCCGTCGCCCCATTCCCCAGAGGAGCGTGTTTCTCCAGGAGGTGCGGCCGACGCTCCGGGGCGCTGGGCTGTGAGGACAGAACCGAGGGGTCTGAACCTCAGGACTCGCCCCCGTGAACTTGGGGTGCTGGCTGTCGCCCTCAGCAGGCTTTCAGGGCCGACCCCCACGGTGGCGAGTGTCAGAATTCGCCTTCGGAGGCTGATAATAATACTCCATCGTATCGAGACCCCGGGGCCACTTCCACAGGGGAACGCTTCCCAGCCTTCCTTGCGGTGAGTCTGGGACCACGCGCTGTGTCCGGCCAAGAGGATCTAGATGCGGGTGGAAGGGGCGCGCCCTGAGACGGTCCCAGGGTGCCGGGGGCCAGATGCCTGCGTCCCAGCAAGGGGGGCCCGCCAGGTTACCAGGAGATAGAGTTCCCTGTGCAAGCCACAGACACTTGTCACTGTTTGTCACGGCAGCCGGTGGGGGTCACCCCGACTCACACCCCCGGCAGAGTCCGCCCTGCGGAGGTGGCACAGGGGGTCCAGGCAGAGGGGGTGACTTGTGTCAACACCCCCCTGGACCAGAGAAGAGACTGGTGTGGTGGCGAGTGTGGGCCGAGGGTTTGAGGGCAACGTGGGCTCTTCCATTCTTTCCTTTTCCTTTTAAAAGATGTTATTCATTTATTTTCGAAGAGACGGGAAGGGAAGGAGGAAGAGGGGGGAGAGCCATGGACGGCTCCCGGACCAGGGACTGAACTCAAGACCCAGGCTGGTGCCCTGACCGGGACTCGAACCAGTGGCCGCTCCCTTTGTGGGATGACGCCTGACCTGCGGAGCCGCCCGGGTCGGAGCAGGCTCCTCCGCGTCCTGGACAAACCGCGTCTGCTCTGAGCCCCGGTTTCCTTGGTGAGAGGGCGGGGCTGCGTCTGTCTGGCTTGCGCTGCGACGCGCCTGAAAGCGGTTCCTGAGAGGAACCCGCTAAGAGAGAAGTAGGAGGAGACCCGGTCCTCGGGGGAGCGGCGGCGACAGGTCACTCGGAGCGCCACGGCAAGGCACCGTCCCTTCGCTTCACGGTGATGACTGCTCCTGCCCTCTGCCCTACTGGGCGGCACCCCTGGGGGCCCTGGCACAGGGAGGAGGCGGTGCCGCCCAGGGCCTCGGCCGGCGCGGACCCCGGGGACTTGCTGGATAGCGGCTCAGGCGAGAAAGTCTTCTAGCGCCTGCTGCTTGGTTACTGCCGTCAGTCATCGCCGGCGGTGATTATTCTAGACAATTAAACACCACTTACACTCTAATGCAGCTATTTAGTCCAATATTCTTAATTATTTTCCCCCAATTTGAAATGCACATCGATGATTTCTCACTGGTTTGAGTGAAAGCTCAATGAGCTACCTGACTTGGGGAGCAGATGGCTACTGGCTCCCCCGCCTCTGACGGGCAGTGAGCTCCCAGGGACCCCGGGAAGTCTGGATGCCGGGTGGGGCTGGGGGGTTCCCCCCGGGTCCGGAAGGAAAACTGGAACGCACCCACTGATCTCGTTGGAGGCTGTGACTTGAGGGTCTGTGACTGTCCACCCGAGGACGGACCTGTGGGCCAGGGAGTTCCTGTTCTCCATCCATTCATCTGTCACTCACGAGGCACGCAGCAGCGGCCACCATGGCTACAACTCAGGGTCACTTCCGCCACAGGGACCTCAGGCTGCTAGGGCCTGTGTGTAAGGACCGTGTGGGGAGTTAATCAAAGAAAATCTTTGCGTGCTTAAAGGTTACGGGCCCCCCAAGAGCCTCTGTGTGGGGTTATGTCTACGGAGGTTCACCTGATTAAAAATGAAAATGGAGACATTTTAAAATTATGTATTTATGAATTCTTTTTAAAACCACCGCAATAAACCGAATTGCACATCGATGTAAAGAGTGTGTTTTGGGAAGACTGATGACATATGTCCCCGACGCGGAGATGTGGGGCCTTCTCTTTCCTTGGAGTAAATCTCCTCCGGGTTCGGTTTCCTGGAGGACAGCTGGGTTCTCAACTGCTCCCGGTTGCAATCTGTTGCAATCTGTTGCAATCTGTTGTTTGTTCAAACTTATGGAGGAAAGGCGGCCTCGCACAGGTGTGTGGCTGAGCACAGAGGGGCACCCTCGCAGCTTTCCTAGACACTCCGTGAACGACGGCGGCTGTCCTGCTGTGACCCCAGCCGGGCTCCTTCCCGGGGCTGCTTGCCAAGCAGTGGGGCTGGGGGCCGCCGGGGTGACATCCCCTCCACATGATGTCGGTTCCACGCTTCCATTCGGGAGATCACGTTGGTCCTCGTCACCGCTGTGACGCCATCGGCACCTGGCTGCAGGGCCGGAGCTCCGAGCAGTGCCTGCCCGAGTCCTTCACCGACGCCCTGGGCTCGGAGCTGCTGCAAGGGCAGACAGCCTGTGAAGCCACCGCCGACGGGTCCCAGCCACACGGTCACTGTTGTCACCACAGAAGGCGGGTGGCGAGCGCAGCGGGTCGTGGCGAGCAAGCCTGTCACTTCTCATCCGGTCACCTGCCACCTAGCTCTCTCTTCCCCTCCGCGGTGCGAGGGGCGTCCC
Source organism: Glossophaga mutica (assembly GCA_039655065.1). Taxonomy (NCBI): domain Eukaryota; kingdom Metazoa; phylum Chordata; class Mammalia; order Chiroptera; family Phyllostomidae; genus Glossophaga; species Glossophaga mutica. Next base: position 2,009,114 of record CM077307.1, read on the forward strand.
CCAGGCTGGCGGGCGCTCTGGCAGTGAGCCAGGCGTGGCCCCAGCCCGCACGGAGGTCCCAGCCCGGTGGGTGACAGCCCGAGTCATCGCAGGTGATGGCGGCTGCCCCAGGGAACCACCCTCTCCAAGCACCGGAGGGGCAGGGGCCGAAGCCCGCCCAGCGTGCGGATTTCCGGGATGCGTGGGAGAGGAGAGGCCCAGGCGTCTCCGTGAGGTCAGGACGAGCGTGACCCGGGCCGGCGTGGACTCTCCAAGGAAGCCACGGGCAGAGGAGCACCAGTCTCCACCCGGATCCTGCGGAAGATTCATCCGGGAACCTTGCAACGCGAGAGGCCCTGGTTTCGAAGGTCGGGGTGGGGTCCGGGGACTCTCCGCTTTGGACAGGTGGTCCCGGCGGCCCAGGGGCAGGTGCGGCGCGTCCTGCTAGGGAAAGGTTGGTCCAGAGCCGTGGCGCTGCCGGCCGCCATCTTGGCTGTGGGCATCACAGACAGACACTCGGCCACACCCAACGGGACCCCCCACCCGGCATCTAATTTCCTGTGGCCTGTGTGGCCCCAATGGCTCTGGGGTGGGAGTGGCTGAAATAGTCTGTGCTTCTGTCCACACTCTGGCCTCTCTCTCTCTCTATTTATTTTTAAAAACTAGAAAAAAATTGAGTTTATTTATTTTTAGACAGAGGGGAAGGGAGGGAGAAAGAGAGGAAGAGAAACATCCATGTGTGGTTGCCTCTCACGCTCCCCCTACTGGGGGCCTGGTCCGCAACCCAGGCCTGTGCCCTGACTGGGGATCGAATTGGTGACCTTTGGTGCCCAGGCTGGCGCTCAACCCACTGAGCCACAGCAGCTGGTCTTCCTCTCTTTTTAAAAAGCAGTGGGTTTGTTTTTTTTTTTTTAATGTTTTTGGGTTGTGTTTTTCCTGCAGAGTTGGGGTGTGCCAGAAGGGGAGCGGGGTGCCGTCGGGAACAGGGTGTTTGTTTCCATCTCAAGTTTCTGAACACTCAGCCGAGAGTCGAGAGTGAAAACGGGCACACCCCGGGGGCCTCTCGAGCCCCCTGCCTCCAGCCACTCCCCAGTCTCCGCTTCCCGTCACTTGCACGGGCCAGCGCAGGGTGACCACGGACCGCGGCCTGGTGGTGTGGAGCAGGGGCCCCGGAATTTCGGGTGCGCGCATGGCCACAGGGCGGCGAGGCTCAGTGGGGCCGCGTGTCGGCGGCTGCTCGGGGTGCCCTGATCCCTCAGGTGGGGCCCGAGGGCCGATGGCCGGGGCCACTCTGCCCTGTTGCTTTCCCTCCATGCTGCCCACATCGGTCGCGGTCTTCCCTGAAACGTGCTTCCGGCCGGCGACACGGGAGCCGCAGGTCTCCCGCCACGTACGGAGAGAGAGGAGAGGCCCGAGGCCTGTCCCTGGACGCCCGAGGCCTGCATTCGTCTCCAAAGAGGTGGACTTATTTTCATTTCCGAGCCTGAGGGGCGGCCTCTTACCCCCCGAATTCATCTACTGTTTCCATTTCTGAAACACTCGGCGGACGAACCCAGAAGCCCAGCCAGGAGCGGGAAAACCACAGCCCAGCGCCCTCCGGGGGCCTGCCTGGGGACGCCCTCCGGGGGCCTGGGGTCCATGGGCCCCGCCTCAGCTGCCCCTGCCCCTGCCCCTGGGAAGGGAGTGCTCCGGGCGCCACCGTCCTTCCTTCGCCGAGGCGCAAGTCCCAGCAGAGGGCCTGGCGGCGATCTCGGCGGCAGCCGGCCGAGGAGACCCGCTCTGACGGCTTCGGGGCCCAGGCGGCCCGGGCGGCAGTGGGGTGGGAGCGGGGCAGAGTTATCTACTGTCCCGACGCTGTGCCGGGGGGCGGGGGCCCGTCCTGCTGGCGGTCCTCGGACTGGACCTGGGGGACAAGTCCCAGCGGGTCCTCCCTCCTTGCGTGGCCGTGGCAGCACGGCCCCTCCCCACGTGCTCTGCCCCCCGACTCTCCCCGCGCCCCGGACGGTGGACAGTCCGTTACCTTTCACTTCCTGTTTTAAACCGGAGGGAGGTGTTCTCTCCGCCTGTCACTCCCCGAGATGACAGCCTGTGCCCTGCTGGGCAGCCGGCCGCCCCGTGTTTCCTCCGGGTGCAGCGACGGGACTTCTCCTGGCTTCGGGGAGGTGGAGGCTGCCCACTGGCTTCCAGGGGCCCCAGGGTGAGCCTTGGGCCTGGTGTGGCGGGTGGCACCCCTCAACCCTGGACCACATCTCCCTGTGCCTGTGCTCCCCCCACTCCTGTCCCGCCTCTCCCCTCCCCCCTCTCCTTCCAGGATAACAGTCTTCCTGAGTCCTGCCTCCCACCGTCCCCACCGGCTCTCCCATGACCAGTTTTTGGGGACAATGTCCTCTGGCCTAATAGCACCTTCTGAAAAAATAGAAGAGGCGCCGTGAGAGCCTGCTCTCCGGGAGTATTGGCGACGGATGTTTGCTGGGACTGGACCGGGTTTCCGAGGCGTCCTGTTCCTCTCGTCGTTGGCAGCTGCGTCCTGACGTGGCCTTCAGGGTTCCGGGGACAGACAGAGCCTTGGGAATTAACTATCTGAGCTGAGCAAGGCCTCCGCACTGCCCGAGGGCCGCGGAGCCTCATTAGATGCGGGGACACGGCGAGGACACGGCAGGCCTGCGAGGCCATGGGAGTGAATGTCACCGCGCGCCCCCTGGACCGCCTCTCGATGGAACGCGGCGGGGACCTCGGCCGAGGGGGCAGAGTGATTGCATAACCTGATTCATAACCCTCAGCCCCTGCTTATCATAAAATCACTTACAGCCCCATAAAACGTGGAAACCCGGGCAGCCGGCTGATTTAGGAGCTGACATTTTCACCGGGCGGCCGCCCAGCCTGGACCACACAGCCCCAGGCAGGGAAGGGATTGGGGGAGGCAATTCCACTCAGGGGGCGGCCAGGCGTCCGGCCTGCTCCAGGGGCGCTGCGTCTGGGCCAGTGGGCTTCTCGGGGACGCCCGGGACAGGTGCTGTGAGGGCTGGGTAGGGGTAGATGCCACCCGCCGAGAGGCTGGGGGACAATGGACCAGCAGCGCTGGGGACCGTTCCTTCTAGCCCCAGAATTCTGCAGCTCATTTAAAAGGGACCTCACTGCTACGTGGGTGTCCGTTATGGTGACACATTATTGACGGAGTTCCTACTGTGCGCCGGGGTGTGCCACGTGCCGGAGGAAGCCATGTGCAGACAATGGGGGCTTTCACCTGCAGACCCCGCCCCCCGGCCTCGCATCCCTGAAGCGCCCAGACCCGTCAGGGCGGATGACAGGAGCAAGGGCCCAGGGGCCGCCGCAGCCCCCCACCCCCATCCCCCGTCCGTGCGCCATCAGCCCCCTCTCCCCCAGATGGGGAAGGCCCCAGACAGGCAGATGACCACTGCCCGGCCGCTGAGGCGCGGAGGCACGGTGGCCTTGGGAACAAGAGGCAGTGGCGGCTGAGCCCTGGGGAGGGTCCTGCCGCGCAGCCGCGGAACCAAACTGAGCCTTCGAGCCCCCCCACCCCCCGCAGGAGCTCACTCCCCGAGAAAGCGCGCAGCCTGCCTTCTCCACTACCCCCCACACACACACCTTCCCTGGCGCCTTCCCCACCCCGGGCTTCTTGTCATTAATCTGAGAGGTAGAAAGCCGAGCCTCTGCGAACTTCATCTTCTCCTCCCCTTCCCCCATAGTTTATTAAAAAACTAAACGCCCAGCAAATCATTTTTATGAGCAATTAAGTGCCCCTCTCGTGGGCACGTGGAGGGCTCCGCTGGCAGATGGATGGCGGCCCCGGCGCAGGGCCGCGCCGGCTGTCCCGGTCCTGCCGCGGCCCCGTCCCACTGCGGTCCCCCCTGCTGGGCGAGGTAAGTGCCCCCACCTGTCAGTCTCGGGAGGAAGGATGCTCTGTGCTCTGGGCACCGCGCATGTTTATTTGCCAATATTTCCTCCTCTCCATGCGAACCGCGGGGTCATAACTTTCGTTATTGCGGTCGTTAGTCACATACCCCAGTGCGAAGAGGGAACGGCCGGGGAACGCTGGTTTGCGCCCCCCTCCGCAGCCCCCATCCAAGACTCTGAACGCACTCTTCCGTGGATTCCGAAGAGAAAGATCCATCGACATTGCCCTGTGCAGCGGGGAGAAGCCCCGTTCCCTCCTGTTTCTGGAACATTCACGGTTCATCTTGTCGCCTTTAAGAGGAAGCGTCCTCCTTACTGCGGCCGGCAGCCAGCGCTGGTGGGCAGGACCCCGTTCCCTCGACCAAGAAGCTCAGTCTCCAAAGAGTCCTCCAACCGCCTGCCGCCCGGTGAGTCTGCAGCTGTGTCCCAGGGTCGAGAAGTTGGGCAAACAGCGCTGGTTTAGCCGGCACCTCCTCGGCACAGCCAGGCCCGTGGGTGTGACCCGGAGACCATCCTTTGCAAAGCGGGCTCCAACGCCCCGTTCTGCTGGCCTTTGCCCTGATGTGTGAGTCGATTCTCACACGGTCTTACAAGCCCGAGTGGAAGTCGCCTGTGCGATAAGCCAGCTCTCTGTAGAAGGACAAAGAGATGGGAGATGGGGCCTGTCCCTGGACTCTGAGACGTGTGACCTGGGGCCCCGTCACACGTCTGCTGTGTGGCTTCATCCGAGGAGGCACCGTGGTCCCCAGACAGCTGACACTCTCCTGTTTCGCCTGAGTCTTCCTTCGTGGCAGCCCGGAGGGGGACTGGACCCAGTGCCGTCCTGACTGCACGTCCTCAGCGCGGCACAGCACGGGCACAGAACCTGGGGACCTGGCCGCTCGGGTTGGCCCGCCTCCTCGGCCTCCCCTGCGGCCAGGTAGCCACCCAGACAACGTCTGCTTGGCCCCAGCCAGTGAGCCCTTTCTGTGATTCAGCGTCTGGAGCAGAGTGAGGCCTCGGACGTGGTCCCGGGGAGTTTGGGCAGGCCCGTCCTGTAGATCGTCGGTCCACCGACGTGGGAACCCACGCCACGTCTCAGCCTCGGTGGAGCCACGCTCTGTGGCTACCACACAGGCTCCTCGCACAGGTGTGTGTGTGGAAGGGACGGAAAGCGACCGGATGAGAGTTGTGGGGAGACGTGGAAGCTATCGTTCCCTCTCTGTCTCGCATGGTCTTCGCCCCCAGCGGGAGAGCCTACCTACAGGGCCGCAGGTTCAGTGCGAGGGTTCTGAAAGGCCGAGCGGAGCGCCTTGTCTTCTGAACACCCCACTCCCCCCAGGTTACTGGAAAACAAGCCCGATCCGTCTCTTCTCCCCATTAGGCCCAAGACGCATGGATGCTGCCTGCACAGTTCACGGTTCAGGGACATTCACGATTGGTTCCTGGGACGAATGTCAGAGGAGCTATTACCTACCAGGGAGTGGAACCCAGGGAAGAGCTGGTGCAACTTAGACATTGAAACTACAGTTTAAAGACTTACACTAAGCACCCCGGGCTCCCACGCTCCGCCCACTGACTCGCGGGTCAGAGAGTGGGGTGAGCGGGAATGTGGGGAGTGATGTCGTAGAACGTTCCCGCAGGAGGGCCTGGCCCTGACTGGGCACCAACCGAGGCCTGTCCGAGCCAGTTTTTCTTCTCGAAGGCCTGTGGGTGTTACAAGATGAGGCGTCACCGGCTCAGGCTTCGCTACCAACACTGTGATAGGACTCAGCTTTTGTGGGGGCACTTCCTCCTCACAGCAGACCCTGCGCTGCCGAGCAGGGGCCGGGGAATTCACGGCCGGCGGCTTCACTGCCCTCTCTGAGCAGCTCACGGTGTTGAGTGGGGGTGTCGGCGGTCAGGTTGTCCGTGGGTTTGGTCTCTTCTCTGGGGGATTCCAAGCAAAGGCTCCCGCTCGGCAGTCAGGCCGCGGTGCTCGGGCGCTTGGGGAAAGGGACCCAGGGCGTCCGGCCATTGCGAGAAGACCGCACAGGGCCGCCCAGCAGAGCACAGCCTACGTCTGAGTCCCAGGCAGGCCGCTGGCCCGGTGCGGGGGCTTGGGCTAGTTTTTAACCAGCGCGAGCCTGGTTTCCGCATTTGTAGTACTTGTCCCACCTCACAAGACTGCTGTGGGGAGTGAAAAGAATGATACATAGAAGCAATGAAAACGGTGTGGCCACTTAGGAAGTGCCAGTGATGGCTGGTTTGCTATATCATCATCATCGCCACCATCATCATCATCATCATCACCATCACCATCATCATCATCATCATCATCACCATCACCATCACCATCACCATCATCATCACCATCATCATCATCACCATCACCATCATCATCACCATCATCACCATCATCATCATCACCATCATCACCATCATCACCACCATCATCACCATCACCACCATCACCGCCATTATCACCTCCACTCTCCTCTCCATGGTTTTGCGATGTGCCATCTGGCTTCTGCGTATTGGGCCCAGAGAGGCATAACCAGCGGTGACTCTCAGAAACTGAAACAGAAACACAGGCTGGCAAATGAGAAAGGGAACCTCAGCAGCATCAGGAGGTGCTGTTATCACTCCTGCTTCCCAGGGGAGGGAGTGGGAGCACAGAGGGGCGGGGCCGCCCACCCCCACTCCCCGGAGGAGGCGGATTCAGAGCTGGCTCTCCGCCCTGGCGCTGCGTGAGCCCTGGGTGGAGGGTGGCGAGGGGGCTGGCCGCAGAGGGGCCTCGAGCGCTGCTGGGCGGCTTCGTGTTGGTGGCTCTATGTCATTTCCATCGCTAAAAGTCTAAGACTGCGTGGCGGCTGTGGACTCCTGTTACCAGTTCCCGAAGACGGAGCGAGTCAAGTCAGACATAGTGAAACGTGTCAGAGATGAGCCAACGACGATTCGGAAGCGCTGGGAAGCGATCTTTGACTACGAGACAACAGTATGTGGGATGCGGTTCGGAACTCTGGAATGGGGTGGGCGGCTGGGCCCAGCCCCGCCTGTCCCAGCCGCTCGTAACATGGCCCCCAGGACGCACAGCTGAGGGACTGCTGGCAACCGTGTCGCCGACGCCTGTCTAGATGTTGCTCGTTTGATCCGCCTCTCGCCCACACGCTGGGAGGCGCGCCGAGCTGGAGCCCGCCCCAGGGCAGCCCGCCCCGGGAACCAGAGACAGCCCCCCTCAGCCCCGCCGCCAGACGAAGCCTCCTTCCCCGGTTGTATAACACCCATCACGTCCTTTTATCTCCGAGCAAGCAGCATTATTTCAATCTAACAGTCTGTGAGAAACACACCCCGATGTAATAACGTAAGGACCAAGGGTGCGCTGTGTAGCGGCAGGATGACACATGCTTCAATTAGAAGACAGGCCCATCTCTCCCCAAAATAGATAAAGATTAAATTTTCATGAGGCTGCGCGCTCGTGTTGATGGCGCGATGCTGTTGCAAGCTTTCACCACAAAGCAAATTAAAACAAAAACTCCTGTTTCGGTGGCAGCCGACCGCCTTGCCGGTAACTCCGTACTCAGAACCATCGTTCATCAGGGCCCGGGCCTGTCACCTGGGAGGAGCCTTCTCGAGGGCTGGAGACGGCGCCCAGGGAAGAAGTCCCCGCCTGGCGTTTCCGAAGCCTCTTCCAAGAGACGGGAGGCCGTGTTTTGAAGTGGCCATTTGGCCGAAGCTCACGGAGACATTTTTCCACATGTGAAATGTTGTGTTTGGTCCAGAGTTGAGGCCGAACAATTCACATGGAGGGTGGGGTCCGGTTCAGCGACAGGCAGCTCTGCCCCCCCGCAGCCTAGGCCCCCGTCCCGGGACTGGCGGCCGCACTGGCTTTGGCAGCATGAAGGTGACAGGGTTTCTTCGGTGTCCTCTGACCCGGCGCGGCGGTTTCCTCCATTGTCGCCCTTCTGCATGCGGCGGGACGGGCACGCTCCCCGCTCCTAAAGGTTTTTTCCATCCAGTCCCTCCTCTGTTCTCCAGCCTGGGGTTGTGGGCCTTCTCCGAACGTGACGAGAGCACGTGGGCTTCTCGGGTTGGAAAAAGGCAGCAGCTGTGGGAAACACGCCGAATTCTCCAGACCGGTGCCCGGCTCCAGGGAGAGCGGGGGCTTGCGATGTCCCGGAACCCCTCCGGCGCAGGACGGGAGGGAAGGCCGAATGGGCTGTAGCATTTGAGAAAACACACAGCGCATTCGCAAGAAAAGAAAGGAATGCCCCCGGCCCGAAGTGAACCCCCGGCCCGAAGTGAACCCCCGGCAGGCTTCGGTGCTGTGGGCAGGGCTGCGAGTCCTGGAGAGAGGGCTGGGGGCTGGGGGCTGGAGCCTTGGGCCGCACTGGCCATTCCGGGTGGGTGGGAGGCCGTGGGCCCCGGCGTGGGTTCTGACCCTTGCCTGGAGCCAGGGCTGTCGGGACAGGCTGCATGCTCGACCCAGGGGGTCGCAGACTTCGGGGTGCCCGGATGGACGAGGGAGGGGAGATTGGAAAACTGGGACTCGGAGCCCACGCCTCCGTGGAATCTGGACTCCAGGTTTGTGTCGCTAACACGATTCTCCGTGCATTCTTAAAAACTTCGGTTTTGCTATTATTGTCCTTATCCGAGGACATTTCTTCATTGCTTTGAGAGAGAGGAAGGGGGAAAGTGAGAGAGAGAGGGAGAGAAACATTGATTGGTTGCTTTCTCGAGTGGGCCCTGGCCAGGGATCGAACCCGCAGCCCGGACATGGGCCCTGCTGGGACTGGAACCTGCGACCTCTCGGGTCACGGGACAGCACTCCAACCCACTGAGCCACACCGCACTTTTGAAAATGTGCTTATCTGCAGCAGAAACCGCACGTTCCCTGGGAAGCTCATGAGCCCTGAATTCTGGAAGTTTCCCTCCAGTGTTTCGTCTACGTTTTACCAGAGCGGCAGCACCCGCCTGGGGCCGGGTTCTCAGCCTGGGACCGTCCAGCTCTCGCCGCAGCCCCTCCTCTGGACTCCGGGGGAACCCAGCGTCTGGGAAGGACGGGGCCGCCCGGGTCCCCCTGTGTGCAGCTTTGGGCCTGACACCCGGCGCCCGTCCCGGGTGTCTGACGAGTGCTGTGGGGGGGGGGGCGGGGAGAGGATGCAGGGGTGACTGTGGTCCCCACACCCATCCGCCTCTCGGTTCCACTTCTGGGACCCTCTCCCGGGTTTGAACGGCGACTCACTTCCATTGCGTTAAAACGACTCGAAGAAAGCAGCGCAGGGGAGAACCCCTTTTGTTGAGCTAACATTTTTTAAGGAGAAAGGAGGAAAACAATAGCTGTTTTAAGACATTTCCGCTCCGTGACAGGAGCCTGCCCCTTTCTCCTCCGTGTGTGTGTGCCGCGTCCTGACACGGGGGTGGATGCTCTCCGACAAAGGGCTTTAATAAAGGAGATTTATCACGCCCAGGGCTGCTGTTCCCGCTGTCAGGCCGCGGAGCGCGAGCGGGAGGCGGGGAGGGCTTTGCAGCTCCCGTTCCACATGAGATGCGAAGAGATAATTAGAACTTTCGGTGAGGGGGCAACAGCGTGAGACACCGGGAGGGAGGGAGAGGCGGGGCCGGGGCAGACCGGGGGGGGGGGGTTCGGCCCTCCGTGTCGGGGGGCTGCGTGCGAGCCAGAGGAGAGCCCGGGGCGTCAGCTGTGTCCCTGCTGCACCTGCGGCCTTGCCTGCAGGACCGGCGAGGGAGGATGGAGGGGGGCGGGGGGGGGGCCGGTGGGCATCTCTTCCCACATCGCCACCTTGTCCTCGTCCTCAACCCGGCGAGGGGGTCCTCCGGCCTCGTTGCACGCTCCCTCCCTCCGCACGTGTCGTGTGTCAGGCACACGCACGGCGGGGTCCCTTGTTCTGCACAAACCAGCCACGTGCTGCCTGGAGCCAAATCCAGACGGAGGCCGAGCATCCTGGAGACGACAGGTGCACACCGGCCAGCCCGCCAGGTGCAGAGCCCGGGGGGTCCTGTGCTCCGGCGAGAGCGGACGCTGGGGCGCAAGCCGGCACACGGGAGACCGGGCTGGACCCGCCGGGGCGGCCCCGCCTCTGCCCTGTGGTGGCCCTGTCGCCTCTGAAGGCACCTCAGCCTGGCCCTGGAAGCTTAGCCTGGCAGCTGCCACCCACGGGGCACGAACAGTGGCAGATGCTTCCTGTTTCCCGGGACTGAGGACGTTCCTGGGCCACGGAGTTTTTGGTGTTAAAACTGGGGAGATCTTCGGGGTGACCTGGTCATCGTGGAGGTGGACTGCGGGGGCGAGGGCCCTGGGCTCTGCCTGTGCCACGCGGGACAAGAGGGAGGTGCTGGGGGTGTGCCCACGCGAGGCGGGCCAGCCCCGGCTCACGGTAAGGCCAGCTTTGCCTGCAAGGGAGTCCCAGTCTGACGTCATGATGTCAGACCGGGGTGATGACTATTGCGAGGACACCAGGCTGCCTTTGCAACCGGGACCCCGAAGGCTTGCTTCCCTCTCCTCGTTTCTGCCACCATTGCCCGCGCCCACCCCACCCCACCCACCCCACCCACAGGGCAGCACAGCCCTGTCCCTGGGACCCCGTTCGCTGACACTGCTGCTTGAACTTGAAAAGACAGAGACCGCTCCCCCCTGGACTCAGGGTGGAATCCAGTGGAATCCTGGGCCTCCTGAGAGACAACGAGGGACGTGCCCAAGGTGACTTAGCTGGAAAGGGGCGGGGCCAGGACTCGTCACCTCCATTGTGCAGGAGAGGAGCCACCGCCTGCCCTGGGCAGCACCCCAAGTCGGGGACCATGAACTAGGCGGCCCACGCACAGAGTGCGGTCGTGTGCGGAGCCCCGGGGCCCAGGCCCTCCCTGACTGGAGTGCTGGCCTGCTTTAGGGCGAGGGTCACAGTGACAATTGTCCCCCAGGGCACAGGGCCAGCTCCTCCAGCCCCGATGCTCTGCACCCCTGTCCTTCCCTGCCCGTATGTCCCCAGAGCTGATGGCCCCTGTGACCTGCCCTGGACAGATGTTGAGGGAGCCGGGGGCGGTCCTGCAGGCTCCATACTATACACCACCTCACGGAACCTGTTACCCCATGTGGACTTCTGCCACCCGTAGGCCCTGGGTGACCTCTGTTTCCCTGAGCCACATTAGCCGCCTGCTTGGCACTCGAGGCCGGAACACCAGGTTGAGAGGACAGGGCTGGCGTACACCGGTGACGGCCAGGGCCGCCCTCAGCAGGGCACGTGTTTTCTGAGGACTGTGGGAGGGGCTGGGGAAGGTGCGGACTGGGGCACCCGGCCACGTGAAGGGGGCTCCTCGACGCCCCCCAGGGCTGAGGCCCTTGGCCCAGGGCTCTCCTGAGCCTGGGGCCTGGCCCCGGGGCAGACAGGTGGGTGGTCTCTAAGGCCACGCCCGCCGCACTCAGGCCACGCCCGCCGCACTCAGGCCACGCCCCGCCACCCCGCCCGTGGAGCCGATCCTGTGGCCTGGCCAGGAGCTGGGCGTGGCACGCTTCCGGAAGAACGCGCCCCTGCGCGGTTCCCTGGGAGGTGCAAGGAATCCCGCTCTCACCGGCGGATGGAGGCCCCAGCAGACCGGGTCAGAGGGTCCCCAGACCCGGGGACCCGGCTTCCCAGCGCCGTCGTTGCGGCGCGTAGGAAGCTCAGCTTCTTGCCGGAGCCGGTTATGTAAACTGCAATTTGCTGCGGGGAGGCTGCTCGGAAGCGTTTCCCAGCGCCTGCCGCTTACGCGATGTTTGCCCACGAGCCCCACCGGACGGTGTTCTGTTTAATTCCCCTCGCGCAAATCGCAGGGCGCCGCGCGCAAACCAATCACTGTAATTTTGCTTTCTGAGAAATCAGGAAATGTAATCAGGGGATGTAATTTGTTTGCTTTTCATCACACGGTACCGTGTGGCAGTGACAGGAGGTGGCCGTGGAGGGGTCGGAACACGCGTGGCAGTGCGGGGTGTGTGAGAGGTGCGTGTGCCTGCGAGTGAGGTGCGTGTCGGTGCCCAGAGCCCCGCGCCGGCCTGCGCAGGGGGCGATGGGGGGGGGGGCTGGCCTGCCCGCGGCCGGGGGAACCCGGAGGCCGGAAGAGCTTCCTGCAGGCGGGGCCCACACACCTGGACCCAGGGCCCCACGGGGCGGGTGGGGGGCTGCAGCCGGAGGGCGACTTCCGCACAATTGGACACCCTTAAAAGTTGACTGAGCATAAAAACGGCCATTTTATTTTAAAATCTCCTTTTTAATTTTAAGTGAAAATTGCACCCCGGTGGGGAGAGGCGAGTGCTGTGGGCTGGCAGAGCGGCCGCTGAGCTGAGGCTGCCGAGGGGGAGGGGCTGCCGAGGGGGAGGGGCTGCCGAGGGGGAGGGGCTGCCGAGGGGGAGGGGCTGCCGAGGGGGAGGGGCTGCCTCCCGCAGGCCGCAGGGGTCAGCGGGGCCCCGGCCGCCCGCTGCTGAGTGCACATGCTCGCTGTCCACTGTGCTCTCCACGCCCGACTTCGCTCCCACTGTCCCTTAGGTCGCTTCTCTCCCCCCGGGCCCTGCGGTCCGGGAGGGGTTTGGAGACGCTCCCTGGGGCGTCTGTCCCACATGGCCGGGGTCCCAGCTGGCACAGTTCTCACCTCGGCCCTCCAGCCTGGGGCAGCAAGATGGCTCAGGCAGGGTAGTTACGGGTCAGGTCTCCCGTGTCCACCCTGTGACTCTGGAGGCGCTACTGCGGGAGGGGAGGTTTGGGCACCCGTGGGCCACTACGTCAGAGCGGCACCCAGAGGAGACTCCGGGGATTTAACACCCATGGCAACCAGGACACCTGAGTCACTGCCCACATCCTGGCCTCTGGAGAATGGGGAGGGCTGGGAGGACTGCTTCCTGACTCCGGCGAGGCCCTGATACCGCCGTGGCCCCAGGTGGGAGGGCAGGTGAGCGGGCTCGGCCCAGGCCCCTCCACCACCCTGAGCCACAGCTCAGCCTCGGGGAGGCTGCTGGCTGGGGAAGGGCAGTGGGGCTGTTAGGGTGCTGGCGTGAAGCCCAGAGGCCTGGCAGTGGCCTTGGCCTCAGGACAATCGATCTGAGTCTCTGGTTAAAGCAAAGGCTCCCCCAGCTCCTGCCCATTTCATGGGACCCCCACAGCAACGCTGCTCTAAGAGGTGCCTGCGCCTGCCGCCATCTCCTGCCCCTGCACCAGGACTTTCTGTAAGCTCGTCACTGGGCTGCCAGCCGCCCGTCCCGCCACCACCCCGGATACGCCTGGGTCTTCCTGTGCCCGCACCCATTCCGGAAGCTCTCCAGGCGGCCTCCGGGGCTCGGTGCTCCTGAGGCAGCCCCTCCCCGACTCCATCCCTGCACGGGCTCTGCTCCCTGGCTCACCTGGCCCGCCTGGCCCACCTGGTCCACCTGGTCCACCTGGTTCACCTGGTCCACCTGGCCCACCTGGTCCACCTGACTCACCTGGCCCACCTGGCCCACCTGGCCCACCTGGCCCACCTGGCAGTCGGGGCTCCAGGAGTGCTCAGCTCCGGACTCAGCTGAGGGCCTGGTCTGCTGCGCAGCGAGCACCCCCATTTGTTCCTGCGGAGGAACGTCTGGGAACAAGCAAGGGGCTGGAGCTCTGCCCAGAAGTCTAGGGGGGAGGTCACACTTGCTCCCCCGTCTACAGAGCAGAAGAGGAACGCTTGTGGGAGAAGGCGGGGGTGGCGGTGGTTCGGGGACTTGAGAAGGCCGTGTTCAGGCTGCCCTGACACCGTCTGTCTGCACCGAGTGGCTCCGCCGGCCTCGTCGAGGGGTGGGGGGCCGGGCGGGGGTGGAGGGCTGTGGGGGCTCTGGGGTGTGTGGGCTGCAGGAGCGTCTGTGTGTCAAAGTCTGCCTCTACTTTTTCTCACTATTACTCTGCAAGGCAGGCCCTAGACCACACACACACACACACACACACACACACACACACGTGTGTAATTTAGGCACACTTGATATGCATTCAGACACAGAGTTGAGCGCACAGCTCGAACCTGTTTTTGTGAATGGAGCTGCCTCTGACCGGCCCCGACCGAGTCCCTCCGGGCAGCTCAGAGGGGCCGAGAAGGAGCTGGCTGGAGGGAAGGGGCATGTGGAGGAAACGGGGGTCCCTCCGTCAGCGTGGCCTCTGGGTTCTGGGCACACGAGCTGCCTCCGGCTTCCAGAACGATCCAGGTGGGGATCAGGTGATGCCCGCACCCACATCCTCCGTCCTCCCCACCCCTCTCCCTCCCTGAGAACCTGCCAGTGACATGGACGAGTGACCCCAGGACATGAGCCCGGCAGCGAGCAGGAGCAGAGGGATACGAGGGCTGTCCCTGCATACCCGACGGGTCGGGTGGGTTGACATCGCCCACAGAGCCGCCCAAGAGCTTCCGGTCCAGGTGGGTGTCCGCCTGTGAGCCGGCGGACCTGCAGAACTGGGCGGCGCTGAAGCCTGAGTCTTCTCTTCAGTGAAATGGGGATGAAGCCACTGCCCTGTGAGTTTGAAGGGAGCTGCCGCTCCCCAGCCTTCCGCCTGGTGCGGGGGACAAGGTCAGAGTGCAGGCCACTGCTGTCTCAGCCTCAGTTTCCCCACCTGTGAAATGGGCGTGACCCCCATGCACTTGGGCAGGTGAGGACAGATTGCATGACCTGCGTCATAGTCGATAGTGACACTCATCATTTCAGCCACTTCTTCATCTGGTCCCGGGATGGGTTTTCCAACACACAGAGCTGTTGAAAGTGGACAGCTGGGGGGTCTCTGGCACCATGATTGTGGGGCAGCCGGTCTCTCCCTCTCCACCCCGTGTGGGGGCCAGACAGAGGAGGTGAGGATGGCCGCCGAGGCCCTCAATCCGGGACCCTCAGGCCACTCCCCAGGGGCTGTCCTTGGCCCCGCCTCCCACGCCTAACCCAGCCATCCTGTCCTGAACCTCCCTGCCCTCTGACCCCGAATCCTGTTGTTTCACTACAGACAAGACAACCAAGCTCAGGTTTGGGCTTTTATTTTCAACCACACTTGGGAGGAGACATTACAGTCTTCAAGGCTGAAGGTGTCCCTCCTGCCCAGGGCAGCGGGGGGGGGGCCCCAGGGAACCAGCACCCCAACTTCTGGGTGAGCCCGGTCCCTTGCCAGGCTGCGGGGACTCCTCTGCTCAGTATCCTGCAGGGGGCCCCTGGGAGAGCTCCCTGCTCCGTCCGTGATCCTGGGTGTCTGCCAACATCCAGGAAAAGGTGTCATGCAGAGGGACAAAGACCACAGGAGCCCGCGGCCGGTGTCTGGAGGTGCCGCTGTGCTGGGGGCTGGCGGGGACCTGCAGCACCGCTGACAAGCTCTCCCTGTCACTTTCCCCGAAGCAAGAGAGACAGGAACCTGGCTCTCTGTCTGTTCTCTCCGCTTTCCCGCCGTCTTTGCCGCCAGACTGGCAGAGCGAGCGTGGAGCGTGCAGATGCGCTTCCGAGTGTCCGCCCAGGGCGCGGAAACACGGGGGGCGCTGCCACAGTCCCCCCGGGAAGGTCCGAGGGTCCGCGTCCTCACAGCCGCTGCCCCCCCGCCCCCGCCCCCCAGTGCAGCGCCTCCTCGAAGGCCACCCTGAGTCCCGCCTCCGTCCGCTGCCATGTCTTAGAAATGTCACCAACACCCCGACCCGACTGTCCCCTCTCCCCCCACCAGCGCTTCCTCTTACGAGGACTCTCGTGCCAGCTGGTGACCCGGGAAGCTGTGGACCCACCTGCCAGTGCCCTCTCCTTGGAGATCCTGGGGACGCCAGGGGTGACCTGTCCGAGCCGCACGGAGTTTTCTGCTCCATCTGCCCTGTGTCCCCAGCTCAGGGACCTGTCCCTCAGTCCAGGGCTTAAGGCTCCCGCTGGGGTGGTCTGGCTTCCAGGCTTCCTCCGCCCACCCGAGTGCTGGGCGGAATCTTCAACACCCTCCTCCCCCCACCCCAGGGTCCTCACTCAGCCCCTGCCCTGCGTGCCTGTGTCTTGGTAATAATCTCCCAGCTCCCCCATCCAGGGCCAACCCACCCTTTACGCCGAGGCCACAGGCCTCTTTCCAAAACGCTCATTTTACTACGTCGTGCCCCTGCCGAACTCCCCCTCAGCGACCCCATTGTTGCAAGATCCAGTCCTGGTCCTGCAGGACCCCAAGAACCTGCAAGACTCCCCCTGCAAAACCCCACCTCCGAGCCCCACCCGCAGACCCTGCCCAGTATGACCCCACCCCTCCACCCCCATCACAGGCCCCGCCCCATGTGTTCCTGCCCCCACCGGGCCCCACCCCCACAGGGTCCCACCCCCACAGGGTCCCGCTGGGCCAGTCTCTGCCCTGAGCCGCCTCTTGCTCCCCCACGTGGCCAACACCTGGCGTGTGCCCCAGGGATGCCCTCCGCACCCTTGCCTCCCCGACATGTCTGCTGACCCTGGGCCTGGGAAGGGCTGGCTCCAGGGGCAGAACAGCTTTTGACCCTCCTGCTCTTTCTGGCTCTGGCCCTTCCCAAGCCCCGTCCGAGGTCCAGCCTCCGTGTCCTCCACATCCTCGGGCCGGCCCCCCAGACCTCCCAGAGACACCTTCGGCGGAGGTGGGCTCCGGGCTCTGCCAGCGCCACCCACCCTGCCTCAGATGCCCCCTAAGGCTGTGGCTCCCCCTGCCGCCCTCTCTTTGGGTCCATGAATGCAGCCACATCCCCGAGAAACCCTCTGACGGTGTGTGTGGCAGGTGAGACTGACTCATTCTGTCGCTGCCTTTCCTGGGGGGGAAGCAAAACCGAAACAACGACAGACAAGCTTCCAGGCGTCATGGGAGCAGACTGGCACACGCTCCCCTCTTCTCAGGTTCTGGGGCGTTGTGTTCCTGACAGATGGTGTTTGGCGAAGGGACTGCGTTCTTGCTCGCCCATCCCCCATCACGCTCCAGCGGCGTGATCTGCCCCAGCGCTGGGGAGCCCGCCAAGGCCCAGCAGGTGCGCTGCATCTTACCTTTAACAAGCTGCGGGATGGGCTGGCACCTGCCTCTGCCTGGAGCTTCTGGTGGAGTTATTCGTGGCCAAGAGCGCTTTCAGCAAGAGGATGGCCTGCGCCAACACCCGGGGCGGGGAGCCCCTCTGCCCCTGTCCTGGGCACTCACGCTGGGCAGTGCCCAGAGAAGGGAGGGGGGACCCCAGCAGGGCCCCACTTGTCTGCACCCCGAGCTCCTTTGCAGGGCTGTGAGGGTGAGCGGGGCCGGCCCCACCGGCCTGTCTGGCTACTGGCTGGGGAGGACGGCGGACAGGGAGGAGCCTGGCCGTGCTTCCCGCCGAGGTTGCAGCGCTGCCTCCGCCCTGGGAAGCCCAGCCCCGCCCTCCGCCCTGGCTCACCCCTCGCTGTCCACTCCTTCGAGGACCCCGCTATGGCCGGGGCAGGGTCCCCAGCCGGGTTGCACTGGTGTGCCCTGCCCCAGCTCGCCGGGACTCTTTTAGCTGTCATGGCCCGACCTCAGCTCTGGGCAGCAGGGCTGGCTTCTCCCGAGACCCGCCCCTGGCTTGCAGACAGCCCCCTTCTCGCCGCGTCCTCGAACGGCCTTCCCTCCGAGCACGTGTGTTCTTGGTCTGTCGTTGTGTGCCCACATTTCCTCCCCTTGTAAGGACATCAGTCTGGATTAGGGCCCGCCCACACAACCTCATTTAACCCTGGGCGCGTGTTTGAAGACTGCCTCCAAACTACATTACGTTCTGAGGCCCTGGGGGCAGGACTTCAACACAGGCATTTTGGGGAACCAGAAGTTAGCCCATAACAGTCCTGTTGAACTAGTCCCTCTGCCTCCCTGGAGCTTGGTTTGTTCCACAGTGACATGGTGACAATAATGATGGTGATGATGGTGATGGTGATGATGATGATGGTGGTGATGGGGATGATGATGATGGGGATGATGGGGATGATGGTGATGGTGATGATGATGATGGGGATGATGGTGATGATGATGATGATGGGGATGATGGTGATGATGGTGATGGTGATGATGGTGATGGGGATGATGGTGATGATGGTGATGATGGGGATGATGGTGATGATGGGGATGATGGGGATGATGATGGGGATGATGGTGATGATGATGGTGATGGGGATGATGGTGATGATGGTGATGGTGATGATGGTGATGGGGATGATGGGGATGATGGGGATGATGATGGTGATGATGATGGTGATGATGATGGGGATGATGGTGATGGGGATGATGGTGATGATGATGATGATGGGGATGATGATGGGGATGATGGTGATGATGATGGTGATGGGGATGATGGTGATG
This sequence comes from Glossophaga mutica, assembly GCA_039655065.1. Lineage (NCBI taxonomy): Eukaryota > Metazoa > Chordata > Mammalia > Chiroptera > Phyllostomidae > Glossophaga > Glossophaga mutica. The sequence continues at coordinate 2,027,260 of CM077307.1, forward strand.
ATGGTGATGGTGATGATGGTGATGGGGATGATGGGGATGATGATGGGGATGATGGTGATGATGATGGTGATGGGGATGATGGTGATGATGGTGATGGTGATGATGGTGATGGGGATGATGGGGATGATGGGGATGATGATGGTGATGATGATGGTGATGATGATGGGGATGATGGTGATGGGGATGATGGTGATGATGATGATGATGGGGATGATGATGATGATGATGGTGATGATGATGATGATGGTGATGATGATGATGATGATGGTGATGATGATGATGGTGATGATGATGATGGTGATGATGATGTTGGTGATGATGGTGATGATGATGGTGGTGCTGATGGTGGTGCTGATGGTGATGATGATGATGATGATAATGGGGATGATGGTGATGATGATGGTGATGATGATGAGGCCACCTGTCTGCTAAGGCCGTCGTGAGCACTGAACAAGTTGATAGCAGGAAAGTGCAGCAGTCAGCGCCATCGCCCTTAGCTGTTACCCCTTTTCTGTGATAACAGTTCACTAAGCGCACAGTTACTCCCGAGCTCTGTGACCTGGCTCTCGTCCCTCACAGACCTGAGAGTGACTGACTCACTGCTGCGCCCGGGAGTGTCGGACACCAGGAGACGTGAGGGGTGGCAGCCTGACGCCAGAGGGGGAAGCGAAACCAGGTGACAGCACCAGTCCCCAGTGGCGCTCTCTGTCACCGCACTAGTGCCTGTGCACCGAGACCCCGACTCGGGTCAGAGGCCGGTCACCCTCCTGGGTCAGCGAGGCAGGGCAGTGCGTCATTTATCCCAGGAAAGTGTCCACCCGCGCAGAGGTCTCTTTTTCTGATAAGGACACTGGTTACATTGGATTAGGGCCCACCCAGTGGCCCTCTCTCAGACTGGTTGCATCTGCAGGGACCCTCTTTCTGAATCGGGTCGCATCGTCAGGTGCCGAGGGGTTAGGGGTTCAGCCTGTATTGTTTGGTGGGCGCAGTTCAACTCTTATCAAGCCTGCGTGTTCTGGGGCTGCTGCGCGGGTCAGTTCGCATGTACGAAGCACACGGTACGTGGCTCACAGTGGGGACTCTACACGCTCATGGGAGAAAAAAAGCAACGGTTACCTAGACACGGCCTTTCTGACCCAGGAACGCAAGTTCTCCCGAGAGAGCAGGCGTTTGTCCATCTTCTCGAGGGCCAGGAGCCAAGTGGGAAGGACTTGCTAGAGGTAGGAAGAGACTCTGTGGGTTCCCCGGAGGGTCCCCTCTGCCCCGCTCAGGGCCGGGTCCCACCAACAGCACACGCAAGCCAGGAGCGAACTAACAGGAGTGGCGTGCACCACGGATCCATGAGCCTCTGCCGGGGCTGCCAGGGACGCTTCCGCAGGGGGCTGCACGTGGGGCCCGGGCGGGCGGAGGGGAGAGGGAAGCGCAGAAGGTTCTAGACCCGGCGCTCGCAAAGGCCCGCTGCGTGTGCAGCTCGGCCACTGCCCTTTGCAGCCCCTCAGGTCTCCGGCCACGCACCAGGGAGGGGAACACAGCAGGGGTGTTCGAGTTTCACGTACGGACCCTTTCTCGTGAACGCAGACGCCAGCGGTTGAAGCTTTGGCAGAAGGTGGTCAGAAAGCCGAATCGTGGCGCTCCTTCCTCAAACGGCAGAAATGATTCAGGTCACAGGTGGGAGGTCTTCAGAGTTTAGGTTAGTGTTATTTGCTTTTTTTTTTGGTAAAAATGTCAGTGGTAAAGGTACCGTGGTGCACCCCACCCCCACCCTGAGGGTGACCGGCCGACCAGCTGAGCTGCTGGGGTCAGCATCTTATTCTCTGCAGAGGGCCTCTGACCTTGGCACGCTCCATCCACGGGCAAGGGGGCCTCCTGGGGACAGGGCGGTGGGTGCAGGGCTCTGGGACCCAGACGACAGGCAGTCCCACGGATCCACAAGGGCTGACCGTCACCTCTTGGCCCCAGCACCTCCCGAGACACCCTGAGACTGACCCCTTTGCGAACCCGGCCGCCAAGTCCACTCAGAGAGCACAGGAGAGCCCGCATCGCAAAGGCTCCATGCTCACACGTAAAAACACAACACGAAACTGAAAGCAAAGCTTCGTGTCCCCGAGTTTAGATTAAGGGTCAAAAATCTTGACCTCACAAGCAAAAATCCGTCCCTGAATGGACAAGCAACGCAGGGCTGGAGACGCCATTCCAAGACCCTCTGGCCGTCAGGGGCCACCTGGCTCCAGGCCCCGCTCTCCGCGTCCCCAGCCCGGGCGTCCCCGATCACGTGGCAGCACAGTCGCTGCCTGTGCGTCTTCCCGAAGAGCGGAGCCCACCCGGGACTCCAGCACCCGAGCACCGGGAGCTTCTCGGAAAGGGCCCAGACGATGTTTTCTCACCTTTTAGCTCAAGTGGCAGCTGGAAGCCCCTCGGGCCGGGCGGCCCGGTGAAGATGAGTACGTTCGTCTGCCCAGCGCCCTGGGCCCCTGGGGACAGCAGGGCCCCTGCCCGGGGTCCAGGCCCCATCCTCGGTCTCCATCTGCGCTGGCGGAGCCCCAAGGGGTGGTGTGGTCCCCAGAGCTCCAGGGGTGGGGATTTCAACTGTCCCCACGCTTACGGGACCCCCTTCAGGGTCCTGAGCCAAGCCCCTGTCCCTCCCTGTTCCAAATAAGCAGGTGGGATGAGAGGCTGGTGTGAGGGGCTGAGCTTGGGTCTGTGCAGGGACCCAGGAGGTCGCCAGCGCTCCCTGCGCCCACGCCCTCACCGCCTACGCCAGGTGCCTCTGCCTGGCAGCAGGTGACAGCACGCTGCGGCAGGTTTGGCCCTCCCAGGTTTGCCAGATGGGTGTCTCCAGAAACTTTGGAGACGGCTCCATCCGGTTAAACGCCTTCATTTGGGCTCGCTGCACAGCCACCCACTTCAATCACGCAAAGGTCAGCTGTCACCGCCCAAATGTTAGGCTTAATTTGTTTTCTTGGTGCACATCCTGCCGCTGGTAATTTGGCCCAATTTGTCGTCATTTGCCAGTGGGGCGCTGCGGTGGGCAGGGTCCTCCCGGGAAAAGTGCCGGCGGGGGAGGGGCCCGATTCCAGGGAAGAGGCGCCCAGGACAGAGAGCCCCAGGGACCTGTGCCTTCCAGCGCCCGGACCGCGGGTCTGTGGGGCCGGCAGCCTGGGTCTGGGGCCGGCAGTTGGGGTGGGGGCGGAGTGCTGTTTCTCCCCAGGCCCAGGTCACCCCCCATGTGAGTGAGCTCCCAGCCTTCTTGGCTTCCACTCCCTCAGAGCAGGACTTCGCGTTTGGGGGGCTGTTCTGTCCCCTTTTCCACTCAAGAAGACGAATGGAGTCCTAGCCCTCCCCCATCTCCTCCCGATCCATTCCCCTGCCTGTCTCCCCGCACCCCTTTATCTGCTGGGAGTTTCCGAGCCGACCACGGAGAAACTGAGGCTTTGGGGGCGGGCAGCCAGCTCTGCAACGTAGCACAGGTCTCCCTGCGCCGGTCGGAGGTCGGCAAAGATCGGGGAGGCGTGGCCGCACACGTGGGCAGCGCGCCCCGCCCTCCTCTGCCTGCGCTCTGCATCCCGGGGCCTGGCCCGCTCGCTCTCGAGCCCTCGGTCTCCGTGGAGAAGTGAGCCCGGACGCAAGTCAGCATCTGTGAGCCTGGCGGGCGAAGCCCCGGTTCTCCCACCGCGAGTGGGCGTGGGAGCAGGGGGGACAGGCGGGGAGCGTGTCTTCTTCATCCAAGGCCAGTGGTCGGTCTACACGTCACCCACCGGGCGCCCGCCGCTCGGCTTGCCTTCCCTCCGGACCCCTTTCCCAGGGCGCCCCCGGCCCCGCCGCCAGGCCATCGCTCTGCCCTGCCCGTCCGCCCCTGGTCCCATGTCCCTGCCGGGCCGACCTGCGGGCCTCTCCGAACGCCTCCCGGGCTACCCCTTCACGCCGCCGCATCCCTGCCGCCGTGGTGGGGGCCCTCTGTCCTTCCTCGCTGGCTGGTTGGGCGTGAAGGAAGGCAGAGCGGGCCGCCGGCCGGGTCTATCGATCGTTCTGAGCTGAAGGTAAAGGAGGAGAAGCAGCAGATACAAGAAAAGCTCTCTGCCCAGAAGCAGGACGTCCATTTGCGAAGGTGTCCCTTCCCCCACCCCCACCCTCCCCCCACCCGCTCCTCGAGCAGGAAGGACGAAGGCCATCGATCACCGGGGACCACGCCGGGCCCTGCTCGGCACCAGAGACAGCTCCCCGGGGTCTCACCACTGCCCTACCTGGCCGCCCCAGCCCCTTCAGCTCCTCCGCGTCCCCCTGGGCCCCCCAGTCTGCTGCCCCGGGTCCCTCCCTGCACTTGTCACTTCTCTACAAACCCTCTGGTGGTGGTGGAGGGCTGCAGGACCCCGGTTCTCAGCGCCCCGCTGAGTTACGCGACCCGGAGTGCTCCCACCCGCACGCACAGCGCACGGGTTACCGAGCCCCGTGCACTTCTCTCGGGCCTCTCATGTGCCCACAACTGGACTGTCACTAGCACAGCAGTTACTCGGCTGGATCGGCCTGACCCCCCTGCCCCCACCCCCCTGCCCCCCGCTGCATTTCACGTGCATCGCCCTGTTCAGCGCCCCCAGTGGCTCCCGGGGGTGGGCGCTGGGGGCCCCTCACGGAGTGGGAAGGCGCTAGCCTCGGGGCACATAGTTCTGATCCCAATCCCGCCCGGCAGACGCTGCGTCGTCCCCTCCTGGTAAGCCGAAGGGGTCCTTCCCCACCGGCCGGGCCTCCGGTGGGTGGCTCCTGAGCCACGTCTGAGTTGTGAGTGAGCCTGTGGGTGGAGGTGGCGGTCGTGGGGGCTGACGTTCGGCTGTGGGGTCCCATGGGACTTGTCTGCATTCACAGCTGCCCGGTGGCACCCGTCTCGGAGTTAGGGACCGTCCTGTCCTTCCCCAGGGAGCAAACCGAGGCACAAGGAGGCTGCAGTGCGCGTCCGTGTGGACCTCGCAGGGCCCGGACTCCCGGCGTGGGCTGGCTCCGGCCTCGCTGCTCTGCACAGCCCGCGGGGCCGACGGCCCGGGGGGCTCGAGGCCGGCGGGAGGGGCTTGCAGCACCTCTGGGTTTGGGGTGGCCGCTGGGTGAGTGGGAGTGACAGAAACTCGGAGGGAATCACGTGGCCGCCCAGCGCTTCCTGCAGCGGCCCCCCACTCGGCGCCCTCCGCCCTTTGGGCCCTGCCTGTGCTCCCGCCCCCACTGCACCCCAGGCAGTGCCACCCCTCGTCACTCCCGGGGGGCACAGCTCTCCCACTCTCCCTTCTCGGCTGTGCACGCCCCCCGTCCTTCCCGGGACAGCTCCTGGGCGCTTGCCCGTCTCAGCGGACACCCCACTTCCTCCAGGCAGCCTGCTCAGACCCGAGTCAGGAGTAGGTCCCGGGGACCCCGCTCCCGGTTCTCACCACCCCCAACTACCTCCTCTTGCGTCTGTGTCCCCCACGAGGTTGCCCCTCTGTGAGGACAGGATGGGGCTGTCTTGTTCACCCCGAATGCCCCAAAGCTGGGGGGATGGCTGCTGTGGAGAGGGAAGCAGGTAATTGGATTGTATTCCTAGCTCGCCAGGGAAATGCAATTATCGTGCGCCAAACCGGACCGTCTTCCCGCCCTGCTTTTCCTCTTCCAAAGGACGGAGCCCGGGGGGTGTCGGGGGACAGGGCCGGAGGTCCCCGAAGCGCCTCCCCCGGTGGCTGCTCTGCTGAGCCTGCGGGCCCTGTTCCGTCGAAGAGCTCTCCACTCTGCGCTTGGGACGAAGCGGCGCCCTGCCTGGGTGCACGGCCAACACCAGCGGCCCTCAGCCCCGAAGACCACAGGGGCTGTGACGGGTCCCCTCAGAGCTGCCCTTTCCGCCTGTGGTCCTGAGCGTAAGGGCACTGCCCATTGCCTCGGTCCCTTTGGGAGCTGCGCAGGTGGAGCACGGCTCTGCCGAGCGACAGCAGGTGCGATCACAGCCGCTGAGGCCCGGCAGGGCACGGGGACCACAGCCGGGCAGCGCCCTTGCAGCGGGAGCCCCTGGGGGCTCGAGGGCCTGGTGTCCTCAAAGCCTCCCGTCGCTGGTCAGTTGACCCCAGCCCTCACCTGCCGGGGAGTCCGGGCCTCCGGGCGGGGGTCCCGCACGGGCTGAGCTGTCCCCTTCAGGTGCCCCCCGGCGGACGGGAGCAGAAGCCATGGGGATCGATGAGGCTCGTTGCTATGAAACGGATCGTGGTCTTGCTGGAGGCCGTGGAAACCCCAGTCAAAGAGTGGGTTCATCTGGCTGACGGACAGACAGCGAGGTGACCAGTCCTCCCCCGGGTTCTCCGTGTGGCGCCTGCGGAGTGTAAAGGAGCTCAGGTTCGCAGATGCGACAGAGAACCAGTCCTCCGTCCACGCACCGGGGCAGCGTGGGTGGGCTTCCTCACCTGTCTTCCCGTCGGCGGCGATGGGAACCTTCCTGGGGGCACCCAGCAGGTGGCTGGCCGGTGGGGCGCCTGCCTCAGTTGTCCTGTTCCTCCTCGCAGGCGCTCCCACAAGTCGACAGCTTGGCGTGGCGGATAAAATAACGTCAACTATTTCTGACTCACTGGGATGTGGACTCACTGGGCAACGGGCGTGGTGGCGAGCCGCCGGGGGTGAAAAGCCAAGTGATGGCCTGTTTCCCGGGCTGGCGCCACCATCCCTGCCACCTCCAGAAGCTGGTGCAGTCCGGAGCGCGGCCCTGGGGGTGGCTGGAGGGCAGCTGGGCGGAGCAGGGGCCCCGCCGGACTCTGCGGCTGCGTGCCGGGTCGCGGGGGTGCCAGCTGCCTGCCATGTGGGCAGGAAGCTCCGGGAGTCACGGGAGATGGACGCTTTCAAAAATAACCCATGCTCGGCTCCGGTCTGCGAAGTGTTTTGGCACCACCAGCCTCTAATTAGCGGTGCTTTTCCGTTGGGGACTTCAGGACCGCCACTTCGCAGGCCGCGACGGGCGGCTGTGAGTCACCAAATGCAGCAGCCAAGTGTGGCAATGGACCAAGTTGCTGCAGCTGGAGGGGCCCTGGGTGACCGTGTCTGAGACCATCTTTCACAGCTCATTGGTCCCAGCCCTGGGAGGGGACGGGGCCGGTGTCCCAGGGAACAGAAGGCAGAAACAGACTCTGGGACGCATTCAGGGCTGTGGCCCGAAATGTCAGCTGACGTCTTTGTGTCCTTTCCATTTGGAAAGTTTTATGTCTCACCAAGAACAAGAGCGGGGCGGCGGGGAGGGGGAGAGGGAGGGAGAGCTGCAAAGACCCACTTCACTCGGCCGTCGGCCGTCGGCCGTCGAGGAGAAAAGGGTCGGCAAACGACCTCAGCGTTTCACATAGATACTTGCCGAGAGTAGCGATCATCTCCCAGGAGCCGAGAGGCCCAAACTGTCACTACTTGTAGCTTCTCCTTTAAACGACTTGAAAACGTCACTCCGTCCGACTGCAGGCGACGACGTCCTTGAAACACACACCTCTCGCTGGCTCGGTGCTGACGCTCTGCAGGGAAAGCGTCCTGTCCTGAGGGTGGAGGGGGGTTCCGGGGGTCCGGGACCTGCTCTCCACGGTCACTGGGTCCAGGGGCTCGGCCCTTCCCTTCCCTGGGCATGTCCTCCAGGTGTGCACTTCGAGCCACAGAGCGGCGGTGGTAAGTACCTCCTGGCCCGGGGTCTGTGTGGAGCTAGTGGTCCCCGAAGGGGCATAATCCCCCAGGGCCTCAGAGCGACGGAGCAGATGCATCCGTTTGGGGGACATGCCCAGGCTCTGCCGAGGACACTGCCTTGGAGACGGCACGCAGGGCCCGGGTGGACCCTCGCTGGATTTCGATGGAGGTGCCGTCGTCTCTGGGTCACCAGGCCGCCGCAGTGAGGACGGCGCACGCCGGGCGGGGTGGCGCAGCCTCGGAGAGGTGGCCCCAGAGGCGGAGCCTGTTACAACATCACCACGAGCCCGTCTGTCCACGGACGTGCGTCCGTGCGTCCTGCCGAGTCCGTCTGACGAGCGTTGCTGAGCACCTGCCCTGGTCCAGCCGGAGGTCCGGCACGGCCACAGCCCCTGCCCACGCGGGCTCAGTTTCTCCTGCGGGAGGCAGACAAGACACCTCCAAGGCTCCAGTCCCCGGGTTGGGTGCGCCCCATTCTTTACAATCGAGAGGTGGGGGGTGTCCCGGGTGAAGGTGGGGCAGGGAAGGGGGCGGGCAGAGTGGCTGCAGGGGCGGCGGTCTCAGACAGGGCACCATCCAAGAAGGTGGTGCCGGAGTAGAGGTGCAATACCGGAGGGACCCAGCTGCGTGGGCCCCGGGAGCAGGGTTCCGGGGCGCTGGCATGTGAGGACAGTGGCCTCGAGGCCCGGAGAGACCGAATGCTGGGAGGGGTGGGGTCCCAGGAGAGGCAGGAGCTGGGGTCCGGGAGGTCCCAGGGCTGCCCCTGCAGGTGTCCGAGTGCGATGGAGGGCCCCTGGACGTTTTCCGAGGCTCTCCTGGCTGCGGGTGGAGTGCAAACCACAGAGGGCGCGGTCGGGGTCGGGGGACCACAGGAGCGATGCCGGCCAGGCGAGGAGGCTTGGGCCGTGGGCGGCAGTGCAGGGGTGAGCTGTGGGGGGTCGCTGGACGGGTGTTGGAAGGAGGGCCAAGGGATTGGCGGATGGGTCCGACGTGGGCTCCGAGGGAAGGGCAGGCCTCCAGCACACCTCCAGGCTCCAGTCCCTGGGAGAACGGGGGGCTGTTTCCCGGGAAGGTAAAGGCCATAGGAAGAGCCGTTTGGGACGCGTTCCAGGGCGGAGGTGCTTGTTGAAACTCTCAGGTGAGGGTGCCCTGTAAGCCGGGGTCAGGGGTCCGGGGCTCAGGGGCTGGGCGGAGGCGGCAGCACGGTGTTGGCTTCGCTGCTCGCCCGTCCTGCGGCCTCGGGCCCCCTGCCTCTCTGCATCCCCATCTCCTGTCTCCGTTCCTCGTGGGGGGGACAGCTTGGGCTCCAGCTCTGAGATGTGGGGGCTCCACCCGAGTCCTGGCAGCAGGCAGCCTCTGGGACGATGCTCAGAGACTGCCTAGGTGTTCCCGAGGATTCCCGTGTCGCTCTGATTATTTTTAAGGCAAGATCCCACCGGGTGGGAGAGAGTTTGCATTTGGACTTGACAAGGCACCGAGCAGGCCCACACGCGTGTCTGAGCCTCGCCCGGGGTTTCTGCTGACCTTTGTGGAGGGGGGACTCCCAGGAGCGTCCCGCAGCATGCTGGCTTCCTGGCAGGGGGCAGCCCCCGCGGGCGCTACGACCGACACAGTGCGGTTGTCATTCCAGCTGACCGCCGGTCCTGCCGCCAAGACTCAAATCTGCATTGATCGTCTCTGTGCAGGCCACAAGGGGCTTTCCCTCCTGGTTCCTCCCTGTGATTAAAAACAGACGTTGCCGGAAACTAAAGGAAGCTTTATTGTTCTTCTCAATCGGCGCTGTTGCTTCCTAGAAAACCAAAGGGGAGGACTGGTCTTGCAAACACTTTTGTTTGTGGAGTTAAGCAGATTCGCCCCCCGGCCCCCCAGGAGCCCACGCTCCCCCTCAGGAGGCGGCTCTCTCGGAAACTTGTCTGCAGGGAGCTTCCGGGGGAAACTTTTTAATAAAGGGCCTGCAGAACAAGACCCTTTCAATTTTCTCCAATTACACATGGAAAGTAACTTTTGCTCCTCCCACACTTCGCCTCGGGCCTTTTTAGGGCTGGATTTAAATCAAAGCCTGGACGAGAGAGAAGAAAAGCTTTTTGATCTCTTGGCGGAGGCTGGCTTGTAACAAATTAGAAGGAAATGAAATACCCCCACAGCATCCAGGCTCATCGGGTCTTCCACACCGACAATTGCGGGTTTTGTTTGTCCTGCTCCGGGGGTTGGGCGGCCTCGTTGAGCTGCGTGGTGGGTTTCGTTTGCTGATTTTTTTTTTTACTGAGATCGTGGGATCTCAGAAAAAGCCCTTGCCAGCTCCTGGTCCCACAGCTGCTGATCCCAGCGCAGGACCAGGAGGCCGGCAGGGCACCTCAGGGCGCACCTGCAGAAGGGCGGGCCCTCGGTCCGCGTGGGCGCTCTGCCTGCCGCCCCGCCTGCCGCCCCAGCGGTGAGCCAGCTCCTCTCCCTCACCCAGACCCCGCCCCTCGTGTGACTGACTGACAACCAGCCCCACTGGCCAGACCCACGCAGACCTGAGTGTGGCTTCCTGGGGTCGTGGACACACATGAATTCCAGCCGAGAGCTGGCTTGGTCTGGCTCAGGCGGACCCTTGCTGCGCCCTGCACCTGGTAGGTAGACCGGGGGGACCGCCCCCCTGTGAATGCGGACAGGAAGGGCAGAGATTGGGAAGGACCCCTCCACTCGTTGGGGCCGAGCTGTGCCCCTCCTGGGTCCCCATGCTCCAGTCGTATCCCCAGACCCTCACTCGCCGCCTCCTTTGGAGATGGTGTCCTTGCAGGTGGTGACAGTTAAGGTGAGGTCACACCGGAGCAGGGTGGGCCCCGTTGCATAGGACTGGCGTCCTTACCGGGGGAATTGGACTCGCACACGCACCCGGCGGGCGCCAGGGGAGGGCCAGAGTGAGGCTGCCAAGGGCCCACGACTAGCAGAAGCGGGAGAGAGGCAGGGACGGGTCCTGCCCGGCCCGCGCCCCCCCCCCCCACCCCCGCTGTGCTGCCGTCTGGGCTGCCACTCTGCCTGAGCTCCCTGGTCCCCGCAGCTCCAGCCAGCAAACCACGACGGATCCAGAAGCATCTCTGCTCTTCCCCGGGTCCCCTGCTGAAGTGTCTCCTCCTAACAGGCTCTCCGGCGCGCTCTCGGGCCTTGGGCTTGCGTTGCACCTGCTCCAGCGTCTCTGGAGCTGCGGCTGGAGCCTGTGGGTGAGGAGGAGGAGTTCCAGCAGCGTGCAGCTGCCGGTCCAGGCGGGGGACCGGCAGGTGCTCCTGATGGGAGCCCCCTCGGCCCCTGCCCCGAGTCCATATGTCCCGCCTGGCCGGCTGTTCGTCGGAAGGGAAGGAGTGTGAGCGTCCCTGCCAGTCGCCGGATGTTTCTCTCTGGATGGCTGCTTGGCACAGCCACATTGAAGGCACAGAGCCGCACCACCGAGGGGCCCGCAGGCTGGCGCCGGTTCCACGCGCATGTGCTTACAGATGCTCGCGCGAGGGAGGGTCCGCTAAGCCCGTGGCTGGGTTGCAGCGCTCAGGAAGCATCACGAGAACACTCAGCAGCGGAAATGTGGTCCATCTGCGTGTTTCTGGGGACGCGCTACTGCAGCTCGGGAAACCTAGCTGCCGATGAATGCCATTTAAAGTTCACGCCTGCTCCTGCCGCTCTGGGCTTCTTTACCTTGAAAACGGCAGGAGACGCGGGGGCGGGGGGGGCGGGGGGCGGAGCCGGCGCTCAGAGTCACAGGCCGCACTTGGCGTTCAGGCCAGTGCCGCCTCACGGAGACCGGACGCGGGACCCGCCGTTTTTCCGCGCGGGGCTGCGTGCCCCGTCACACGGCGGAGTCTGGGGGTCGGCACCCACGTGTGCTGTCTCCCTGGACCCGGTTAAACCGCACCCGGGTGGGTCACCTGAAGACGCCGGGGGTCGGGTGGTGTTGAGGTTGTGACCCCCACGTCGGGTGCTTTTCAGTCTTCAAACCCTTGGTCCCTTGGCGGCGCTGTCTCCCGGATCTTCAGCCAAGCCCAGGACCAGGTGACGGCGGGGGGCAGGCGGTGGAGACCCCCCCCGCAGGCACGCCAGCCGTGGGGTCTGCGTGGTGCAGGGACACGCTGTTGAGAAACGGCTTTTGTTTTCATCGGGGAAAGGGTTCTCTCAGGGCAGAGGGAACAAACTCTCTGGGAAAGCCGTCCGCGAATCATCGGGGTCAGAGACGTCCTGAGGCTCTGCTGTGCGGCCGCCTCCGAGAAGCTCTGCATCTGTGGCCTTGCCTCCTCGTTGTCACACGCTCCCAGCGGCCCTCACGAGGGCTCTGGGACTGCCTTGCCGAGTGGGTGAGGACAGGGGCTCTGCGGGCACTGGGGTGGCGTCTGGACGGTGCTGGGGAGGACGTGCCGCGGGCTGTGACCCAAACTTCCCAGGGTTCAGAGTTCAGCGGCTTGTGCCTGTTCACAGGTCAGCGAGTTCCATTTGCTGACGGACGAAGCTGGCCAGCCGCCACATCACGCGGAGATGACTTCTCTGAGGGGGCGGGTCCCTGGGGAGGGCTTTGTGCACACATTTAAAATATGTGAGTGTATATTCATCAATATATACCTACACGGGTATGTATGACATCTAAATAAGTAGATGTGTACATTCCAATGCGTACATATTGAGGTACACACACGTTTCTGCGCTGGGGAATGGACTTGGGGGCGCATCTGGGACGGACTGGGTGGCGCACTTTTCCAGCACCAGGACTGGAGACCCTTTGGACTTTGCTCCCTGAATGAACTGTCGTCAATGGCCTCTGGCCGCGGGGACCTGCGGGTTCAAAACGACAGCCACGGTCATCGAGTCAGAAGACGCAGGGATGAGGGCGTTCGTCCCACCTGGGCCGTCGTTCCCCGGAGCGCCCGCCCCTGCCTTTTATCGCGGTGACGTTTCCGTGTCTCTGGCCCCAAGTGTGGAGACGCAAAGGACGAACTCTGAGAACTGAGTGCGGAGACGGCCTCGAGGTTGGACACGAAGACAGGAAGACCGCAGGGGTTCTGGGAGGACGCGGGGCCCGGCAGGGGGACTCCTGTGTCCCCACGAGGGCCCCTCCCCTGCCCTGCAGGATCCGCAGGTCTGTCAGGTGGCATCTGCCTGCGTTTGGCCTCCTCTCGCCTGCTTGTCCCGCACGGAGCTGTGAGCGTGTGACAAGGACAAGCTGTTTTCGCGGACAGCACCCCCCTGGGGCTGCGCAGTGGGTGCTCAACCGGAATTGCCAGGGACCTCTTCCAGTGAAGGGCGGGCACCCTCCCCCTGGGCAAGTCTGCCTGACGCTGACACGCTCCTGGTGGGGAATCGGAGGAGCATGGGGACAGCCGCCAGGGCCACCGAAGGCCGTGTGAGGTCACCGTGAAGGGGGCGGGAGGGCTCGGGTGGTGACACGTGGTGTGCCTTCTAATTTCACACCCCCAAGTACGTTTTGGGGGTATTTTAACATTCGACAAAACGGTCTTCACGTATCACCCTAAAACTTGGTTTCTATATTCGCCGTTAGGTTTTAAAAGATTTTCTCATGCCAATACATCTAAGGTTTTGTTCATTTATTTCAGCTCCTCCAAAACACGATTTTTGCTAATCCGATGAGGGGGAGAAATTTCGATTTTGTTTCATGTATGTTTTCTTTTTTTTTTAATCCTCACCCGGGGGACATGTTGATTGACTAGAGAAAGGGCGAGAGAAGGTGACAGGTGTCGGTGAGAGAGAGAAACATTGATCAGCTGACTCTCGCAAACGCCCCGACTGGGTGCTGACGTCGAAACCTACGTGGGCGCCCTGACTGGGCGCCAAACAGGGGAGCTTCCGGCTTCCGGGGCGACGCGGCGGCCAGGGCGTCCCGTGTCCTCTTCGCGGTCGGCCAGGCTGAGCACCTGTGCCGACTGGGATGCTCATAGGTGCTTCTTCCTGTACCTGAGGCATGGAAACCCCCTCCTCTTCGGGGGGCACCCGTCTTTGTCTGGGAGTACTACCCAGGAAAAAATACCCTGTCGTATTGGATTAGCTGATGTGTGTTAAGAAGATTCCGTACGCACCTCCTTGTACTGGAGAACGGCCTGTGGTTGCTCTGTGCGTGACATTTCATCATCGTTATAGTCGTCTTACATGAGAAGTTGGCTGGATGTCCCTCTCGGTGTTCTGAAACTTTTATGATTATTATTTTTACACTGTAGCATAATTCATTGGGGGGAGATTGATCTCCGATCACCGATTCGTTTCTTTAATAGGTATTGACTTATTCGGATTGTCTCAGTCTTCAGTCGCTTCTCCTAACTTTTTATTGAAAATTATCTAAATTTTCGAATTTATTGGAAAACCAATAAGAGTTTTAGAGGACAATGAGGGAAAACATCTTTATGACCTCAGGGCAGGGAAGAATTTCTTAAACGAGATGTAAAAATTAATGGCAGCGATGAAGGAGCAAGTGCATAAATTTGGCTCCATGAAAATGAAGACTGCCGGTTCACCAGCAGACGCTACAAAGTGAAAATCCCGGCGCAGGAGGTCTGCGTGGAAGAAACACCCGTAACCGAACACCAACCAAGACCAAGTACCAGGGGCGCAGGAAGGGCGGGGCAGAGCCGCGCCGGAGGGGGTGGGGCCGAGCGAGCGTCTCCCCATGTCCTGGAGCTGAGCTGCGTCTGTCGCCCTGGCCCGGAGGGCGCCCCGAGCCGACTGCAGCCGTCGCAGAGCGCGAGCGGGCCCCTCACACGTGGGCGCCCCGCCCCCGAGAGAGGAGATTGCTGCCGCAGCTTTGCAACTCCAGCGGACGGCTCAGGTGTGCGAGAAGACAAGTCTCTCATGCCCCGCCCCCAACGTCCCCCCAGGAATGTGCCGCAGACCGGCGGAGGGTCTTCGAGCAGCAGCGTCCCACCAGGGAGGCCCCCCCTAGGGCACCATGCATGGGCGGACAGCAGCGGAGCCCACGGAGGGGCCATCGGTGTGGGAATCCCACGAGCCGTGTCTGTGGGGAGGGGACCGCGGCGCCCACAACCTCTCAGCCTCCTCTGCGGCGCGGGCGCGGGGACAGCAGCCACGGAGATGATGGCACGGCTCCGGACGCGCGCTCCTTTCCCACGGTGGCTGTAGGGAAGGCGGGGCCGCTTGACCCCAGCATTCCGGTCTCTCCCTGCTCTGGGGCCAGCGGTCCGGGTCGGCAGTGGGTCCCTTCTGAGGCTGTGAAGCAGACTCCGCCCAGGCCTCCCCGCTGGATTCCGGGGTCCGCTGGACTCTGTGCCCTGGGTTCCGAGTGTCCCTCTGACATCTTCCCTCCCGTTCTTGTGGCCTCCGTGGGGAGCGCGTGTGTCTGTGTCCAGGGGGCCTCTTGTTATTAGGACACCGGCTATTGGACTGCGGGCCCCACCTGACCCGCATGACCTCATCCGACCTAATTTCACCGCAACGGCCCGATTTCCAAACGAGGTCGCAGTCACAGGTGCTGGGGGCTGGGGCTTGAACATGAGGATTTTTGTGGATACGATGTAACCCATCCAGGAAGGCAGCAGGGCGTGAAATCAACATGGAAAACTGCCAAGGATGAGCAAAAACCCCAACACGGAGTGCAGAAACGAAGGACTGGGAGGACCACATTCCCCCGGAGGAATCCGTGTCGACGGGAAAACCCTAAAGCCAAACACGGGACACAGGCCTCCGACGCTGCACCCTCGGTCCGGGGAAAGCACCGCCAAACAACCTAGAACGCGTTCCAGGGGCGTGGCCTTGGGTCGTCAGGGCGTTCCAGGGGCGTGGCCTTGGGTCGTCAGGACACCCTGATTTTGGAACCACGTTGTGTGCGTCTGGGGTTAACCCGCAGAGCACTTCACGCAGGGGCGGGGCAGGGGGCGGGGTTCTCCCTGGGGTGTGGCGTGCGGGAGGGCGTGCGAACCTGGGGCTGGATCGGAAGTGGCGATTTCAGCGCGAACCGGTGAGTATCAAGAAATGTCAGGCAGGTGCCCACTGGCTGGCGTGGCTCCGTGGGTTGCACATGATCCCCCCAAAGGGAAAGGTTGCAGGTCCGATCCCCGGCCTGGCACATGCCTGGGTTGTGGGCTTGTCCCCAAAATCAGTGGATGTTTCCCTCACATCAGTGTTTCTCTCTCTCTCTCTGCTTCCCTTCCCGCTGTCTAAAAAAATAAAAAATAAATAAATCTTTCATTACAAAAATGTAGGGCAGGTTGGAAGGACACAGGGCGCTCCTGCTGGCTAGAGCTGGGGTTAGCATCGAACAAGACAATAACTGAAATAGACTGCAAGTCCATACTAACAGTGAACAAATCGTCCAACAAGTAAGCCAGTGAGGGAGAGGGGAGGGCTGGCCGACGCCGCCCTGGGCTCTGGGGAGCGCAGGTGAGACTCTGCCTCGGTTTCCCCGCGGCGTAGTCCGGGTGGAGAATCGTCACTGGATGCAATGTCGGGGGGAGGGCTGGACAGGGGTGGTCACACGTCAGGTGGCACCTTACAAGGATCCGAAGTGGAATCAACACAGTGGCATCACCATGGGGGAGCCGGGGAGGCCCTGTGTCCCTTCCGAGGTGAAGCTTGGGAGGGCCCTAGCAGCTCCTGGGTGGTGTCCCGGCTGGACACCCAAGGCCGGGCGCCGAGCACAAGCAAACACCAGACCCACTCTGATCTGGGCCGCCTGCGGCATCGCTGGCCTGTCTTCTTGAAAAACGTCAGTGTTGTGAAAACACAGCAAGACCAGGGAGCTGTCCAGTGACGGGGGCCCGAGTGACGGGCCCGCTGGACGCAGCCTGTCCCCTGCACCGGCTCCTGCACAGAGGGGAGATGGCAGAGACCTGCACAGACTTTCTCCCCGCGGGGAAAGTCCGGATTGGAGTGGGAGCGGGGGACTCGATGAAGGCGCTGCCCCCTATTAAATCCTCGGGTTTAATAACCGCATCGTGGTGATGCAAGGAAGAGACAGGTCTTTTCCGCAGGAAATGCACCCTGAAGTATTAAAGGGCAAAGGCGCAGGGGGTGTGCCATTGACTCCGAAATAATTCAGAGCACCTCTCCCTATAAGACACGTACGAGGAGGAGGAGGTGCACGCACCTCTTCCAAATGGCACCTCCCCTCACCGAATGGTGAGCGCCGGTGAGTTCGCCTGCCGGGCACGGGGCGTTTGGGAGTCAGGTGGGCGCTCCTTGCGCTTACTCAGCGACATGGCCGTTATTTCAAAACAAAAGTTTTAGGGACTCCTCAGGCTGCACAAGGGCACACCCGGAGGCCACTGACATGAGTGGAGACCCTGCTCCACTCCGCTGCACTTTGTGGGGATTCGCGCGCACACGCGAAGGTGGGAGGGACAGAGAGTGGGGTGGGGGTGCGGAGGGGCAGGGCCGGTCCAGCCGGTCTTTGGGGTGCGTGCAGACTGGGTGGTTTATTGCTTGTTCCTGAAGCTGCGTGGTACGTAGGCTTCTGAATGTAAGCGTATTTCCCGATGCCGTTCTAGGAACGGAGCGTGAATGTAAACACGCTGCCCGCCCCCGGTTTTGGTTCTGTCCTCGCAGGTGAACAACCAAAGTTTGGTAGACGTGCGGGACAGGGCAGGGCAGGGCTTGGACCCGAGCCCGTGGGCTCCACGCTTGTCCCCTGAGCCTTCAGAAAGAGCCCAAGTTAAGGCAGAAAAGGAAGAGAAGGAGACCCAGGGGGAACTGTTTGGACGGGCGTCCTTCCCACGCCCGCCCGAGTCCCCTGGCTGGACCCGTGGTCAGGTCTCTCCGGTGGACTTGGAGAAGAGGGACCCCCAGAGCACTCCCGTGTCCTCGGGCCCCTTCCCCAAGCTGACCACAGGAGTTTCAGGATGGACTTCCCTCCAAAGTTGCTTAGATGAAAAGGCGACACGTGACAATGTTCCCGGGGGGTCGGGGGGGTGGGGAGGGCCTGGCCCGGAGCGGGGCTGCCGAGGGCCCGCCATGGCGTGCGGGTTCTTGACTTTGTGCAGAGAAGATGTCACCGCCGAGTCCAGGTGACCGAGAGGATCCACTCACTGAAGGTGGGGACAGTGACACAGGGAGGGCTCAGCACAGAAGAAATAAATGACGGGACGGCCCAGGCCGGGCGCCTTGGCTCACTGGGGGGTCGGAGAGAAGGGGGCCTTGGGGACAGGTTCGGGGATCAGCCGGGGCCAGTCGCCGCTGCCCTCTGCCTGTGAGGGAAGGATGGGGGAGAAGGGAATGGCGGGGGCTGCCCCCCCCGCCCCCGTGGGAGAGCTCTTGCTCCTGGGTCCTCTGTCTTGAGACCTTTATCTCTTTCTTGCAGACAGGAAACTTAGGGGCGGTCTCAGCAGAAGACCCATCCGTTTCCCAGGCCCATCGTCTCAGGGTCCTGGGCTCTGCTGCGTGGTCAGCGCCAGGGCAGGGTCACTACTGTTGGCAGCGGGATTTGGTGTCGCCCACGTGATCGCACGCTTTTCTGGGCCTGGAGCCGAAACGCCCGGGGCTGAGGCCTGGCTGTTCTCTCCAGGGAGGAAAGGCCGGGGCAGGAGAGTCTCCCTGGGGGCAAAGTCCTTGTTTCCCCAGCTTTGCCCCCTGCCAGGCACTCGGAGGCTTCCGCCCCCGTGACCCTGTGTGCCTGGTGGTCAGCTGCTTGGCCAGTGTGTTCAGCGATCTGCCTCAGTTTCCCTGTGCCGCCTGCCAAGGTGCTTTCCTAGCTTCTCACGACCCCGTCTCAACAGGAAGGGTGAGCAGCTGAGAGACAGGGCCCCGCTGCTGGCTGTGCGCAGCCCCCGAGCCCGGACCGTGCCGGCTCCTTCAGCCGGCGGTGCTGGACGGCGCCCCGAAGTAGCTCCATGTTCACTGGCACAGAGAGGACAACGCAGCTGGGCCCTGCTGGGGCCACGACCAGATGGCCCACAGCTGCCTCTCTCTGCCCAGTGTCCTTTCGTCTTTGGGCCAGTGCGGGCCCGCTGCACACCACCAACCCCCCCCCCCCCCGCTGGCCCCGCAGCCTGGCCGCCTCGGGCTCTGCCGTCGCGCCTCCGCTCACGGGGGAGCTTTGATCTGGTCTCCGACTGGCGTTTGCTTCCCGCGAGCGGCGTGGTGGGTGAGCTCCCCGCTCCCCGGTGAAAACACGCACGCCTTTGAAAACAAGCACAGGTGTCGGAGGAGCTGCTGGGAACGTCCTCTGGCGTGGGACAGCTGTGCCCGCCGCGGAGGCGCGGCGGGGGTCTGCGCCTGCTGTGCGCCCGTCTCCCGGCGGCCGCAGCCAGGACGCGGGGGTGCGCTGTGAGGCTGAGCGGGGCCGGAGGCGGTGCCCGCTCCCCCGGGGCAGTGCCACCAGCTGTGGATCGTGACCCGAGCCTTGGCGGTCTCCTGGCATAAAAGGACGATCCTTGCCATCCAAACGTCGTCTGTGCTGGGCCGAGCGACTCGGGGGAGATGCTGGTCTCTGGGATTCTCGGAGTCCGTCACGCTGACGTGCCACGTCTGTGGGGGAGTTAAACCCTTGCTGCGCGGTCAAGGTGCTGACACGTGGCACCGTGGTGCCAGCTGTTTCCTGGGGCGGCTCGGACATGGGACCGGCTTCGCGCGGGTCCGCGGTTTTGCTCGTTCGAGGCTGAGGGGGGAAGGAAGATGGAGGTTTACTGATTGGCAGCGTTCTCTGTGGAAAGAGAGAAGAAACAAATCTGGGCGGGAGTCTGGGGGGCACGGGGCAGCTCCCACTGGTCTGGCCTGGAACCAGGCCCCCCAGGTGGGGCCTGTCCTCTGGAGACAAAAGACTCTGGGTGTCTCTGCAAAATTCGGGGCCCTGGGGGAGTGCCTCTGGCTCCTTGGCGGGAAGACAGCACTGACGTCTAGTGAAGAAAAGCAGACAGCAAACACCCCCACCCCGCTGGGCCCCTCGTGGGGAACCGGTGGCTGGAGCAGCTTCCATGTCTACGGGTCTTTTTTTTTAAGTTGTTGCTCGGTTACTGTCATCCCATTTCCCCGTTGCTTAAATTGCTTTGTTTTGCACACAATCCAAATGCAATTCGTGCAAAGGCCCCGAAGCAGCACAGACCCCTGTGGCCGGTGGGCTCCCAGAAGCCCTGTGGCCCCTTCCCAGGTTCCTGTGCGTAAACTTCTGGGGCCGTGGGGCTCCTCACTCAGACTCTGGTACCCAGCCGCTCCCTTTCACACGATGCGGGGGGGCGGGGGCGGGGGAGGGGGCAGCGGCGCCCTGCTCTCCACCCCGGCTCTTCACCCCGCACGGTCCCGGGGGTGTTCCTGTGGCTCACACGTGCAGCCGCACAACACCCTCGCTTTCACGATGGCCAGGCCTTCGCTGCAACCTGCCCACGGCCAGTCCTCTGGTGAAGGACGTCCAGGTGGCTCCTGCGTGTCCAGCTGCTGCGGATCACGCTGCAGCGGGAGCCTCGGGCACCGGGCGTTCACCGCCCTTGAGCAAGCAGCATTCAGAGGACACACACCTAAAAATAAATTCCTCCTTAGAGCTAGTCTGTGCCCTCTCCACGGCCAGCTAGCCTGCAGGGGGGTTGTCACCGTAGTGGTGCCTTTTGCCTGGCCCCGCTGGCGGGGGATGGGCGGCCACCCTGCGGGCTCGCATTTCTGAGCATCCTCCACCTGGTGTCTCCCGGGTTCAGAGTGGAGCTGAGGGTCCCAACTGCACCCAGCACGGACCCTGTGCCACCCCTTCTACGACCGTCATCTGTTCTTTGCCGGCTTTTCTGGGGGGTTGGCTCTTTCGTGATAGATTTCCAGGTGTTCCTCCTGCCTCAGAGAAGTCAACTCTTATCTGTGATACAGATTAAGGCTTTTCCCTCTCTCCTTCCCTCCCCCGCCCTCCCCTTCCTCCATTCCTTCTGTAATCTTTTCTGTTGACATTTGGCTTTTGACTTTGCTCCGGATGGTTTCTGTGCCCCATAGAAATGATTTATTTTCATATAACCGACACGGGTGTTTTCTTTTGGAGCTGCTGGGTTTTGTAGCATATCTGGCAAAATCTTTCCTGCTGGGAGATTATACAAACAATGATTAATTATTTCCTGTTTTAATTTTTCTATATTTACATCTTTGATTCATCTCAGTTTACTTCAGTGACATATGCGAGGTAGAGATTTAGTTTTTCCCTCCAGATGGCTACCGAGTGGTCCCTGGTCTCTGTTCTCTCCCGCCCTTGGGTTCGGGCTGGAGGCAGAGTGGGGTGGGGGGGAGGTTCCCCTCAGGCTGGGCCCCGTAGAACTGGCCACCTGGCATGAGGATGTCCCTCTCCTTGCTCTGGTGGCCTGGCGGACCCGATGTCCCCGTGGGCACAGCTGCAGGGTGCCGGGGGCCCGCCTGGCTCTCCGACACAGGCCCCTTCCCAGGTGCTGCACCGCGCACGTGTGCCGGGAGCCGTTCCGAGTCACTTTCCTGTGTCACCTTATAGGAGTTTCCGCACGTCCTAAGGATGTCAGTGGCCATGATGGGCAGACGAGGGACTCTCTCACGCCCTCGCCGAGTTGAGGGGTGGACTCGGGACTTCCCGCAGGGCACCGCAGCTTGGTCTCTGGGGGTCGTTCCCCAGGCTCCTGACCGCGTAATCAAAGCCTCCTGTCACCTTTTCCTGCTGCTGCTTCTCGTGGGAGGTGACCAGGTTTTCCAGAAAGGCCCCTGCAGACCACGGAGGAAGCGGCCACAGCCCCAGAGAGCCCTGGATGGGCAGAGCCTCCATTTAGTTTTTCCGGGACCACACTGGCCCTGGAGACACATCCCGGGCTCTCATTAGAGCGATTATGCGGCTAATTGCTCTGATCCGGACTTGGCCGAGGCAGCCGCTTCCGCCGGGGAGCCTGAAGGACGAGGAGCAGATGGACCACGAGGGGGGTCCTGAAGGTGGGGGGCCCTGCTGTTCAGCCCTGGCCCCCACGCTCACCAGAGCCCTCGCTCCTCCGGGAGGGCTCCGCCTGCATCTCTGCCGCTGTCAGCACATGAGAGCTCCTGGGGCTGCCTACAAAGGTGGCCCCAAGACTCGGGCGGAGGGGACACGCGGCTGGGATCTCAAGGTCAGCTCTTCGGCCACCACGTCCGGATCGTGGCGGAGATGCGCGCAGTCGCCAAGGTGGCGGACGGGTTCCCAGGCTGGCGAGGCTCAGCGGCCACCCCCTGTCCTTTCAAGCGTCTAAAATGGGGCACTTCAGTCAGAAACCGGCGGAGACCGGCTGCTGTTGCGACTGCATGGTCTGGTTCTGCTTCCTCCTCCTCCCAGGAGCCAGTCCTGATCACACGTGCCATACTTCCCCTCGCTGGGCCCACGCGCTGACCCGGTGGCCAGGGCCCTGCTCCCCAGCGTGCCACTGGTTGGGCGTGCTTGGGCCGGCTCAACGCCCAGCTTGCCTTGTGGCCTTTGGGCAGGAGCTACGGTAGCCAGGACGGCAGAGCGGCGGTTGCCGGAAAGCCGGCCCCTTTCGGTCAAGAGAACCGATCAGAAACAGGACCAAGTCCCTGGGGGTGACAGCCCCCTCGCGAACCTAAGGGCCACAGGGGCGGCCCCCGTCAGATCTGCACAGAATTCACAGTCGGGAGGGTTCCCTTGGGCAGCCGCCGGCTGAACTGAGGCGTGGGACTGGCCGCAGCTGCTGTGCGGGCAGCGGCCTCCGGTTACAGATGGTCGACAGGGTCCCAGGGGCTGGGACAGCCGCCCACCGGGTGAGTGCGCTCTTCCGCTCCGTGTCAGGAGGGTGAGAGCAGTCGGCACATTCCTGGCCTGGCACCAGGCCTCCCGTCTCCTGCCCTGAGGTGACAGGTCCCGGGGCACCTGGACCCTCGGTCCTTTCCAGGCAGCCTCACGGGCCCCTGCCGGCGAGGTTGTGCGGCTCCCGCAGAGTGCGCCACGTGCGGCGAGCACATGGCCGCCTGGCTAGGGTGCACGGGCTCCCACAGCTGGGAGAAGAGCCCCGCCCAGCCCCGCACGCCCCCTGCATCTGTGAGGGCTCAGGGTCCGGCCGCTCGACACGTGCCAAAGGAGCCCCTTGGAGAGAAAGGACAAACGCCTGCCTCTGGCGGCTTCTGCCGGGGGGCGGGGGCGGAGGGTTGGGCCACGATGCCGGGGTGGCCTGTGGGGTTGGGAAGGGGGCACGTTCCCCACTCAGGAATGTGGGCGACACGGAGAGCCGCCAGCACGGAGCGGGAGCAGGTCAGACTGCGGTATCGCAGTCTGGTGCCTGGGCCGTGTGACCTGGGGGGCCACGTGACCCCAGAGGTCCCTCTGGTGGCAAAATCCACGTGGGACGTTGGCAGCAGCCCCAGGCTCCAGAGCAAGGGCACCCACCCGCCGGGCGAGCGCTTTGTCAACACGGGGACTTTGGCCTGCGGGTCCGGGACTGGCTTCGGGGGCCCGCAACGGTGTCAGGCGCGGAGGGAGCTCTGGCTGAGTTTGCTCGGTGACCTTGGGGACCGAGAGACCGGAGAGCCCCTGGGGCACGGCAGGCCCGCACCCAGGCTTCCCCTCGGCGGCTCCCTGGCCTCCTTTCTTATTTGGTTCGGTTTCCAAGCACGGCCCAGCCCCGCTGTCTCCCAGCTCATCCTCAACACGGAGCTCTCTGCTGCCCCCGTCTCAGGTCCCCCTGCCCCGGACACGCCCCGCCCTGATGCCACCCAGCCCGGCCTCAGGTCGCTCGAGCACTGCTCCGCCGACAGCCGGGCCACACGCCGGCCGACCTGGAAGAGCGCCACGCCCCGTCCTCCTTGGCTTGTGCAAAGCCAGCGTCTCGGCCTGACGGCGGGTCTCCGGCCAGAGAGCGGGTGTCCACTGCACCCCCGGTCCCGCCGCAGGCCTGCACGGCCAGCACTCAGCGCGTGGAGGGGACCCCGCACCGGGTCGGGGAGCCGGCTTCCCAGCAAGACTGCTCGGAGGCCTTAGGGCCGGTGTGCCTGGCGGATTTCTGAAAAGAAGGTAGGCAGTGTGAGGGTTCACGGCGGGGCCCTGTTTGCTGTCTTGGGGCAGCACCCGGCAGGCCACACTTGGGGACACTCTGCACTGTGGTAGCTGCTGTCCCTGAGAGCGATCCCGGAGGGGGGAGCTGGCCTGCCCTGTCCCGCAGTGTCCCTCTGTGCCCGTGACTCTGCGCCCTTCCCCACCTGTCCCTCCAAACGGACCCCCAGGAGGGCCCGTCTTGGGCCCTGAATTCCCTAAGGCATCTTCCCTGGTCTTTGCTGTCCCAGCGACCTGTCACCATGCACGGACCTTGATGCTAAGAAGGACAGTGGCCTATGAGCCCACCTCCATCCGCCCCCGCGTGGGTGACGGGCAAGCCTGGACGCCAAGCTTGCTGAGGGCGGGGCAGGCGCCACCCTCCTGGCCGCGCTGCGCGGATGGCTGGGGGGCGAAAGCTCAGAAAGGATGAGCCTGGAGTCCGTCCATGCCTGACGGTCCGCTGTCTTCGGGAGGCCTTCTCGGTGAGAAGCCCCTGGGTCACCGGGACCGGGGATGACAGGACCTGCTGGGCTCCAGCCCAGACAGGGCTTCTGGCCGGGAGGGAGGGGAGCAGCCCTGGGTGTGGGGTGTGGCTGGACCGGGTTTCCCTGGGGTGGGGGTCACTTCTGGGGGACAAGAGAAATCCAAACGTCTGACGACAACTGAGGAAGGCTCTCAGCCCTGACCCGGGGGGGACAGCCACGGTCCCAGGCGTGGGCTCAGGGAATTGGGGATCACGGAGCAAGTGCCGGGAATCACCCAGGGGTCCAGGCAGCTGGGGCCCCCCTGTCCTTCCGCTAGGGGCCGGTGGGGGGTCTGGGGCCGGGCAGGGCGTGAACACGGTCTTGAACTGCCCGGGTCCGCTTATACATGGATTTGTTTTTAAAGGAGGTGAGTATGTTTTCTTTTTCTTATGATTTCCTTAATGGCATTCTTTTCTCCAGCCGACGTCACCGTGAGAAGACGGTGCAGGTGCTACAGGCCCCACACGCTCAGCCTGTTGTTGCCAGGGCTTCCGGTCAACAGCAGGCTGGGCCCTGGGTGGGCCGAGAAGCCCGGTGGGTTTTTTCCATAAGTTGGCTCTTCCAGCGCTTAGGGGTCTTCACCTTCGCTGAAACGGTTTTGATAGATTGTATCGCGACAGCTGTCCTATCAGCGGGCATTTACAAAAGGTATCAAAATGGGTGAACTTCTGTGTAGCCACTTTACATCGAAGATGGAAGAAAACGAGCAACATTTTCAGCTTATTATGCTTTATTATTTCAAGAAAGGTAAAACGCAACTGAAACGCAAGAAAGCCAAGACACGCGCAGTGTGTGGCGGAGGTGCGCTGACCCACCGAACGTGTCGGGAGGGGTGTGCGAGGTTTCGCGCTGGAGATCTCTCGCTGGACGACGCTCCGCGGCCGGGTGGGCCCAAGTTGACGGCCATCGAATCGAGACAGTTCCGCCGCGTGGGAGAGAGCCGACATCCTCAGAATAGCCAAATCAGTACAGTTATTGGTGAACGTAAAAACCGTGTCTTTGATTGTGTAGGAAAAACTCAACGGACTTTTTGGACAACCCAGCAGTTAGTCAAGTTTTGGGGGCGTCAGATGTTCTGTGTGGACGTGACTCTGCGGGAGGTTGGCCCCCCTCGTCCCCGTGTTGTTCAGGGTCAGCTGTCCCGACTCGTGACCAGCAGCCACAAGGCTGGGGACATGGAAGGGCCACCTTTCTCCCGGAGGGTTAGCCAGACAGGTTTTTAAGTCTCCAGGGTGAGATCTGGGGGGGATGTCCTCGCCCCGGGGGCCGTAGGCGGGGAGAGAGGCCAGGGCAGGCTTGGCGTCTTGACGTCCTTCCCAGCCCCGGGGCCCTGTGTGGGCGCCTCTCCTTCCGTCTGACCCTGACGCCCTCCCCGCAGGATGGGCCCGGATGGACCGGAGCCGGGATGGACCGGCGCCGGGATGGACCAGCACCGGGATGGACCGGCGCCGGGCTTCCTCCTGCCGCGTTGCTGGGTCCTGGGCTGCTTCTCCGTGGAGCTGGAGGCGGGGCTGCGTCTGAGTTCACTTCCCTCCAGGGGACTTCTCGGGAACAAGGTTTACGGGGTGGGTAATGAGACAGGCAGCTGTGTGATCCTCAAGGACTGAGGAAGAATTTCCAAATAGACCCTGAGGACCTCCATGCAAGGAAGGCACGTGGACACCCCCAGTTACTGGGCGGGGGGGCACGTACCTGGAACACGCAGTGTAATAGGCATTAAAGACGTTTTAATGAGAAGATGATTTAAAAGTTGATAAACGTGTGTCTGCTGTTGATCCGAGGCAGAGAGTTTTGGGGGAGGTGGGGTTTGGGGGAACGTTAGCACCAGGTTGCTTTATTAGGCACCGTGTGAGGTGTGTTTCAGCAGCGGAGGCTCAGCCCTGGGCACCCACGGACGTGGGTGGTCATGGAGATTTCAGAGCGGGGCTGGGGTCGAGCTCTGGCGTCCCGGCGCCCGGCTGCCCACGTGGCCTCGCTCAGAGCCCTCTGTACGCCTGTTTGAGACAAACTGGGCTTGGGAAGGAAACCTCGGGCCCGGCCGGGTGAGAAAATCGCTTGGCTTCCCCGGTGCAGGAAGTCACCACCTTTTAGGTCCTGGCCTCGGGACTCTTTGGCCAGAATCTCATCTCTTGGTGCAGCGGGTGAGCCCGTCTGGCCCCCAGGCAGGTGCTGCAGCTGGTCTAACAACCCCAAGGTCGGCCACCTGGACGAGGCTTGCCGCGATCCCTGCCTACAGGTGCCACCTACCTAATTACGCGACACAGGCACTCAGCCTTCCACACGAGGGGCTCCACGCTCAGTGTCCCACGTGGACGTCTGCAGGAGTTTTCCGTGGTGACATAACCCCCTGCCACACGTGGGCGGCCCCAGCGGGTTCTGTGGGCTGGCAGTCCTGGGGCGAGACCCTGCGGGGTGCTCCGCTCCGGAGCTCACCGGGCTGAAGTCCCCGCGTCAGCCAGGCTGCATCTGCCCTGGAGGCTCGGTCCGCAGGGACCTGCTGCGAAGTGTGCCCAGGTGGGTGGCCGCGTTCCCTTCCAGGCATCTGGAGAACTTGCGGTTACTTTGTTCTTGGTGGCCAGTGGAGGAGGGAGTTTGCTTACTGCCTCCGACTTCGGGGAGGACCCCGCCCCTCTTTGAAAGGGCGTGCCTGGTTTGACCCGTCCCACCCAGAATGATCGCCCTTCTGATGAACTCCAAGTCCACGGAGCAGGGACCTAATTCACATCCGCAAAGCCCCTTTACCTTTGCCAGGACCCAGTCTTAGAAGCAGGCTGCAAGTCCCGCCCACATTTAAGGGGCGGGATCACACACAGGCATGGATGTCGAGGTCAGCCTAGGGCAGGTCCACCACTGTGAACCACAGCCCCCCAAGCCCTCTGAGCTGCATGCGTCATTTTCATTATTCCACCAACGAGGAGACGGAGGCCGCGCAGATAACAGCGGCCAGGCTGAGGTCCCCCAGCCAGAAATGGGTGGAGCCCGCACCCAAACCCAGAATGTGTGGTTCCAGAGCGGCCGGGTGATAGCCCGTGTCCCCGGGTTAGAGAATAACGAGGTGGGAAGGTCCCACGGGAAAGGTCGTGGCGGCCGTGTCACGTGTAACGTGAACCATAAACAGGGCGGCTGAACTGGCTTGTTGACACCAGCGAGCCCTGGGTAAATGCTAGCCCCGCCCCCCATTATCTTTGCGTTTGATGTTGGTAACTGCAGCGGGGAGGTTCAGGGGAACCTCCTGGTCGGGTGGGAGGGGCCTGCAGTGGGAGTGAGGACGCCTCCCCTCGCCAGGGCAGGTCACTACACTGCTGAGCAGGCGTGCGTGGGGCGGGGGGGGGGGGGCCCTTGGACCGCCTTGCACCGTGGTTCCTGATGTGCGAATCAGGGCCCATGTCCCCTCGCAGCCCGGGCCTTCTCCACGCGTCACCCAGGTGGTCTTCCCATGTTAAAGAAGGGGACACAGAGGGTGGGGGGTCGAGTGGCTTCTGCAGCGTCACACTTGAGGCTTAAGCTCAAGCCTGGCTTGGGCACACGGCTCAGTTTTTGCAGCCACGACCCGGCAGGCAGGCGTTCCGCAGCGCTCGGCAACTTGCCTTTGCTGGCGGACTGCTTGACTCTCCGGAGGGCCGGACCCGTCCCCGAGCCTGGGGCCCACGTGGAGCTGGGGGCCTGGCCCTGCTGGCTGACCAGCAGGACAGCTGAGCTCCCGGCTCCTGGTGAGGCCCTAGTGAGTGGGCAGCTGGACCTGAGCATCAGTGAGAAAGCAGCCTGTTGCCGCCAAAGGTCGTTCCGCCCCCAGCCGGGTGTTGGCAGACAAGTGCCATCTGGATGACAGCTGTGCCCTGATGTGGGCCTGTGGACAAGGCCCTGGGACTGCTGGGCGTGGGATACGAGGGGGCCTGCAGGTGGGCACCGGGTGGGGGTGCTGGCAAGTGTCCCCCTCTTCCTGGCCTCGGCGCCTCTTTGAGCGGGGTTTGTTTCTCTGGCTTCTGGGCACGTGGGCTGTGGGTACGGCCAGGGTTCTGGCTTTCACCCGCCTGCTGATGTGGACGGCCCAGGACACCTGTCCCCCCCCGAGCGTCAGAGCCCGGCCACAGGGCCTGCCCCTGTCTGGCTGGACCCACTGCTGGAACCAGCGGGCCTGCACTGAGATGGGCCCCAGGCCCGGGAGACCTCGGCCGCATCACCCCCCCCACACACACCTCCTTCCTTTCACCTGCAGGAGGTGAGTGCCAGCAAGAATCAGGAAGTCAGGCGGCTGCCTCCCCAGACCCAGACCCCTCCCTGCGTCCTGCGAGGGGCCGTGGGCCAACCGTGGGTGGAAATCGGGGAGCGTGCTAGAGGGGCAGTCCCCACGTGAACACATGTTCCAGCGAGAACCCCTTCTAAGTCCACACGAACATGCCTGAGCTCTGCCGGAAGGCTCTGTGGGTCACGACACCGGTCAGCGGCTCCTGATCCATCGAGCGCTTCAGCCATCGTTGTCCACGGAGCTGCCGGACGCATGCGCCATCGGTGATTGTTCTCCCAGGAGCTGATCCGCTGGCCCCACACGTGTCACAGGGGGCCTAGGTCCCGCTGCCCTCCTCACCGTCGGTTTCCTCCCCGTCCTCACCGCCTCTGTCTCAGTTTGTGTCCTTGAGAAAGGTGCAGACACACGAGAGAAATGACAGCGTTTTGGGAGGTGACTGGGGTGTCCGGTCTCATCGGATGGCCCCACAGCAAGCTTGCTTTCCGGATTCTTGCGTGTGGGCGCTTCCCGCACAGACCCTGCTGACTCAGTCTGCAGCCTCCGTGGCCGTGGCGGCGGTGCCTGGGGCCCCTGCCTCATCCCTCTCGGGCGCTGGGACAGCTCCAGGTATAACGCCTGCGCACAACGGGCCGCCTAAATGCTGCCGGCTGATTTAAAGCCCACTCCGCAACAGGGCTTCAGAAACAGCAGCAATTGGCGTCGGGCGAATGGTCTCATCTTTCAACTCCTTCATGCGGTGCAGCGATTTGCAAGATGTCCGGGCTGCCTTCGGGGGAAGCTTGGGTTTCCGTGACGTGGCAGGCTCACGCCGCGTGGGCAGAGCAGAGGGCGGGAAGGAGACGGGGTGGAATCAGCAGGAGGCGACCATTCAGTCCCTCCCGTGTCTCATGAAGGGACACACGCTGCTCCTCGGCCAACCCGGCGTCCACTGCCCCCCGCTTCCTCAGTCACGGAATCTGAGTTTGTGTGCGGTGACCTATGCCCAGTGGGCACTATGGCCAGGTAACCCAGTTTCGCCAATAAGCTCCCAGTGAATATGACTGGAGAGAGTAGCCCCCCACAAACTAAAATGCACGGACTTTCTGGGAGGAGGCTTTTTGCCCCTCGCCCCTTCCACCTTCCTTTTTTGTTCCTGCTAAAAGCTGGAAGTGATGGCTGGAGGCATAGCAGCCACCTTGGGGCAATGAGTATAAACACCACAGCAATGATGGTGGAGCAGAGGAGGGTGACCTTGGTCTCACATGTCACCTTGGATCATCCCACCAGCTCAGGACTGCCCGCCCCTGCTGCATGCGTGAAGTTAAACCCTTTTAGCCACGGCTGGAAGGCTTCCTGCTGTCCGCCGGTCCATTTGGCCCCCACGGGCGGCCAGGGACTGATCCTGTGAGCCCCACCGATGATGTTTTGCAAACAAGGTCACAACCCAGGGAGCCGCACGATATGCCTCCCAGAGCCGGAGTGGTGAGCCTGGACACGGGCCTCTTGTTCCAAAGCCTCCGTTCCAGCTTTTCTCCCTGAGCAGGAAGCCGGAAACAGGGCCAGATCCGCACAAGGGGGCCCTTCCCGCCTAGGGAGCCATTTATTCACTGGGCCATTCTTTCAGCGAATGTGACTTGAGCTCCATCGGTGGGGCCGTTCACGTGAGCAACAGGCCCTTGCCTGGAGTCCCGAGGGCCCCCCTTCCTGAGCTCCTCTGTCTTTGTGGAGCTTTGTACCTGGCTTTTCCTAAGGGAGGCGGCGCCCCGACTCCCCAGGCTTCCAGCACCCTTCGAGGAGTGACAGCGCCCCGGGACGTGAGTGTGGGAGGGAGACACGGACCCACAGCTGTCCTGCCCCTCTGCTGCTTACTGAATCATGGGCCCCTGCTGTCTACAAGACAAAGTTAACTCGGGCTTTCAATTAAAAAAAAAAAACCCGCCGGGGACCAGGATCCCAAGGCTGACAAGGCCCCCGGGAGAGCACTGTGCCCACCCAGTTGGTTGGGAGTGGCGTCCATGTGCCTGTCTGGCTGGAGGGAGAGGCGGGGCTCGGGGTGCGAGTCTCCGCCTCCAACTGCGTCTTTCCCGGGGGGGCCTCGGAGGCTGTCTGAAGACGAGCGATAGGAGCCTCGTGTTCAAGCGGCGTGGCTGCTGCAGAATGAAGGGCCTGGTAACAAAAATGAATAAACGCAAACGTTCAGTGAGCGCGTTCTTGCTATGGTCTCTGCACCAAGCACTTTCAGTTCATTGTCTTGCTTTATCCTGCGGCCAGGACAAGATCGTGGCCCCACAGGGACATGGGCCACAGATTCCTGACCCAGACCCTCCTTCTTTGTCACGGGGCTGGGAGAAGGGAGAGCTGAAGTCACATGCTCTACCGGCCACCTCACGAGCATCCCCGGTGGGTGCTCAGTGTGCACCACCAGTAACCCCCGCGCCCCCTCGCCCCCCGCCCCCCGCAGGCCCAGGCAGGAGGGAGGGAGCGGTGAAGCCACCGAGCAACCCGGGCGGCCACACCGGAGAAGAGATTTCTGAGCCTGCTGCTGCAGCCCCACGAACCGCAGCAGCACTTTAAGCGGCCCAGAGCGCGCAACTCAACGACTTCTTGAGATCAATGATACTTAAGATTTACTGACTGCTTCCTACGTGCCAGAATTTACTTGGTTTACCTCATTTAATCCACACAACGACCCTCAGGGGACTCTCTTTGTTTAGGCTGGGCCCAGAGAAGATCCGGAGACAACGATTCAAGGGCAAGTCGTTTATCTGTGGGGTAAGGAGGCCCGTTATCGGGAAATGCGGGCATTGCCAGAGGTACGTTATCAAATCAGCTCTCCCTGTGGCGTCTGGAGATTGATCCGCCGGGGAACCTCGGGGGAAAAGTGCCAACATGTGCCTCTCGTGTTAATGTCATTCACCACAACGGTGAGGGTGGTGGTGATGACGGGGGTGATGATGATGACGGTGATGACGGTGATAACTATGAAGATGCTATGATCACGGTGATGAGGTTGGCGATGATGATGGTGATGATTCCTTTTTTAAAGAATGTGAAGTACATTTTGTATTTCAATGGGGCTTCTCTCTATACAGAACACATTTTGGATATTGGGAGTCCAATAGTGGAAGATCCAACTAAAATTATTTTGCATTATGTGCTATTTACCTAATTAATAGATAAGTTCAAGCCAAATATGCTCTAGAGTCAGGAGAAGTCCAGCCGTGTCTTTTCCGCCTGCCGCAGCGCGTCTGCTGGGACGTGAATCCCGATGAAAGCGGAAGTCAGTCCTGATCGGCGCGCGGGGCCGACGCACCGCGGCCCCCAGCCAGCCCTCGCTGGCGGACGGATGAGGGCTGGCAGGCGCGTTCGGTAGAGACCGAGGAGAACTAATGGCCCTGTGTAACAGGAAGTGTCACATTTCAGTGTCGGTTTTACCTGCTTTTTGTTTTCCCTGTTAGAGCAGAACCCACAGGGCGAGCTGTGTAAATCTGACCCGGGCATCGTGGTGCGTCTCCACGGAGCGACTTTACCACCCATCACGGTCTGGGGTGTGGCCCGTACTCCAGGAGCACCCCTCACGCCTGTCCCCCTTCACCATCCCCTAAGGTGACCCCACTCTTGACTTCTACTACCAGAGGACAGTTTCGCCTATTTTCGAATGTCATTTAAAGGAATCACGAAGTATTATTGCTCTTTCTCTGGCTGCCCCCCCCCCCAACGCTGCGTACACGAGACTCACTCGTGCGTTTGTGCAAGGTGGAACTTCACTGCCTTCCGTTGCCGTGCGAACTTGCATCGCACGCCTCCACCGTGGCCCGTTTATCTCTCCTTCTCTTGTCGGACACTTGAGTTATTTCTAGCGTCTCATTATCGTGATGGAAGTGTCCTCAACGTCGAGGTGCATGTCTTCTGGAGGGTACAGGTCCTCGTTTTTCTTAGGTGTTCCTGGGAAGACACCCCTGGGGCTCGGGGGTAGAGTACGCGCAGCCGTAACAGGTTCCGACAGACACTTTTCCGGATGGGGCGGTGAGCGTGCTCCCCGCCAGCAGCGCGTGGCCGCTGCAGGCGCCGCTGCGTTCTCGCTGCTTCTGGGCGGGGCTGCGCGGGGCGGGGCTTGCAGGAGGTGCAGAAGCTCGTCCTCTGATGACTGTGGCTCGGGCACAGGACCCGTGCAGGTCGTGCGTGTTGAGTGCTCGCGTTCACACAGGAAACGAACAGACGAATGCGGCCCTGGCTTCCGGTGCGCACTCACACGTGACAGCTGTGACTGTCTTCCTTCGTGTTTATCGAGACTGCTCAGCGCCCCCGGCCGCGCTCTTCTGCAACCTGGCCCAGCCGGGCTACTTCATTCTGACGCTTCGCAAGCCCACGACGAAGGACGAAGGACGTGACCTATGGCAGGCGTCGGGCGGCGAGCGCGTCTGCTGGAGATCGCCCTCTCAGGGGCCCTGCAGACCGCCTCGCACGGCGCGGATCTGCGGAACATGGGTTTTCCACGAAAGCGCATCAAAGGTAGAGTGATTATTCTCCGTGGCAGAAGCCATCACTCAGCTGAAATGATCGTTCCAGCCAAGCCTGTAAGTAGGATCAGCTCAACGTGAGTCCTGGCGAGGAGCTCCCTGGCGACGCTCGGGAGCTCGAAGCCCTTCCTCCTCCCGCACGCGCGTGTTGGGGCCCAGACCCGCGCTGGCCGCGCCAGCGCATCCTCACCCCCTGGGTGTCCTCTCGCTCGTCCCGTCGCCCCCTCTCTGCGTCTCCGCCTGCGAGCTCTGTCTCCCTGTCCTCTGCTGGCGATGTGGTTTCCAGCAACACACTCCTGCCCATCCCCAAGTGCCAGAGTAGCGTTGCCCTGTGGCGGCTGGTGCCTTTTCAAAGCCGGAGATTTTCACAGCTCGCATCTGTCCCTCCGGCCGCCTGCCCCACAGCTGGTGAATTACTAGTTCACAGACCATGAAGTGGGATGTCTCTGACCTGTCTCTGAGCATCGGTCCTGCCCTGCGGCGAGTGCTGAATGCTGTCTTACGGGTGCGGACTGTGCCCCCGGCCCTTCAGAGAGGCTGGGCACAGGCGTGGCCAGGGGCTCGGGCTCCGGGTGCAGCAGTTTGCCGGGATCCGGCTCTGCGGCGACTCCACGTGGTGGCCTTGGACAGGCTGTTCGGCCCCTCTGGGCTCGGCTGCTCATGGAACCTAGGGTCGCCCTGGGGTCAGCCACGACCAGGAGAGCACCCAGTGCCACAGACTGCCCCAAGGCACCAGGGACGAGGGCCTTTCGAACAGGTTTCTGCAGAAGCAGGGGACCTAATGGTCAGGAGAACTGAACACATGACCTGCCGACTCGGGGTGTCTGGTGGGACAGCGCCTGGGGACACCATGGGGCTGTACCTGGGTCAGCTGTCCAGACCTGTGTGGTCGAAGGATGAAAAGAGCAGGAGAGATTTTTATTCTCCGACCGACATTCCAATGCTCCCTGCTGTTCCTGCCCCAGCTCCTGGCCCGCCGGAAGTGGGCTGATTTTTCTTAAAGTCCAGAATCAGAGTCTGCAGCTGGCACGGCCACTCTGCGTGGTCACGTTCCCGTGAAGGGCGGTGCGGCCAAGATGCCCCGTGGACTCCCCATTATTTGGTCATCCGCCTGTTGTTTCAAAGTGCTTCTGAGAACGATTCTCTACTTCCAACGCCTTCCTCAGTCTTTTCCCAGGTTTGAATTAGTGAGACACCAGGGAAACTGGCCACTGCTGTCGTGCTGGGAGGCCAGTTTGCCCAGCACCCGGGGCTTTCTGGGACATGGGGCTTTTGGTTCTAAAACGGGGCCAGAACCAGGTGAACCCTCAGGTGTGGGACTTCACTTCTGTAACCGGAAGTCTCAAGCGGCCTCCCTGCTTCATCAGGAATCCCGCCCCAAGACCCTAAGAGTGTTACCTCCTCTCTCCAGGCCTCAGGCTCCTCATCTCTAAAATGGGTACTCAGGTCTGTAAAATGTGCCAACTTTAGAGGGGTTTCGTAGAGATAGGTGTGTGAAGCCCCAAGGTCCCCTCTGCCGCAGAGTAAGCACAATTAAAGGGTTAAATGTTCTTATTGCTTCATACATCTGCCATCCATCCATCCATCCATCACCCACCTATCCATCTATCCATCCATCCATCCATCCATCCATTCATCCATCCACCACCCATTCACCACCCACCCATCCACCCATCCATCTATTCTCCACCCACCACCACCATCTAGCATTCATCATCCATCTATTCATTTACTCACCATCCATCTAGCCAACCCCCCCATCCATCATCCACCCACCCACCCACCACCCATCCCATGAACACTCACCCAGAGCCCCTGCTGTAGGAGTCGTGAACACAGTATTAAAAACCAGACAGGCTCTCTGTCCTCACTGAATCCGTGGTTCAGTGGAGGGACCTGAGCAGGAACGAGTAAACAGGTACAATTCAAGTGCCATGACTCCGGGGGAGGGAACAATCAAAGCCAGGGAGGAGCCGCGAGGACCGCTGTTAGGGAAGGGGTGGGGAGGCCTCCCAAGAGGCTGGGACCAGAAGCACCAGAAGGAGCCGGGCCGGAAGAGTGGGGCGGGGCGGGGCGTTCCCACCTCCGGGACACCTGTCAGGCCCCGGGCGGAGGTCAGGGAGTGAGGGAAGGTGGAGAGACGGTTTCCACAGGGACTGTTCTGAATTCTGAAGGACTGACGTGACGCAGGGCATCTGCTGCGAGCCTTGAACTGGATGAGAGGAGAGTGGGAGGAGGGCTCAGAAGGAGGGGAGGGTGCTGATGTGCACCTTCTTGGGGCGGGGCCACCTAGCGACCCCGCCCCCAAGGAGTGGGCGTGGCACGGAGCCGCCTGCAACGCATCCAAAATGCACGGTGATTTTTCGATCCAGATCTGCTTATATTACTGAGCAAAGATATCCCGAAATAACGGTAACACACTTGCCGCCCAGAGGATTTTATAGGGGACGTGAGCTAAAGGCAGCATTCTCAGTGGTTGTCAGGGGAAAAGCATAAAGCCTCTAATTAGGTGCCTGCGTCTCCTCCGAAACGCCGAGGCGGACTCATTACTCCCGGAATCTCTGCTGTCTGTTCGCCGGGGCGGGGCGGGGCCGCCCACCCCGCGTTCCTCCCGCCGCCGTCTCCCTCCCGTCTCCCTCCCCGGGA
The DNA here is from genome assembly GCA_039655065.1 of Glossophaga mutica. Classification (NCBI taxonomy): domain Eukaryota; kingdom Metazoa; phylum Chordata; class Mammalia; order Chiroptera; family Phyllostomidae; genus Glossophaga; species Glossophaga mutica. The sequence goes on from CM077307.1 coordinate 2,062,738, forward strand.
ACTGGTTTCTGCACAAAGCGTTCCCGGAAGTGACACGCGCGTCGCTGGTTTTCCAGATTTCCAGGCGACGGGCTTTGCTGAGGAGCAGCGATAAAACGGGCGGGCGTTAACACTCCGCTCTGTTAGTCAACGCCCCCATGGTTCGCATCAGCCTTTAAAAAAGCAAGCTCTCCCCTTGCTTTTGGACCTGGACGGCGAGGGGTCGGGTGGCACAGTGTGTCTGCTGATGCCCAGAGACCCCGCCACCCCCCTGGGCTCCTGAGCTCCGCAGATGCTGGGTGAAGCTTTCTCACCGGCAAAGGTCGCCTGCCCCACTCAGCCGGGGACTCAGCCAGCTCAGGAAGCGGGCTGCCAGTCCCTGGCTCAGGTGGGATCAGGGGGTGGGGCTGACCTGGGCAGGGAGGGAGGTCACGCTTTGCCCGTCCCCCAGCTGGGCCCCACGACCCACTGTCCACACTCCCCTGCCCAGCCCTAATGCCTCCCTGTGAAAGAGAAAGAGGCCATAAGCACGTCTCCCGAGAGCCTCCCTTCTCCATCTTTTCTGATGGACCCTTTTGCCCTGGGCACTGTGTCTGAACTAGCATCTTCCGGAAATAAAAAAAGAAAAAGCAGGAGTCGGTTGTGAGCAGGCGGTTGTAAACAAGTCGTCAGAGTTTGCCATTATTCTGCTGCTGCTGAAGTTTTGTCTCCCAGCGGGAGGGGCGGACGGGGCGGACGGGGCGGACGGATGGGGCGGAGGGCGGGCCAAGGGGCAGGTCAGCGCTGCCAGGTGGGCCCTGTGTCCAGCCCCAGGCTGTCCCTCATGTCCCCAGACCTCTCTGCCAGCGTCTGAGGAAGCCGAGGCGGGGATTCGTGCTAACCAAGTGCCACTAGACACACAGACGCAGAAACTGCTGCCAGGAAGGGGAGGGGTCTCTGCTCACAGATGATGTTCTAGGGACAGGAGATGTGTCTGCCCCGAGGGGCCACATGGGGGCGTGCCAGGGGGATGGGGGTGGGGGCGCAGGGTGTGGGGAGCGACCAGGGCCTGGGCCTCAGTCGGTTCCGCAGGAAGGAGTGGGAGGCGGAGAGCAGGCCCAGGGCCGGCCAGTTTGGGGGGTTTCGGCGGGCCCTGGGGCATCGGGGCTGCTCCGGCTGTCTGTCCCTGCCCCGGGTGACTGGGGCGGGGGTGGCGGCCCAGGGTGTGGGAGCTGATGGAAAGGTTGGGGGGGTGTGCTCTGCGTGGATTAGTTTGCCCGTGAAAGGCGCGTCCCCACCAGAGACACCAGGCATGTCCTAGCACTGCGAGGGGCCGGGCCCCAGACCTCAGGGCCTCAGACACTCGGGGAGTGGAAAGCTCGGGTCACCCAGGGCGGGCGGTGGGCCCCGGGCCCTGCGGGGTTCAGGGAGCAGAGCATCAGTCCCCCTTTTACCGAGCGCCTGCTCTCCACCAGGCAGTGCCACACCGCAGCCCTAACAGGCGGGCGCAATTGTCCCCACTTCACAGATGAAGACACTGAGGCTCAGAAAGCTCCCGAGACTTGTCCGGGCTCCCGTAGCTGCGAAGCGGCCCCTTGGGGTCTACACCAGGTCCCTGACCCTCCCACCGAGTCATGGGCTGCTGGTGCCCCAAAAGTCCCCTCCTGCTGTGACTGCTTGTGAGGCTCCCCGAAGGGAGCTTGGATCCTGGATTGGAAACCCAGCCTCCGCCCAAAGAACTGACTGCTGTAGGTGGTTGGTGGGCTCAGCCAGAGCCTTTTCGGGGTGCTGTATTGATGTGAGGGTGCCAGGGAGAACACAGGGACACGCGGTGGGGGAGCTTTGCTGCAGAGGGGGGCGGACAGAGAAGCCCGGGGGATGGGACCACCTGTCGGGGCACAGGCCTGAGCCTGGGCTGGGTGGGCGAGGGTGGGCTCCGAAGGGACCGGAACCCCCATCCTCCCGCAGCTGCCGCTCCCGTCCCACGCCCCAGCGCCCCTCCGGGTTCCATCTCCGGGCTCCTGCTGCCGCACCGGTTCCCTGGAAACTCCTTCTTCTCACTTCCGCTCTCTGAAGCCCAACTCCAGCTGGATCATCCGGGACCCCCTTTCCGTGTGACCGCACCCACCGACTGGCCACCGGCGGGTGTGCCGCACTCACCCTCTGCTCCTGGCGGCTCCTTCGCTGGTGGCGCGCTCGCGGGGCCATCACTGCGATCCCTGAGGGTGGGCATGTGGCCCAGTTTCCTTAGGATGCCGTGGGTCCTGGGGACCCCTTGGCCTCTGCCACGTCAGGGGTGCAGGGGCACCCCCAATGCCCACGGCCGCCCTCCAATGCTGTTGTGTCCCACTGTTCTGGGGAATTCCACTTGTTGGCACCTGACGATGCAGAGCACCCTCCTCCAGGAAAATCGGCCTCCTGACACCGCACTGGACGTCACGCCGCATGTTCGGGCTGGTCCGGACATCAACCCAGCGCCTTAGCAACCCTTTGATGCTAATAGAACTCACAGCGTAGGCACCACCCACTTCCTCCTTCTCTGTGACTGTCCCCGAGCCGTTGAGGGTAAAGGGTGGGTGGTGTTCACTTCCTGGGGACTTTCGTGCAACCTCAGGGCTCTGGCCAGCAGCCCCGCTCCCCACCATGTACAACCACATTTGGGACAAAGACCCCTCCTTCCCCTTCTATCGCCGGTGGGACGTGAGAGGAGATGCACACGCCACCAAGTGTCACGTCTCTGCCCGTGGGGTTCGTGGGGCTGTGCAGTGAACTGGTCTCTCATGTGCGTCCCCCACGCCCTCGGAGCTCCTCGGAGGCGGGGCATGTGGAAGCACCCCGCCCCCGGGCCACCTGTTTCCGACACGTAGGAGGTGCCAGTGCACTTTTGAATTATTCTTCTAGCATCGACCACTCTTCCTTTGAAGGCGTATGAAAGTCTATCTTGCTTGTCTTTTCTTCTGTTCGTTAGCAGGATGAAGAGGGTCCCTGGCCTCAAGGTGGAATCCCCGCGGCATCCTGAGATGGGAGCGGGGCTGGGGCGGTGACCCAGCCCACCCCTCTTTCTCCTGAAGGCTCGAGACGTGGCGCTGTCTCGGGCTCCGACCCTCAGGCCCCGCCTGTGAAGGCCCCCCCCCCACCCCAACAGGCATGCAAACATCACTTGTGACCCAGGCTCAGAGGACCTCTCCAACTGTCCCGGGTCCTCCTGCGGGTGCCCCTTCCGGAAGGGTCTGTGCCCCAGCCCAGCCCCTGCTTCGGGACACCTGTGGGGCTTTGGAACCACGTGGCCTGGCCCGCCGGGCTGTCAGCCTTCCCCGGAGGACCACGCATGTTCATCTCTGTGCCCCCAGCACTCACCCGGATCGTGCACGGGTGTGGTGCTCAGATCCCAGCTGTGGGGCTGATACTCGCAAGGGAAGCAGCGTTTAAGGCGTGATTGTTAACTGAAGACCAGAGTGTGGGGCGCTGCAGGGACTCGAGCAGAGGGCGTCCGAGATGGGACCCAAGCTCAGGCTGGGGTGGGGGGGATGCGGCCGGACTGGAGCCGGGCAGATGTGCGGCCGGGTCCCAAGGGCTCAGAGCGGCGGCTCCGCTCCGCACGCGTCTCCCCGTGGGCATCGTTACCTGAGCAAGGGAAGTGAGCTGCTTAAGTCTCTTCATTTTCTCCTCTATTTTTAGCAAGGTAAATTGTTATGGATTTAATGGGGGGATAAATACCGCCCTTCACCACCAAGGTACCACTTCTGTTAATAATTTTCCAAGCACAGAATAAAGACGAGGTGTGTAAAAATAGTTCCATCCCAACTTGGCCCAATTTCAAATGATCCAATTAGCGAAGGGCCAGAGTTTCTTGTTTTCAAAAGCGTTGAGGCAGAATGTTTTCTGCGACAGGGGACGATGGAGCGATGAGGTCAAGTGTGTGCGAAGGGGGTCGGGGGTGGGGACCTCAGGAGATGACAACGGAGACCGACGGAGGCCGAACGCTTGGGATTCGCCCCGAAGACGGTGGAGGCCCTACGACGAGGGAGGAATCAGCCCCTCCTCCCCCTCGCCCAGACAGACGGTTACCTGGGACGGGAACACCGAGCTAATAACGCCTTGCACGGAAGACGAGCAGGCGCAGCCGCAGTGCCCCACGCAGCCCTGCCTCCATGACCGCGTGGCCCGCGGCCCCCCGCCCGCCGGCTCTGCCCTCCCCGGAGCAGGGCGAGGGTGCGTTTGCAGGGTGGTTGTCTCCCCTCTTCCGGAGGTGAGAGCCCATCCCCCATGTGGCTGCCGGTATTGCCGCCGCCACAGCTGTCGCCTTCCTGTCCCCACGTGTCCCAGTGTCTGAATAAAAGCCCCACGCTGCAGTCCACTGTGTCTGGTCCCTTGGAAGGAGGTGACAGCGAGGTGGCAAGAGCGTGTCTCTCCCCGCACCCAGGTCCATGCGTCTCTGCAGATGACTGGCCGGACCTGGAGAAAGCTGCGTACGATTATGCGGGAACTCGGCGTGGCCAGGTTCCTCCCTGAAGTAGTAAGGAGTTGGTGTCGCGAGGTTGATTCTTTCACTTGTTCAGTGAGCGTGCACCGGACGCCCACCTGGAGACCCAGGTGGCTGGTGAGGGAATCGGGGCTGAGCTCCGCCCGGAGCGCGCGGCCCCCTGGGGGGAGATGAGCAGAAAACACCAGCTGGAATAACAAGAAAAGAGCAGCTTGATAACCGGGAAGAAGGAGCTAAACCAGGGCGGTGGGGGAGAGCGGGCGGGGGGAGGGCCTTGGACTTGGGCCAGGGGCGAATGCAGCCAGAGGAGGCGCCCGGCTGCGACCCGAAGGAGGCGGAGGTGGCCGGTGAGACCGTGGGTCTCTCCGTGGGGTCAGAACTTCGCAACAAGCGGCACGGTGTCCTCGGCTTTGCGTTAGAGGCAAGGGTCAGACCCGAGTGGGACCACATCCTCCCCCGTTATCCGTGGGACCGGGGGAGAGCCCAGCCCCTTCAGGGGGCTTGCTCCCTGGTCTGTACAACGGGGCCAGTGGCCCCTGCCCGCAGAACTCTCAGGGCTGGGGAGAGGCATGGGTGAGTGCTCTGCAGGTGACGGGTCCCCTCAAAGGACCAGGTGTGGCCTCAGATCGACTCCTGCTGAGCAGGACAGGCCGTGAGGGAGTTGGGGTGGGGACACAGGACAGGGAAAAGAAGGAAGTCACAGCTGGCGAAGCCCCGGCCTCTGCCTGGCCCCAGGGGAGCCCTGGAGCGCCAGCCCTGCCTGTGGGCGTGTCTGGCAGCAAGAGGAGGGCTGGGCCGTCATCGTTCTGCGCCCGTGGGCCCTGGACCCAGGACCACGTGCAGTGGAGGGGCTTGGGAGGGAGCCAGTTACGTCTTGGACACCCCTCTGCCCGGTCTTGCGCGTCAAGCAGCCGGTGTGGGGGGCCTGAGGTCAAGCGTACGTGCTGCTCTGATGCCTGAAACCAGAGCGGCCTCGAACGGCCTGACCAGAGGCTCCCTGCTCCTCCTCACGGCCCCCATCCCCTGTCCCCCTGCCAGATGGCCGCCTCATCACGGGGACCAGGCACGGGGCCCGCTTGCTACCCCTGAGTGGGGGACTTCCGCTCGCCCCAGCCCTCAGAACCATTCGAACAAGCCCATCGCATGCTCCTGTGGGGGCCAGGAGACTCCCCGAGTCCTGTCGCTGTGAAGCTGGTCTCCCACAGCCCCTGCTCGGTCACTCTGCGCCCGAGTGCCGCCCCGAGTGGGGAGGGCTCTGTCCACTGGGCCGTGAGACCAACGAGCGGTTGTCCGCCTCACCGGTCCAGCATCAGGGGTCCTGCGTCCACTACAGCATGACCCTTGTTGACATCCCTCCCTCTGGGGGACAACAGGGCCACCGTTTCACCGCCGACGTTATTGGAAACCTTTTCCCAAAGGGCGGCCCACTCTCGCTCCGGCACGGGGACAGCCTGGGCCACCGCCGACTCCCCCAGCGGGCCGGAGGCCCCGGACACCCGTGCCCCCGTCCTGGGCTGCAGGGAAGGTCTGCCCGGGCGGGCGCTGCAGTCACGTGGGAGCCGGGACTCTCCTGCTGGGCTGCACTCGCACGTCGTTTTCCCGTAGCGCTCCTGCGCGTCGTTAGTGGGAGACTTTCCGGGGAGACCTTTTGCTCCGAGTGAAAACGGCTCCGCAGGGTGGCGGGCTCACAGCGCCTCTGATGGCTCTGCGATTCCTCCACCGCTGCATTCTCGCGTCCTCGGTGACCGATTCTGCAGGGTGGGGCCGTGAGGACGGCGTTGGCTGGGCAACTCTCCGGCCAAACAAAGCAGAACTCCGCCCCGGAGGCGGAGGCGGCGGCCCCCCACACGGGCGCTGGGGCGAAGCGTGGCCGGGTCTCCACCAGCCCCTCGTCCCGGGGTGGGAGCAGAGCTGTCCCCCCCAACTCTGACTGACACGGGCGGTGAGAAAGCAGAGGGGACGAGCAGCTTTAGAGAGACAGGTGAGAGGGGCCGGGAGGAGAATGGGGTTCTGGACGCCAGGCACGAGGGGGGTTTCATGAAGGCAGAGGCGGGGAGCGTGCGGAAGGCGCCGAGGGGCCAAAGGTCAGACAGGACTGGCGCGTGGCCGGCCACGGGATGCGGCAGCAGCCGCCGTGACCCCGGCAAGCCCAGAATCCGCAGAACGGAATCCTGGATGGGATGGAACCCGGCCACAGCGCGTTGGAGTTGGAGGGGGGGCGCAGATTATAACGTGGGAGTCAGCTCCCTCAGGAAATGCCTCATTACCCCATTCCCACGTCAAAAAACCAAGACTTCACGAGATGAAGCAAGTTGCTCAGAGCCACAGTCAGAAAGCGGCAGAGTGGGGATCGAACCGGCCCTGCCGGCCGCCAGCACCCGCTTCAGCCCCAGCACCCGAGGGCACCCTGTCTGCAGGGCTCCCCAACATGCCAGCCAGGCAGCTAGACGCTGTGTCTCGGGAGCCCAGGCCGTCTGGGATGCGCACCAGAATTAGCTCCGTGTTCCCGGGCCTGAGCCGGGACGGGGTGTCGCTTGAGACAGGAGACCAGCTGAGCTGAACTCGCAGGTACCGTGTGGTTCAGAGGCCACGCCAGAACCCCGTGGCGCAAGGACGCCGGGGGATGAGCGAGGCAGGGGTCCTCTTAGATGTCAAGTTGGGTGCAGTAACTGTCGTGTGCGTGGGGGGGAGGGATGGCAACCTCTGCGGGGGGCCAGCCCCGACGGGCAGCTGTGACTGACTTTCTCTGCCCTATGGCCCTTGGCGTCTGCGGCTGGAGGGAGCTGGGTTCCTTGCGTGGCCGAAGCAGGGCCAGCCACCTGGGACGCGGGGACCCGGCCCGGCTCCGGGGGCCACAGTTTCCTGCTCACCCTGTTTTAGCCAGCCAATTTTAGCCACTTGACACAAGTTAATTTTAGTCTGCCTAATGGGACGTGCCATCTGCTCTGTGTCACACCCTCTGAGCCCTGGATGACGCTATTCTCTCCACCCGAGGTCTGTAAGTCACAGGGGGCAGCTTCCTGTCTCTGGGGAGCCCCAGCCCTCCCGGCGTCTGAGCCCCGTCTTCCAGCACAATGCTCCCTGCTTCCCCCCCACCCCCCACGGCACGCTGCACCCCGCGCTGCTTGGGCGCCTGACCCAGTGAGAGGGGCGTGTGGGAGACAGCTCCGCGTGGCTGGCCTGCCTTCTTGCTGGAATCCGGACTGTAACTGTGGCTCTGGGAGTGCGCACCGTTCTCCAGTCTGAGCGGTCGTCCCGAGCGGCCGGCCCCGTTCCTCCCACTGCCCAGATCAGGAGACCGGGGCTCAGAGAAGGCGGTCCCTCTGTCCACAGGGGAAGCGGAGCTGGCACTGTCGGGACAGGACGCAGGGAGCGGTCCCGGTCTGGCTGCGCTCCCACATCCCCGGGGCCGGTAAGCGGCCACCCTGGACTCCCAGTGCCCAGCTGGGACAGGAAAGGACAGGGGCCTCGAAAGAAGGCCAGGCTGCCATCGGGGCTGGCCACAGGGGGTTGCTGTCTTGGGTGAGGGCAGAATCTCTGAAGATTTTCCTGGTCTGCACGTGGACACAGCAAAACGGCCCCAGGGAATGTCCGAGTGGCGGAGCGACTGGGCGGAGACGCCAGGGGGCACTTGAAAAGCGTTACGGGCCAAGGAGGGTCTTGCCATGCCATGGAGGTCAACGGCATCCACTCCCACCCTGGGTCCCCTGCCTGCCTCCGGCCAGAGCTCACTCTGGACGTGGGCCCTGTCTGCCCACCCTGGGGCCTGCTGGCTGCCCTCCTGAGCTCTCCAACTGCACTGCAAGCCAGGTCCCCGAGTGTCCGAGCCACAGGTCGCGGCTCAGACCCCTCCTTCCGGTCCTGCTCGCACGCAGGGAGAGCCCACGGGGCTGGTGGGGCGCCTGCCGCTTGGACAGGCACCTGCTTCCTGGGAGCGAAAATCATTTAACGGCTCTAATCTCCGGTCTGCTGGTTTCATTATTTAACCCAAAATGAAATGTGACCCAGAGCGAGAAAAGACCGAGAGCGTGCAGCCGAGAGCATAACGAGGCATTTACAGTCGAGCCAGAGGGTGCCGTGCGCCCCTCCCGAGGAGGGCTCCGGAGTCCCCCAGGTGGCAAAGAGACATAAATGACTATTGCCAAAGCTAGTCAGTGGGAAATCTAGCAATAACGGTACATTTTGGACAGAACAAATCAACTCCCACATTATCCCGATTACAGCGGCCCAGAGCGGGAGGCCTGGCGACTACAGCCTGCCAGCTAATTATCCTGCCGCTCTCCTTCCCAGCCCGGGGACCCTGCAGACAGCCTGCAGGAAGAAGCCCAGGACTCCTCCCCGGTGGGCCGGGAGGGCGAGGCCAACCGCCGTGGGAGGAGGACGTGCTTCTGGGGAGGCAGGGGCGTACCGGGCGGCCCGAGGGGCCGGACCCGGACAGCGCAGCTGGGCCTCTGCGTGGTGCCCGCACGCGTTGCCGGAAGGTGGGGCGAGTCCATGGAGACACAGTGGGGGTCGCCGCCCACGCACTGGGGTGACATTTGACTGACATTTGGGGTGACTGAGCACCAGACAGACCAAGCCAGGAGGTAGGGGGAGCCGTGGACGCTGGGTTCCTACAAAGCTGCTGCTAGTGGACCCCAGCCAGCCGTCACCGCCAGGTTCGGCTGCCGGCCCTTCCACAAACGTGCTTCAGGAATCCACCATCTTCCCGCCTCCCTCCCCTTCCTGTCCCGTGTCACCTGCCCGACCAGCTCCCCTCTGCCTCTCCCTTATTCCAGCACAGCCCACCCTTCAGAGGCCAGATGGCGTTCTCCCTTCTAGGGTGAGCAGATTACGGTGATGCTGATGATGCTGGCGATGCTGATGCTGGTGATGCTGACAGTGTCGATGGTGGTGATGATGGTGGTGATGCTGATGGTGATGCTGATGCTGATGCTGGTGATGCTGACAGTGTCGATGGTGGTGATGAACGTGACGGTGATGATGATGGTGGTGCTGATACATTGTCACAATGGTGGTGATGATGGTGGTGATGAAAATAGTGGTGACGGCACCTCCCAAATATCTCACCCCGTTCTTTGCTGGCAGTGTGCGTATAACCCATTTAATCCTCGTAACAACCCTGTCATAGAGGGCTTATTATTATTTCTGTTTGTAGGTTAGAAAGTCGAGGCCCACTGAGGTTGGTGTCCACGCCCCCCTGACCCCCCTACTCGGATGTCTTGTCCTGTACGGGCGCTTTCTCAGGCGTGGTCCTCTTCCGCCCCGTGACACCTAGAAGTGTCGCTTACATCTTCTGTGACCATGAGCTTCCCGTCTAGTTCTGCCTGCTCCCCCTGGTCCCCCGAGCTCTGTGTGTCCTGTCTCCTCCTGCATCTGCCGTGATGCTGGGCAGGTATTTCCTTGCAGAAAATGTCAGTAGGAATCAAAGACCAGAATCAGGGCTTTGGAAGCAGAAGTGGACAGCAAGTTGGACATGCAGCTCCATCCGTCCCGCCAGAAGAGAGGACGGTGGACCTGGGGCTGGAGGGGGAGGGGCTCGCACTGGGGAAGCACCGGCAGGGTGCGGGGTGGGGGGCGCGGGGGTTGCTCCTGAGGGAGGGCGTGGTGGTAGCCGTCAGAACCTTTGTCCCCAGGAGTGAGGTCTCCTTTGCCCCTTTGCAACTGGATCCTGGCCCAGCCTGCCTGCCTTCTGGGCTCCTTCAGACGCATCAACTGTGTTTGCGTTTATCTTCCTGACACCCCAGGAAAGCTATTGTGAGACACTTCAGAGTCTCATCCCCTGGGGGAGAGACACGGGAAAGAATCTCATTTGTTTTCCTCCCTAAATGCCACAGGCGGCTTCTGGTGCCCAAGCTGACAGGCTGTGTCTCGCTGGGTGTCACCGAGCTCAGGGAGGCAGGGATGCAGGGGGCAGGGTGTCAGAGGGAGGGCGGAAGGCGCGGGGGAGGGGAGTGTGGGCGGGGCGTTCTCTGGGATGCTGCTGGCAGCTTCCCCAGACAGCAGGTAGAAATCGCTGGAATGCGGGGGCAGACCAAACACTCATGTTTTATTTATTCGCAGACTTAAGCGGCGCTCACTACACATCAGATGCCGTTCCCAGCACTTTATAACATCAACTCGCTCGACCCTCAGACGGCCCTCTGAGGAAGACACTAACGCCACCACCACCTCACAGACCAAGAAGCCGGGCCCAGAGAGGCCACGGCGCTCCCAGGCCGCACAGCTGCCCCGGCGGAGCTGGGTTCGCGCCCACCGACTCGGTGCCTGTGTCTGCCTCGGGTTGCCCAGCGTGTATTTCAATTATTTCGGGCACGCTTTGAGCGTAATCTTTTAAGTCCAGGCAGAAAGGCCCAGAGGACGGTGCGGTGGGATGAGGGTCGGTGCCAGGGCGGCCGGCCAGCTCTGCTCCCCTCTCTGCGGAGATGGCAGGGCCGCGGGCTGGGCCACAGGGCCTGGGGCCAGGAGGTGGGAAGGGGGCGGAGCCTGCGGTTTTCTCTTGGGGGTTGGCTCTGGGACCAAGGGGGGGCGGGGCCTGCTTGGGACCAGCCTGGGAGGACCCAGCTCCTCCCCAGGTCCTGTCCCGCACACCAGGGAGGTGGTGTGCACTGAGCAGTGGGCGGAGGACTGCACGGAGGAGGAGGGCAGGCGGAGAGTGAGGGCGTGAGGTCGGCTAGGCTGGTCCGACCCTGATCCGAGCAGCGTCCTCCCTCTGGAAAGACTGTCTGCAGTTAGATCAGCCGGGCGGCCCTGTCTGTTTCCTTCTCTTCCTTGCCAGCGGGCCTCTGGCTGGCCCCTGGGGACCCGTCTCCGCTGGCCCTCTGCGGGAGGTGACACAGCTCAGCAGAGACACTGTGGCAATTGTCAGGAGTGCCCAGGGGAGAGGCAGGCATGGAGAGGCCATGCTCCCTGCGATCCGGTGAGGATTGGCAGAGAGATGCCGTTTCTGTGAGACGCTGTCCACATCCCGACAGCTGGTACCCGTCCGGAGCTGTCCTTACTCTGGGGAATTGTCCTTTGCCAATGGGGCCATCTTGCCCTGTGGTGGGTCACAGCCCCTCCCTGGAGGTTACACTCCATCAGGGAGCTACCCGCAGCCAAAGGCCGGCGTGGGGGTCGTAGGAGAGGGGACCACGGCAGGTGCGAGCCCTGCTCTGGGGCCCCGAGGGTCAGGCTGCAGCCGCCCCAGCGAGGCCACCCCTTGCTCTACCCCACGTCCCCGCCCTCCGCTGTCCCTCCCTGGGAGCTGGGGCTCCATCACAGCCCCAAGCCCCACCACAGACTCTGTGCTGGGGAACTGGCCAGGCCCTGGCTCCGAAGGGGAAGCAAGGGGACCCTAAGATGTGGTGGGGAGGTCGGGGGGATGCAGTTGAGCATAGGGAAGGCTGGCCCCCTGCACCCTCTGGGCCCGTAGGGGTGGCCCACCCTCAGCCCCCCAGAGACGCAGCCCTCAGCCCCCCCCCCTCGCTCGAGGACAGTGCAGAGCGGGACGCCTGGGGGCCCTGAGGGCCACGCACACACGCGCTCCTGGCCGGCCTGCACCTGGGTCGTATCATGGCTAGACCGGGAGGGTGAGTGGTCCAAGGGGCTGGAGACCGAAAGGAGATCAGGCAGAGTGTGCTCAGGGGAGTTATCCCCTCCCTGGGTTCTCTAGGAGAGTGTGCCGGTCACGTCAGTCGACATTTTCAAGTGCTTTCAGGGGGGGTCACTGAGGGTCTCAGCCCACTGCCCGTCTGTAACCTTCAAGCACCCTACCCCCAGTGCTTCCTTCTTTCCAGAATCTTCACTCCGAGCCGCACCACGCTGCGCAGAAGAAGGTGTTCCTTTTTTTACCATCACCACTTTCTGCAGATGGACTGGGCCCTCATAGATGTTAATCATGGCACGTCGCCGCCTCCAGCAACCCCACAGTCACATAATGACAGTCATTAGCCTGGTGGCTCCTTGATGAGCGGAGCAGCAGGCTTCAGCTGCCCAGCGGGGCCAAGACAGATGCCCGAGCAGCGGCCCCGAGGTGGCGGAGGGCCCGGGGTCCCTAGAGCTGCCCTCACTCGGGCTGTGCCCCCCACATCAGAAGGTGGCCTGCACAGATGGGGTCAGAGTCAGGGGGCAGGGGGTGGGCTGCATCTTAAGGCCACCATGCTAGCTTCCAGTGACTGTCATACGAAGTCACGGCAAACCAGGAGCTTGCGACAACAGACAGCGAGTCTCCCACAGTCTCCGGATCAGAAGTTCAAAATCCGGGTGCAGACCGGGCCAGTCCCTTGCAGAGGCTCCGAGTGAGAGCCCACGCCAGCCTGGCCCAGCCTCTGGTGGCCGCAGGCATCCGTGCTGGTCCTCGGCCTGGAGGCCCATCCCTCCGACCGCTGCCTCCATTGTCACGTGGCTTCTTCCCTACATTTCTGTGTGTGTTTCCTCGTCCTATAAGGGCACCTGTCCCTGGACTTAGGAACCACCCTACTCCAGTGGGACCTCATTTTACCTTATTCCCATCCACAAAGGCCCCGTTTCCATGAAGGCCCCATTCATAGGCACTGGCGCAAGTGTTGGGGTCACTACTCCGCCCAGCGCCGCTGTTGAGTCAGGACTGATCCCTGGACCCGATGCTGAACCCACACCCTCTTCTGTGGACTCTCGGTGGCTCACCGTGTCCACCCACGGGCTAGCCCGGTGGACGGCACGGCCGGCTCTGAGCTTCTAAAGGAGGAAGGGCTCTGTGGAGATCCCGCCTGCTTGCCCTTCAAAGGAGCCCTGTGACGTCAGGGGAAGGAAGACACGAGTGATTTCCTACCAGGGAGGTGGCTGGCAAGACACAGGGTGGAGCTCAAGAGGCAGAAATGTCCAGCGGGGGGAACTCCACGGGCGGGCGGACGGGGAGGGAGACAGCCAGCTGCTGTCGGAGCAATGGGGGTGGGGGGGTGTGGGGGGTGCTTGGACAGGCACCCACACCAGCAGGTCTGTCTGAGATGTGGGGAAACACGGGAGCCCCTGGCGGCCGGGGGCCGGCCCGCCCCGTTGGTGGGCTCCGGGGCCCGGGACCTGCGGGCCCGCGGGGTGAGTGTGGCATTGTTTCTCCCGTGGGTCAGCCAAGGCTGCCCTACGACCACGTCGGAGCCCAGTCAGGAATGTCCAGCCCCAAAGTGACCAGTCGCCCCATCCGGGGCATTTGAGAGCCTGCCCCCTCTTCACTGGTGAGCGCTGGCACCCAGCGACAGGAGGGTGGTCTCCAGGCTGAGCACTGTTCGCGCCAGGCGTGGGGCTGCGTGCTTTGTGTGTGGTCTCTCGCATTGCCCCCCACGCCAAACCCCGGAGTCGTCACACGGTGGGACACTGCCTTGGAGTTTGGGACAGCCGTGGGAGGGAGACCAGTGAGGTGGCGCCTGTGTCCCAGACGCCCAGGTGCCTCACCAGGGGCAGGCGGACCCCGCACTGGGGGGAGCGGCCAGACCGATGAAAAGGGCGTGCCCCACAAACCCTCTTCTCCCGACGAGGGGTCATGCTCGTTCTTGCACTTGGAGGGGATGTCGGTTTGCGAGGGCTTGTTCCAGGCTCAGGAGGAGGCAGGAGGCTCGGGGAACACCCACCTGCTGGGCGGGGCATCCGGGCGAGCACCCACGAGCGGTGGCGAGGCCTCACCTCTGGGCATTTCTGTCATCGGAGCTCGTCCCGCAGGCAGCTGTGGCGCACCCAGGCCAGGAAGAGGGGTGACAGGGCCCAGCCCCTTCCCTCCAGGGGTTCAGACCCCACCGACGAGGGTGAGCCGGCAGTCACACGGTGTGAGTGAGAGGCAGCCGGCTGGCCTATGGCGGAGAGGCCGACTCGGGAGCCGGACCGATGAGCTGTGTGAGTCTGGGCAGCGAGTGACTTGGCACCTCTGTGCTCGGTTTCCTCCTTTGAGTTCCTCCTGGGGCAGGTACGGAACTCAACGAGTTAAGAGATACAGTGTGCTCGGAACAGCGCCCGGCGCGCAAAGCGCTGGGTAAATGTCGGCGGCTGTTCTGAAGGGCCGATGTTTACCCAGCCTTCGCTGCCTGCCAGGCACTTTCCCATTCACTCCGCCGTTTAACCCTCCGAGCAAATCGACGAGGCCCGTGCTGTGCAGGGGCCGCCGCCTTGCCCTCTCCCTCTGCAATCCACAGGCGCACAGGGCTGCTGCTCCGTGGGTGGGTACGGCCACCGCGGCATGTGGTCGGGGCTGAGCCAGGAGCCCCCACCTCTACCCCAGGTCATTCTCTCAGCCAGCTGACATCTTCCGGAGGGCGGGGCGGGGCTCAGCCCCCTGAAGTAACTTGTCCTCCGTCCCAAAGCCAGGAGGTGGCGGCGCTGGGGTTGAACCGGACTGGCCCGAACCGCGGGCCTGGTCTTCTGGCCCCCCAGTGCGTCTGGGGGTTGTGCCCTGGGTCTCGGGGCACGGGCACCAGCTGGGGCACCCTGCCAGCGGGAGAGAGGGCAGGAGCGAAACTCTGAGGTGCCAAGTCTGCAGACACGCGGAGGGAACGCTCATTTCTTCAAGTCGTTGCTATTTGAAGGTCTTGGCAAGGGGCACGTCCATGCTGCGCGGAGTTACGTTTGGAACTAAAATCTGATCAGAAGGCGCGAACTCCTTCAAAGTGTCCTGGCAGAGTCGATCTGTGAGGCAGCTGGCTCGGTAAAGAGCCTTCTCTGGAATTCCACAAGGGCAAGGACGCAGGCTCAGACGGGATGCGCGCACAGGCCACGCGCAGAGCAGGGGCCACCTGGCCGTGGGGACGCGTCCCTTTCCCCTGCAGGGCAGGAAGGGACTAGGACAGGGTCAGGGCTCTGAGGAGCTGGGGGAGAAAGTAGCCACCTGGCCAGAAGCTGATCTGAGGGGAGTGGAGCCTATGGGTTCAGTGCTCACCGGGCGTGAGCTGGGAGCCCGGGGCGGACAGGTGCTCACTGGTGCTCACAGGTGCTGTGCACTGAAAGGATGGATACAGTCCAGGGAGCTTCTCAGCAGCCGCCGCTCCCACCTTTGGAGACCTGGGAGGACCTGCCCCGCCCCCACTCCATGGGGTAAAGAGGGGCCCTCACTGCCTGTCTGTCAGGGGACCTCAGGGCGTGGCAGCCACCCTAGGGTGCCTGACTGTCCCAGAACCCCTTGCGCCTTTGACAGGAGGGCCTCTGAGCGTTTCCAGGCCTCTCGGGCTATAGCTCAGGCTCCTCCGTGGGACTTATTAAAGGTTCTTAGAGACTGGAATTCTACACAGGTCACCTTCTGGTGGAGCCGAACGGAGCGGCACGGGAGAGAGCTGGAACGCAGAGCGCGCGATGATTTCGCCCCGAGCAGCTGCACGGGGGGGTTACGTGGCGTGTCAATGGCAGAGCTTTGTCTGGCATGTCCCCCCGGCAGCTGCCGGACTGCATCACACTCAAAATACGTCACCTCCTGGGGAGAGGGCTTGGGACCTCTCTGTTCTCTGTTTACCCCCGAAGCTCAGCGTGCTTCTGCCTGGGCCACCTGGCCCCACAGCCCTGACGAGGCTGCCCCTGTGTGTCCTGAGCTCCCGAGGGGCCCAGCCCAGGTCTCCTTATTTTCTCACCTGCAGCCCGGTGCACAGGGGCCCCTGCATACTCACAGCCAAGTGCCCGGGGGGGGGGGCGGGGGACGAGTCCTCCAAAGGCTGCCCAATACCATGCCCACAGCCACGCCCATGGCCTCACCCACAGCCACGCCCACTCCCACACCCCCTGCCACATTCCCGCCAGTGCCTCCCCTCACTCCACGGAGAAAGTGTCCTCTTGGTGCCTAAGATCGGCCAGCTCTTCAGCGTGTCTTGAAGGGGTGGGACCAGGACAAGCGAGTTTTGCAGGAGGAGGTGCCCGGGTCAGGGTGGTGCCAGGGTCCGTGGAGGGGCGCCTCCCTGGAACGAAGGCAGCAGGAGCATGTGGGTGAGTGGGCGAGCGCAGGGGTGTGACGGCCAGGGCCGGGCGGGGCTGTGGGGGGCGCTGGGGCAGCGTCTGTCTCGGGAGAGCTTCAGGCGTGCAGCCAGGTGGACCGGAGTGAGACCCAGCTGCCCCGTGGGCCCCGGGGAGGCCGCCCTGCCGGCTCCCCCGCCCCACTGACACCTCCCCCCACCCCCATGATTGTCCCCACACGAGCCTCCGCCACCAGGACATGACATGCAGGTGCCGGGCAGAGCCCTGTGCCAGGGGGCTCCCAGCACAGTCTAAGGTTTGCCTTTCTCTTGGGGCCCCCTCGCGGGCGGCTCCCCTTGGGAAGGAAGGGAGCAGGAGAGGGAGAGAACGGCGTGTGTGTGAGGCTGGGCCCAGGCTTCTGAAAGAAGACAGGACAGGGAGGGGGCTGTCGTGACCTGCGTGGAGTGCGCCGTCCAAGCTCTCTGCTCCGACCCCCGGCTCCTGGCCCCCGGCCCCGGGCGGACGGGTCTCGCGCTCCCGCCCACCCTCATCGCGACCACAAACACGCCTCCGTCACGCGTCGCCCCCAGGGCCCGCGGAGCTCAGCGGGACCGGCCGCTAACGGGCAGCCGTCCCCTGGAAACACGTCTGTCAAACTCCCGCTGGGTTCTGGGCTCTGCCTGCCCCCAGCGGCTGGGGGGACAACGGCGACCAGGCCCCAGCCCCTCCCGTCAGAGCACGGGGACTGGGACGGGAGGTGCACGTGTGCGGACTCGGCACGGACAGACGGCACGGGTGACGGAGGGGGCGGCAGGGGTCCGCGGCGGCCCTGGGCACAGCCGGCCTGGCCCGGAGGGTCCTCCAGCTGAAGCAGCACTTGGCGGGGGTCCCGTGTGTTCGCTGGCTGCTCCGTGCTCAGCACCTGGGACAGCGCCTGGGGACAGCGCCTGGGGACAGCGTGAGGACTAACTCGGGTGAAGGAATCGCTAGAGAGGGACACAGGCATCGCAGGGAGAGGGCAGAGCTGACGACAGGTGCGGGCGCAGGCGTCGTTGTTCACGGCGCCCAAGGGCGCAGGGGCGCTTGAGAGCTGCGGCTGAGTGCCAGGCTCACCGGGGCAGCGTTACCAAGAGTGACCGTACTGGGTGGGGGAGTGAGCCCCCCGAAGATCCACATCCCCTGGAGGCTCAGAAGGGACCTCGTCCGGAAATTGGGCCTGTGAAGATGTCCTTGGTCAAGACGAGGTGAGGGGGCCCCGGAACCGTGACTGGTGATTTCAGAAGAGGGGAGAGCAGGTGCAGAGAGAGACCTCGTGAAGACAGGCAGGGGCCACCACGAGGCACCTGCAAGCCGAGGGTGGCCGGCCACCAGCAGCAGCCGGAGGGGCCAGGGAGGGTTCTGCCCCGACCCTCAGAGGGAGCAGGCGGTGCCCCCCCTTGGCCTCAGGCCTCCGAGCCCCAGCCGGGGGCACCTCGTTCCCACGCCCAGGAAGCTAAGAGGTACCGTTTGTCACCCGACGTTCACAGCTGCCCTGCGAGGAGGCGCGGCTGTTTCCCGCGGTGGGCTCTCTTGTTCTGTACCCGGTCAGTGAGCGCAGCCCCGTGGGGATACCTTGCTTCACCTGGAAACAGGCCTGCTGAGGCTCAGAGAGGTTGAGCGGTCGGCTCTGGGTCACACAGCCTTACCCGGGTCAGGAGGCCGGCTTCACGGAGAGCTGGTTGGACCTTCCCGCCCCGCCCCGGCTCTCTGCTGACACCCCCCCATCCACCCCCCCGTCGGAGAACGGAGGCTGGGGCCTGCCAGGCGGGCTGAGCTTGGGCTTCCCATCAAATCAGGGGTGCCCAACCTTCCGGCGTCTCTGGGCCACACTGGAAGAAGGGCTGTCTTGGGCCCCACGTTAAATACACCGTGACACGTCATCGCAAAGAAATCTCATCGCGTTCTATGTCAATTCACGATTTCGGGTGTGGCCTCGTTCGCAGACATCCCGGGCGGCAGGTGGCCCGCAGGCTGCAGGTGGGAGAGCCCCGCGTTAAACGGAAAATCGCGCAGAGATCAGACGACAGGATCATCGTAAACCGCAGCTCAGGTCGGGATGGAGGTGGGTGTGTCTGCCTCCGGTCAGCTGGGAGGAACAGGGTCGGCGGTGCCCTCCTCCCCTCCCCCGGTGTGAGCGCCGCTGGGTCCCAGAGAGCCTGTGATTATCATTGAAACGGCACTGTGTGCTTGGTGAGGAGGCAAGGCCCTTGCTGTAACGGGAACTCGGCGACGACGACGAAGAAATGAACCGTCGCGTCCCCGCAGTGGGGGGTTGGGGGGGGGAGAACGAGCGTCCCTCTCCACCTCTGGCTGCGTGTTCGTCCTGAGAGGAACTAAACGCACAGGCTGAGGGGACTCAAACCTCTTCCTTCTCAGCGTCAGGGTCGGCCCTCACAAGGGCCCCGACCAGGACAACTGTCAGCGAGGGCGGAGAGCTCGTGGGGACGAGGGCAGATCGACGCACGAGCCCGGCGTCCTGGATCCCAGGAAGGGGTCCGATGGGATGGACGAGGCCGGTGCGGCTGGACGGACGGCGCTCTGCCGGCAGACCGCGGGCTGCCACAGGGCCCCGGGGGTCCCAGGCGGTTCTGCCCCTGCCCCCTCGCTCCCGTCGGCCCCTCCGGCCACGTCCTTCCGACCCACTTCTGTGGAGTCTCACTGGCCTTCCGACCCTCCTGCGAACGTGCCGGGCTTGCTGGCCTCTGTCCCTCCGCTGGGACACCCTCTGCCCCCTCCCCATGCCGACCCCTCCTTGTCACTCACTCGGTCAACCACGCAGGTGGAGAGTCTGCTGCAGTGAAGCTCGGTCCACACCCTGTGGGTCCAGCAGGACAGGAGCGATGGCCGCAGGGACGCGTCTCATCCCCCTTCCGTCACCCCCAGAGGTCCCGGCATCAGAAGCGCTGGGGCGTGTGGGACAAACGACAACGATGGCGTTCTCCGCAGCTGCCCTTGGACTCGCGTTAACGCAAAGTGCCCAAGAGCCCAAGTGCACAGGGTCCCCCGCAGCCTGCGAGACCCTCTGTTTGTCCAGGGTCACCCCCTGGCCAGGGTCCTCTTCACTACAGACCAGCTGTGTTCTCCCTACACTGGAGTGTTGAAGCTCTGACCCCCAACCTGGCCGTGTCAGGACAGGGAGCCTATAAGGTTAATTGAGGACCTGAGGGTGGGGCCCGGGTCACACAGGACAGTGTCCTGATGGGAAGAGACTCCAGAACGTGCTTCCCTTGGCCATGGGAGGACCCACGGCGGCAGTGGCTGTCCCCTGATCTGGGACTTCCAGCACCCAGGACGGAGAGACAGCATGCCGCCGTGGTTGGGCCCCGGCTGCGGCGCCTGGTCACGGCTGCCCCGGGACTCGGGCACAGCCACCTCCGTGGGCCCTGCTCTGCCGTCAGTCAGCCGGGGGCCCGGAGCTCCAGGAGCCGGAAAGAGCGCGGCAGGGCCCGGCCTTTCCCCGCCGGCCGTGCAGGGCACTTTGACTCCGGGGGTGGGGGGGATCCTGCAGTGTGGCTGAGTGGCGTGACCCCATCGGGCTGGAGCTGCCCGAAGTGGCCCTGGGTGCTCCTGGGGTTGTCGGTGCTGCTGCCGGGGCTGCAGGCCCATCTGGGGCACTCGTTATGTGAGCCCTCTTTTCCCGAGCCCAGGAGACATCACCTCGAATGTCTCCCAGACCCAAAGCCTGGTTTTCTTTCCGTCTGGCACCTGGTGTCCGGTGAGGCGACAGGTCTGTTGAGCCGTCACAGAGCAGTCCCCCCCCTCCACCCCCAGGACGCCGATGGCCAGCACGGCCGGTTTCCAGACGGCCTGGGGACAGGCCTGCGCTTCGGTGCCCGGAGCGCAGCTCTTCTCCCATTGGTGCCAACTCACACGAGGCCGGGAAAGCTGCTCAGGCAGTGGGGGCTGCTGCTGGAGTTCCGGAACGATCCTCCATCCCGCCGAAGGGCTGCAGGGAGGTGTGGGCGGCGGGTGCCTCCAGGCCCCCAAGCCCGGCAGGGACGTTGGCGATGCGAACGTCCGGAGCAGGTTCATCCCGGGGGGAAGCGGGGCCGCAGTTCTCACGCACACGTCACCCCAGGAGCTCCGAGGTGGCCCGGGACAGCTCGGGGGCCTGTCACCCACGCCAGGGGACGTCTGGTCCACGGCACCGCACCAGGTGGGAGGCTCCGCCCAGGGGGTGGTGCTGCCAGGTGCGCAGAGCCCACCAGACACTGCGTGGGTTGTGCCGCGTGGGTTGTGCCACGTTGGCGAACAGCTGCACAGAGTGAAGCCAGAGGTCCGCTGGGCGGGGACGAGAGCGCAGGAGGAGGAGGAGCGTTCCGAGCAGGTGAGGATGGAGACGAGGGAATGAGGAGGGTCCTGGGGCTGGGTGGGCGTGGGTGGGGGCGGGGGAGCAGCGGGGCCATGAGGGCGGCCCCTGGTGCTGGATGAGGTCCTTGGCAGGGCGAGGACAGAGAACCGGGCCGGGGAGGCCCCCGCAGCCCAGACCAGGCCCTCTGGCGTCCAAGTCCTCCTTCGTGTGGAGTCAGCCAAGGATGGCTGCCTCCCTCAGGTGGCTTCCCGGGGGGGCCGGGGAGGGGACCCGGGTGCCAGAGAATTTCCCAGTCCTCCTGAGGGTTCCTCGGGGCTGTTTCCAGGAGCAAAGCGATATTATCGGGTGGAAGCTCGTGGAATACAGGGCAAGCCCCAGGAGGGAAAGGGAGTGAGCAAATTATGTGCATGGAGGGGTTCAGAGAAGGCTTCCTGGAGGAGGCGACGGCCCAGCTCACTTGGCCGGTGAGGGAGAGTTGGAAGGAGGGAGACGCATTTCGGGCAGAAGGAGCGTTGGGAGCGAACGGTGTGGCCAGCTGGAGGCGGGAGGCGGCCCTGTCCCCTCGGGGGCCGATGCCTGGCGCACACGCATCTAAGTGGCTCTGAGCATGGCTCCAGGCCTTGGACCGCGGCCTTGGCCTGTTTCTGAGGCTGGAGAGCTCTTGACTCTGCCACAAAGGAAGCCACAGATGGGCTCCGTTCCCTCCTAATCTCCTAATCATAAACTTGGCTTTTAGGACAAGCCGCACTAATCACTGCATCGCTGTGCCTTGGCTCCCACACGTGCCCGGCAGGGCTGGCAGCCGGCTGGGGCTGCTGATCCAGCACCGTAAACTGGCCACCAGCACCAGGGCCCCAGCCCGAACCGGAAGACGGGGCTTGCTGCGTTTTAAGGACGTCCCCGCACGCCCCCTCCCCCGGCAGAGCCAGGGTGCGTCTGCTGCCCTCTCCAGGCGGCTGAGTGGCCTCCGGCCAGGACCGTCTCTCAATTCCCCTTCAGGTAAGGAGAGGAGGCGTTAGGGGACCTTCTTCACAGCCGGGTCCGGGACACCTGCAGGAGTGGTCACAAGATCGAATCGACCCAAAGGCAGAGCTGTCCTCTCGCCGGCGTCTCCAGAAAAGCGCGCGGGTGGGCAGCTGCGCCTCCTCTGGCATCCGGGTGAGCGCGAAGCCCTTGCGGAGGGTCCGGCACATGGCCGGGCTCCGCGCACACTCGCTGCGGCTGCTGTGTTTGTGTCTGTTGTTCCTGTGAGTTCATCGCCAGACTCCAGTGGCCCAGGATGGGTCACTGGTCAGCACAGTGTCCTCATGTCCTGGAGCCAATAGCCTCAGTCTCAATGCCCCTGTCCCTGGGATCCAGGGGCCCCGGTTGAGGGCAGTGGGGGTGGGCATGGTGGCTGGGACAGGGTCTCACAGGAGAGGTGATGCGTGGGGAAGGCTGGTCTCGCGGCGGAGGTCTGGGTGGGTTCATCCAGGGGGAGAGTGACGCAGGGGGTCACCGTCCTTCTGTTCCTGTCTGACTGGGTGAGGACGATGGCTGGACTGAGACCCGTCTGCTGTGGAGAGGGGGCCCTACCCTGGATGGACATGAGATGAAAATGTCACCCTGTCCTGGGTGGCACACTCGCTTAGATCCAGTTCAGTCTCACCAATCCCAGCTGCCCATCCATCCACCCCCCTCCCTCGCCGTCCACCCACCCATCCGTCATCCATCCACCATCCATTCACCCACTGCCCATTCATCCATTATGCACCCATTCATCTGTCATTCATTCATCCTTCCTCCCACCCACCATCCACCCATCCATCCACCCATCCACCCACCATCCATCCATCCATTTACCATCTATCCACCATCCATCTATCCATCCACCACCCATCCACCATCCATCCATTCACCCACCATCCATCTATCCATCCATTTATCACCTATCCACCATCCATCCACCCACCATCCATCCATCCACTATCCACCTATCCATCCTTCATTCATCCTCCCACCCACCCACCATCCATCCACCTACCATCCATCCATCCATCATCCATCCATCATCCATCCATCCATTCACCACCCATCCACCCACCCATTCTTCATCCTTCCACCATCCATTCACCCACCATCCGTGCACCCAGGTATCCAGTCAGCAATGACTACTGAGTGCTTGCTGTGTGTTGGGCAGGAAGAGAAATCATAAGCTACTCCCCTGCTCAGGAAGGGCCCACTTGCACCGAGAAGATCAGAGCCACATGCAAAACGCTACACAGGAAGTAAGCACAGCACATTGCCTTAGCCCGGAGGGCACTGTGACTCAGCTGGGGAAGCCAGCAAAAGCTCTTGGAGGAGATTTAACCTTGACAGGAGTGTCACCATGAGCTGGGCGGACACCCAGGCCGCGGGAGGAGCAGTTACTGTACTGGGTGACTCAGCCCAGCGTTACAGGGCTTCAAGTTGTAGCCACACAGCTGGACCGCAGGGCCCATGAGCGTTTGCGGGGTGACAGCCTAGAACACCAGCAGACGCCAGACTGCACAGGGCCATGTCACTGTGCCTGGCCCTGACCCTGAGAGTGGGGGTGGGGCAACAGGGGCTGTAGGAAGGGGACGGCACGGCCAGTCTCGCCTCACAAAAGGGCCGCCTGGCGAGACTTCTCCCACTGTCAGGGCCATGGCCACCGTGGACGCGGTTGCCTTCAGGCCACCCCCATCACCGTAACATCTGTGACATGTGTGCCGGCTGCTGTTCTGCATGTTGGTGTCTCTTTCTGAGTCTTCCCAGTGCCCCGGCGGTGGCACTTTTGTCACCCTTACTTTGCAGCTGAGGAAACGAAAGCACGAGCAGCTTAAGAGAATTGCCCGGGGTCACCCAACCAGCAGGAGGAGGGGACAGTTCAGCCGGGCAGTGGGGCTCTGTCCAGCGCTCTGTGGTCTGGGTCAGAGCGGGGTGCGCTGAGGTGGGCAGAGGGGTCCTCAGAGGGAGGCGTGTCTGAGGCCACGAGCCGTGGTTCCTGTCCGTGGGAAAATAGGCTGAGTTCCGACGGAACGTGGTCGGAGGGGAGCCCCCTGGCGGGCTCACGGCTCAGCCTTCAGTGACAACCCGAGAGCGTGTCCGACTGCTTGCTGTCCGTGTGCGTCTTGCCCACGGTGGCGGCCCCCAGGACCACGGCACCCTGACCGGGTGCTTCGGCCCTACCTTACCCCTGAGTTTCTGGCGAGGTGGTCCCTCAGCGTCCCCGCACCTGGGCTTGTGGGGCCACACAGCAGCCGTGGGCGCTGAGGCTGAGGGCGGAGCAGCGGGAGCTCCCAGAGGCTGCTGGGGACAGGGCGAAACGCGCCGTGGCTCTGGAAAACCACTCCGGAGCTTTACAAGGTCCAGCCGCATCTCCTCCGTGACCCCGCGACCTCGCTGCCACCCAACAGAGTGAACGCGAGTTGTTCCAAAGGTGTGTGCATCGGAGAGCCGCATCCTCCCGCCCCACCTCCTTCGCTGCCCATCGAGACGCAGGGCTCGGCCAGGCCCCGGCACAGGCCACCTGGACAGCCCTGGGAGGCAAAGGGACAGCCCGGGCGCGCCCAATGGGGACGGATGGAGAAGCCCGGGCAGCGGGCAGCTGGAAGGTCGGGCTCCAGGGGACCCCGTCTGCGTGCGGTTCCAGGAGAGAGGAGAGTGACGGTGTGGCCGAAAGCGCAGCAGAGGCTGCTCGCTCAGGTGGGGGCAGGCGGAGCTGAGCGGGAGCCGGTGGGAACTTTCCAGGGGCCGGCGGGGGAGCGCCCCCTGTCTCCTTGGAGGCGGCGTTCACGCAGGTGCACGCAGGTTCACGCAGGATTTGTAAGACTGCCTGTGGAATCTTTGCATCCCCGAGTCACTGTGTGTGAATTCCACTGTGAAGAACAGAAAAAACAAAGGACAGAAAACGGAGGAAGGAGAGAAGGGAGGGACGGAGGCAGGAGGCAGGGAGGCGGGGCGGGGGGGCAGGGGGAACGCGGTCCCAGGCAGCTCTGAGCCTCCAGTCCAGGTGGCCCCAGGCCCCCCTGGGCAGGAAGGTGCGCGGTTGGCCTCGGCAGTGCAACACCTGCCCGGCCTGGGCCCCTTCTCCGGTCCCCCCCCTCCCCGGTTAGAACCCCCTTGGGGTGGGTGGTTCCTGGGTGTTCGGAGGCAGCCAGGGAGAGCGGAACTGGTCCAGGAGGAGGTTCACGCGCCCCGAGGCTGTGCTGCGGGGTGGGGAGCTGTGGCCCCGTTTCTGTGAGACCCTTGGGTCGTGGGGACGCCCTGGGCTGTGTTTATGCCACGGAGAAGCAGGCAGGCGGGGCCCAATTCCCTGTCACCTCCCTGCCACGACCCTGTGCCCTTCCCCACACACACCTGCACCAGGTGGGCATGACCCCTGTGCGGGCTGAGTCCCACGCCATCAGGAAGGGGGTGCCCCAGGCCGGGCAAGCCCCAGGGACAGCTGCAAGGGCGGTGGTGGCCGGGGCGGTTCCGGTCCCCGAGCAGCTGCTCCGAGGCACGGTTTTGAGAGCTTTGTGTGCGTTATCTCACGGGTCCCCGGGGAGGAGGCTGGGGATTCAAAAGGCCAAGCGACAACTCAGGTCAGACAGCAGCGAAGTTGAGACGGAGACCAGGCCCCTTCAGACGCCCAAGGCCACGCACGGCCTGCAGCGGTCGCTTCGGGACCCCTGGTCTGAGATGTGGGCGTGAGGACCCCTGAGGACTGAGAGCGCAGGGGTCTGAGTGAGTGCTCTCCACGCGTCTGCGTGTGCGGGGACAGCCTTCTTTCCTTCCAGTGACAGGCGGCCGCCCTGGAGGGGACCGGCTCTTCTGAAAGCAGGGGCTGGCCCGCACAGCAGCGAACTGCTAGCCTGGCCGAGTGCAGCTTCAAGTCTGCGGCCTCTCGTGAGCCCGACGGCAGCCCCGGCTTCCTGGGCCCGTCGGGGCTGGTTCCCCGGAAGCAGGTCTAGACATGGAGCATTTTTGTCGGTCGGTGGCAGTGGGACAGAGGACAGGTGCCCGCCCAGTGGGGCGTGGAGGCTGGAGGGGGGGGGCGCTGGTGACCGAGCCATGGACTGAGGGCCCAGTGGTGCCTGGAAACACCCAGATTCTCCGATTTTACTCGGCAGCCAAGTGTGCTTGCACTTGGAGACAAAGAAATCATTCTTCCAGCAAAGGAGGAAATTAGCAAGTGCGGAAAGAAAAATGTGTGTTTCTTTCCCCAGAGCGCCCTTGGGAAAGACTAGAGAGGTTGAAGGAGAGAGGGGCCTTGAGTCCAGAGCTGTGTCCAGTGGGAGTGGGCGGGGCCTCAGGGGGAGGGCAAGGGGGCCACCAGGGAGGGGAGACTGGGCGGCAGGTCGCTTCTGTGACCCCAAGAGGTCCCAATGCCAGGCCGCAAACAGGAAGCTCCGCAGTGAGATCCCGAACTCGGACTCTGCATCATTCCCGGATGTGAGCGATTCTCCCAGAAGCTGCCGTGAGGTTCTCTGCTAACCTGCATTTCCCTGGGCTCTGATTTTAGCCACGCTCGCCGTTTCTGCGGGACTGGTCCCCCCACCCCCCACCCCCAGCAGTGCTGGGAGCAAACGGCCTGTCACCCGCTGGTGACCGTCGGAATCCTGCCGTTCGCCCCTCAGCCGCCACCCTGCCCACGGGAGCAGAGGCTGTAGCCGCAGAAGCGTGCTCGCCGTCACTCGAACCCCGGAACGCGAGCAGGGACCGCGCTCCTGTGAACAGAGGGCTTGCTCGCAGGGGCTCCTCTATGGGATGCATCGCTGTGTGGCTGCGGAGATGGTGTCTGGAGGAAGATTCCCCCATTGTGTGTGTGTATGTGTGTGTGTGTGTGTGTGTGTGTGAGAGAGAGGGAGAGAGAGACGTCTTCACCGCGTGGTGCTCAGTGGCGAGAACAAACTTGAGGGATCTGTGCCGAGTGTCAGCCCAGATGCTGCGGGGCAGCGTCAGGCAGGTCACTGAGGGCTTCTGTCCCCACCCCGATGGACACGGCATTTCCGAGTGTCTGTGTTTCTCTTGCTCGTCACCCGGGGTGGACAGAAGCACGGGACAGCGTCACGTGACTAGACATCATGGAGGTTGCTCAGGGCGTCTTTGAGGCTGCTCACACCCCCGCCTTCATCAGTGTTTCAATGTGAGTGGGCGTTCCTTCATGGGGGCTCCCGCTCCCAGAGTTAACGTCATAAATATTTGTCTCCTCATCATTGGGTCACAGGCGGCCACTGTTCTGTGGTGGGGGGACAGCCCCACTCAAGGGACACTCTGGCTTCCATCCCAACGCCCGAGCAGGGGATGTCCATTGCGCATGCCCGCCCCCCTGCCCCGCCATCAGGTGGTCTGTGCCGAGCTCACAGGGCCGGGAGGACACACCCCGTGTCAGAGGGTTGGGGCTTTGGACCCCGGGAGCCGCCTGACCTCCCAGGAGTGGGAGGGGAGGTTGCTGGAGTTCCCCCGACCGCTCGTGACTGTCGCTCACACCCACAGAACGAAACCCGGATCCACTCGGACGCCGAGCTGCCTGGACCGGCGACACTGGGATGGTGGAAACCCTGCGCGTGGAGCACCCCAGGCAGACAGGGCCCTGGTCCACAAGCCTCTTCCTTCAGCCGGTTCCCCGGAACCACCGCCCCTGCTGTCACTGACCTGTGATGGGGGGGGTAGCATGTCCCCGAGTTCTGCAAGTTCTAGCAAATTATTGAACCCCAGTGTGGTCGTGGGACCCCCGCCCCCACTTTCAGCCAGGTGTTCTTCAGTGCGGTGACCCCGGGGAGCCCGGACTTGCAGCGGCTGGCTGATCGAGGGCAGTCTTCGGGGGGCTGTCCCCTCAGGCCACGTGGTTTGGTCTGAGTGCTTCAAAACCGTCTTCTCCTTGGCTCCCTTTTGAAGTCACTCACACAGTGCCCTTGTTACCAACAGTCTCAGGCACTGAGACTTTTTCATGATAAAACATTGAAAAGAGGCGTCTGGTTCCCACGTCAGACGGAGCCCTACTCCCTGTGTGTCGTCCGTACCCAAATCCAACCAGTGTGATGACCCCGTGTCCGGGCCCACCTGCGTCAGCGATGGCGGCAGCTGGTGTCCACGCCGGTGGGGATGAGGACGGGCCTGGCCCCTGCGACTTCAGAGTTTCTTAAACATCGGCATGTTCTTGTCACCCACCCCAGACTCACCCCACAGCCTGTTGACACGCACTGTATGGTAAGTTATTTCAATCACGTGACTGTGTGCCTAGAGCCTGCTGCCCCCCCGGCCCCCCGAAGCCGGCGGGAGCTCTGCGATGGAGAACTTGGGAGCAGAAGGGCCCTGGTCTTCACTCCTGCCCGCTCCTGCCCTAGAGGGGTGGACTGCGACCCGCCCCACGGAACGTTGGGGTCTCCTGGGGGGTCCGAGAGGGGCGCCTTCCGTTTAGGGGACCACGTGGGTGCTGGCTCAGGTCACAGGCCCCCCGTCCGCCGTGCCCACGACCAGGGGCTGCTTCTCCCGTCTTTGTCTGACTCGTATGTCCCCTCCCACCCCACGCCTTCTGAACTGGGGACGGGCTGTGGACGTATTGGTGTGCCCTGAAAAAGACGTGGGGGGGCCCTAACCCCGCCCACCCCCACCACCCGGCCTGGGGCTTCCCCCGCAAGTGGGGCGTTTCTCGGTGCGCCCTACCAGGTGTGGTGGAGTCAGGGAGGGGTCGCCGTGGGGACTCCAACCCACTCTGACTGTGTCCTCGCAGATGGGAAATTTGGGCCGGGGAGCCCGCCCCCTGAAGAGGAAGCAGTGATGGGCAGCGCACCCCCACACCAGGAACGGACGCCAAGTTTCTGGCAGACCACCAGGGACTCAGGGTGGCAGGGCGCAGAGTGGGGTCTCCCTCAGGGCGCCCCCAAGGAACCGACTCGACAGTCGACAGTTTGATTTTGGACTTCTGACCTTTTTCTCAATTTGATGAGACCCCATGGCATTTTTCTTAAAAGGACAAACCAACCTAAGCCAAACTTGGGCTTTGAGTTATGAGGCGGTCTGCCGGCGCACTGAACAGGTGGCCCGCAGCCCAGGTTCACGGCCCAGAGAAACACGGGGCCCTGGGGGGACAGGCTCCGAGGTCTTCCCTTCCTCCAGCAACCAGCCACGGCCACCGGGGCGGGGCTGTCCGGGGCGGGACCATCAGGGTGGAGCCATCAGGGGCGGGGCCACAGGGGGCGGGGCCGTCGGGGGCGGGGCCGTCGGGGGCGGGGCCAGCAGCCAGCCCCAGGGACCAGGAACAGCCTGGGATTTTGGGGGTAGGCGTTAATATCGTTTTTTGTTTGTTTGTTTGTTTGTTTGTTTTTGTAATTTACCTGCTATTCACTCCCCGCAAGGCAAGACGACCTCAGTGTGCTTTGGGGGCTGCAGATTTTTCGGCTGGCTGCATACGAAATAGGAACGTATTAAACTTGGCGTGGGACAAACGCATAAAGACGTGGAGAGCAGTCGGATGAGGTTCCGGAAGCAAGACGCAGCTCCGCCGCCACGGCCGCCGGTCCCCGAGACGCCTGCATCCCGGCGCGATCCGGGTCCCCTCGCATCTCCATGGGACCAGACGTTTCTGCCAAAGACATTCCGAAACGAATGTGGGAAAAGTCCCTCTGAGCAGAGTCCGATGCCCCCCCCCCCCCGCACACCCCTGGTCCCCTCCATGGTCCCAGGTTTCATTCTGAGACCCAGAGGTGGGCCGGGGGTGGGGAGCTGTGTGCGCCACCCCCGCGCCGGCAGCTCCGAGAGCCTGGTTCCCGTGGCCTGGTTCCCAAGCACCCTATTTCGGTGCCTGAGCTCGCAGGACGCAGCTGTGACAACAAGGACGCCTCCTTTGCTCGCCAACTGAGTCACGAACGCGGGTCCGATGCGGGTATTTTGGGTGCGGGTCAGGATTTTGCTCTGTTTCTAAACGTGCTCTTTCTTCCTTTTAAAACCTTCCAGGAGAGTCAGGACGGCTCTAATCGGGGTCCGAGGCCCCCCCACCCCGAGGCGGCTGAGGAAGCCGCTCCCCTCCGCCTACCCCTCGGCAGCGCAAACCTCCCGCAGAACTGCTTCCGCCTGCCGAAGGTTCCCGAGGTGGCAGGCCCTGGTTCTGGAACTGACACCGACCGAAGGACCTGAGGTCCGCCCACACACTGGCGACGGTCCGCGTCCCCAGGGCCTCCGCGCCCACGAGGAGGAGTGGGCCGCTGTCAATCAATGACTTCTGAGACCTTGGGACGCCCACATCGCCAGCACACAGGCGGCCTCGGGGAAGAGCAGTGAGCCCACGTGCTCAGCTGCCTGTCCTTCACCTTTTACACCGCCCCCGGGACTCCGGACCTGCCCAGTCAGCTGGGAGATGCAGGCGGAGCTGTCAGGTTGGGCCGGGTCGGCCCCCTTCCTTTCACTGGGGCCTGGCCTCTGAATTCCCGGGCAAGGCCAGGTGACACGTGGCTCCCGGAAAGGGAAGCAGGTAAAGGGAGGATGCTGGAGCCCGGGGCGTCTGTGGGTGTGCGGGCCCACGGCCCTGGCCCCGGGCCGGCCGTGCTGCCGGACCGGCCGAGGTGGGCGCACAGACACTCGCTGCGGGTGACTGCGCAGCTCAGGCTGTTCTAGGCAGGCGCCCCGAAAGTCCGATGTGCCTTTTTTTAGTCTAATTTCTCAGAACCAGGTTGTTATTGGCAACCATTGAAAAGGCGACTAAATAAGTCAGTGACGCAGGCATTGTCCTGCCAGGACTGCATTTAGCAACAGGCGTGTTTGCTCGTCTGCAGGTAGCGGCCCGCCCTCGTGCGTGTGCGTGAGCGCGGGGACCCTCCCGGCCCTCCGAGCCCCGTGTCGGGTTGGCAGGGAAGGGCCCTGTCCTCTGATGGATGACCCCGAGACGCACCTCTTCTCCCCTCCCCTTCCCCCCTCCGTCGTTAGGACGTAAAATGTCAGCTCCTTCCCCGTGTCACCGGCCTGCAAATTCAGCTTGGTAGCAGTGCGTGCCTCGGGCAGCGTCTCACGCAGGGGACCCGCCAAGAGTGCGGCGGGCAGCCGTTTCTTGGCTCCCCGAGTTCTCTCCCTGTGGAGGGGAGGTAGGCCACCGCCCACCCCGCAGAAGGAACAGCGCTCCAGTCCGGGCGTCCTTCTCCAGGAGGGGCTGTGGGACCCGAAGATGCTCGTCACCTCCGCCCGAACGTCGTCAGGAAGAAGCACATTCACGGAGATTCCCAGGGGCGCCCCTGCCTGCCCCCAGGTGGGCCCCCTTGTCCCTTCGTCAAGAGTCTGATGGCTTTGCCAGGAGACAAGACTTTTCCAAGGCTTTGAGCTTATTCTGGGCAGAAATGGGACTAGCCACTGGGGACGGAGAGCTTGGTGTCCCCCAGATGGTGGGGGAGACCCCTTCCTTCCAGCCTGTCTGACAACACCCGGCGGTGCCCGGTCTGGTCCACCCACTCCCCCCCGGAGAGCTGCCCCCGTGACACATCTCAGGGTTCTCCTGCCGAGTGCAGGGAACTTCCCACGGCCACGCTGCCCGACACAGCAGCCACGAGCCACACGGGGTTGCAAACACTCAGGACATGGCTAACATGGCTGAAAACATCACCTTCTGGTTTCATTTGATTTTAATTATTTACAGGACCGAACAGCCCGGGGAGAGCCTGGCTCTCAGAGCCAGGGCCCGGGTGAAAGGCGGAGATCTCCGGCAAGTAGGAGCTGCCCGCAGCCGCCGGGTTCCCGTTCCTCGGCCCCTGTGACTTTCGCTTCTTTCCGCCGGGGTTTCTGGGCGCAGGGGGCCCAGCAAAGGGGCGGGACGGCGAGCGTGCCGCAGGGGGGACGGTGTGTTGGAGCCGGGGCGGTGTCCTCGGGCAGGGCCTTCACCTCTGGGCGGTTGTGGGTGCAGCCGCCGGTGCCCAGGCGTCTCTGTTCACGCCCACTCGAAGGTGGGCACTGAATGAATGACGTCGGACCTCCTAGGAAGTGGCGTGGTTGTCCTGGAAACGGAGCTTCCTGTGGGAGGAGCCCGACCTGAGGGATGCGCAAACAGGGCAGACCCCTTCTGGAGGGTGCTGACGTTGTATTCCCCATTCCCTCGGGAAACCCCTTTCCTCGGGGCCTCCTGGGGCCAGGAGGGGCTCGCCCTGCAGGCGTCTGAGGAAAGTCCCAGCCGAGCGCACGCCCCACCCCACCTTTTGGTGTTCTCAGCGCCCCCTTGGGTCCCGGCAGCTGCGGAGGCCCGAGCTATCACCTTGGTAATCGCTTCTGGTCCGCCGGGGCCTGCAGTGGCTGGCGGGTCCTGCGCACCGGGCACGGCCACCCCGGACCGAAGGACACCCGGCTGCTGCCTCGCTCCCCTCGTCCTTCCCTGCTTTCTCCTTGTGACTTATGGCGCCCGACAGCGTCCCCCGCTGCCTTTCCCTCTGGTGACAGCCCCGCCGCGTGCTGTGGCAGGTCTCCTCCGTGCGTGACAAACAGTCTTCATTCTGTTTCCAACGGTCCTACAGCCAATAAAAAGCAATAAAAAGCAAAATGACACGCAAATTGCATCCCCAAAGAGCCGTAAAGGCCTAAGATATCGGTGCCTCCGATGATCAGAGGAGATTCTTTGCCTTTAAACAAATAACCCTCGTTAACAAAGAAGTGTGTCCCAGTGAGGAGGAGGCGGGCCTCCGGCGGGGGCAAGGGTGTGGGGGTGAAGGGCAGGGACCTCCCTGCCGTGATGGCGAGTGACACAGTGGCGTTGCACCTGCGAGTTTTGTGCGGTAGCGTTGCTCTGCGTTTAGGAGGCGGGGGGGGGGGGCTCCCGCAGCTTTCTGCTGGGCGGGCCGGCTCCTCCCCCTCCCCAGGCACGGTGCCCAGGCCCCGGGAGTCCGAACCGACTGCTCTGGGGGACCCAGCACCTGGGCCTTCGGAAGCAGGTGCCTCCGACGTCAGCCAGGCTGGAGCTCGGGCCTCTGGAGTCCAGGCCCCCCACAGAAGTGACAGGAGCAAGGCTCCAAATTCCCTGTCCTCCGAGAGGCCGCCTGCTGGCTCTTCTCCTCCTGGGCCTCTCTCCTCCCTGTTGTCCCCCAGCATGGGGACACCAAGGGCCTTGGTGCTCAACAAGGAGAGGGGTGGGAGGAAGCCGTGAACTCTGCCCGTTCCGGTTCAACGTCTGGCTGCTGTGTGCCGGGTACCCCCTCCCGCACCGCCCGCCCCACGCTGCCCTGCATCCTGTGTCATCCCTGACACAGAGGGGGGTCAGGTGGCAGCGAGCACCCAGGTCTCTCCCAACGCGAGAGCATGCCTGGCTCGGAGCGGGGTCCACGATTGAGCACGAGTGGGTGCAGCAGGCAGGACAGGGCGGTCTGCGCGCCCGGACAGGGACTGCGTGGCCCGACTGAAGGAGCAGGCGTGGCCCGACTGAGAGCACAGGGTGTGACCGGGGAGTTGCCACGGTCCACTGTGGACGTGGACAGCACTTTGCGCCGGGCGGTCCCCCAAAGGCTCTTCTAGAACGACACTGTACGTGGATGCTGAAGGAGTCCCCTGCGGCCCTTGGATGGGACATGGGGGCGGGGCGGGGGGAGGCTTTCAGGCGAGACAGGTGCCCTGAGGCACGGATGCTGCAGCTGCCTCGGGGGCGCCCTGCCCTCCCAGAATCTCATTCTCCACGGCTGCAGGCAGCGCCCATCACCCCGAGTGTGGCGACCGAGCCGTCACGTCTGTGCCATCCGGGTGACCTTGCGTGCGGCCCATCGCTCGCACGGGCCCTGGCATTTACGGCTGCGTCTCATCCATCTGGGCTGAGGTCCAGCCAAGTCCATCTTCCCAGGGAGCTGCTGAATGATGGCTTGCTTCCGCCCAGCTGGGCTCGCAGAGGACAGGGGCTGCAGGGGAGGGAGCCCAGCGGGCGTTGCGAGGGGGAAAGGCGAACCCTAAACCAGGCACAGAAGAGAAACCCCAGTGTTACCCCCGAGGAGTCTCAGCCGCAGTGCGGTGCCTCCTGGGTCTTCGCCTCCCTCTGTCCAGGGGTGTGCTCGCCTGCACTGTTGTAAAGGGGTGCAGCCAGGGTCCCCCAAATGAAGGATTTGAAACAGGATATAGAACTCGGGGTGTCCAGGAAATACAGGATACTATCCTCCCACCCCCGAACAAGGCGGGCCGCCATGGAGGATGGGAGACATGGAACAGGGCCACTGAGAGTTATTTCACATGTCAGCAGCTGGCCAGCTTCATACCTGATACGCAAAAGTGGTTATTTTGCATCATCAACAGCAGGCTGGCTGGGGAGATGGGCGTGGCTTTAACCCGTGGGGTAGCTGGGAGGCAGCCGCCCCTGGTCACAGCGCCTGCGTGAGAGCCTGAAGGGGGTTTGCCCCAGGCCACGGGGCCACCGCGCCTGCCCGGACTGACTGGCCGCCCAGAAAGGCCGAAACTGCGGGAGCGCTGGCAGGTGGAGCCAGTGGTGGGAGGGGCCGGAAACGGGGACGCGGAGGAAGATCCGCGCTGAGGTTTGAACCCAGGCGGGGCAGCCGTGCTGGGGTCTAACCACGTGGTTCTGGGGGCCGAGAGGGGGCTCCCTTGACCACGCGGCTTAGGAAGCGGGAAGCAAGATGTAGCTCCACGCAGAGCTCTCCCCGAGGGGTTCGGAAGAGCCAGACTGCTGTTTGTGACGTGGGCTCTGCCACCCTTTTCTTTCCTTCTTTCTTTCTTCCTTTCTTCCTTCCTTCCTTCCTTCCTTCCTTCCTTCCTTCCTTCCTTCCTTCCTTCCATCACTGGGTGCATACCTTGGTGATGTTCCTCCTTAGATTACTGGATGCTGTGTGCGCGCACACCTAAGGAGAGTAAGCAGACCCAGCCCCCTTCTGCTGCTAGCGGGCAGAGAGGCAGGAGGCCGCCAGTCCACACGTGACAGTGACAACCAGGCCCGAGGGGTTGCTGTGTGCCCTGCCGTCTCACCGGCGCCTGGTGCCCCATCTGGGACATTAGCCTCCCCTCTGTAGGTGGGTGTTGGTCCTTCCCACTTACAGGTGAGAGACCGAAGAGCTGAGAGCTGGGGTGATACTGGCCTAGGGGACTGGAAGCCCAGCTGTCTGACTGCAGCCCTCAGGCTGCATTGCCTGTGGCTGCCTCTGCACTGACCCCCCCGAGAAGCCAGGAAAGCACCACACCTGTGCTCCAGGGTGTGGGAGGGGCCAAAGACCGGTTGGATGGAAAGATCCGGACAGCAGAGCTGAGAGAAGTGTGGGCCCTCGTTGTCAGGGAACAGCAAGGGGCCCAGAGTCCCCAGCACGTGGGGACGAGCAGAGAATAAGAGGGACTGGCCAACAGGGACATGGGTTTGGGGGGCTGGTGAGGCTCAGTAGTCAGCTGATCATATCCATCCACCCACTTATCTATCCACCTATTCATCCATGCACCCATCCACCACCCACCATCCATCCACCTATCCACATATCCATCCATCCATCCATCCGCCCATCTGCATATCCATCCATCCACCATCCACCATCCATCCATCCACCATCCATCCACCATCCATCCATCCACCCACCCATCCACCCATCCATCCACCATCCATCCACCATCCATCCATCCACCCATCCATCCACCCATCCATCCATACTGTATTTATGAGCCCCAGACCTGTCTCAGGGTTGTAGAGCGAGAGAGAAGAGGTTGGAGGCCCTGGAGGTAGCCAGGACCTCAGGTCCCAGTTCTCCCTGCTCTGCCCTTTGCCCACTGGGAGACTCACGTGTGGACCTGCCCACTCTTTCCTGACCCAGGGCGCGCTCTTGCAATCCCCTGTCCGGAATACTCTTACCCGGCCCCTCCTGCCCATCTCCCAGGTCTCCTAAGGACTCCCCTGCCCACGCCAACCTGGGGCACTGTCCCCCAGTTGCTCTCTGTCACCGCGGGCTTGCTGTGGGACCTGCGTCTGACCTGACGGGGCCCCATCGCTGTCTCACCTTCCACTCCCCGACGTCCAGTGATGGGGGGATTCAGCCCCCAGGTTCATCTGCACCTGGCCCCTCCATGGCGTCTTGTCCGTGGACAGCCTCTGCCCAAATCCGTCTTTTCCTTACGATTGGTAGAAGTTCTTTGAGTATTACAAAAACTGTCACCCTGTCTTCTAATCACAGCGTCCTCTCTCAGTAGCCGTTCCCCTTGTTTATCCCCATTGCCTGTGGCGCAGAAGCGACGATCCCACCCAGGCAGCTCTGTGAGCAGTTCCCTGAGCGTCTCCTGCTTTGCTCCGGTCAGATGGCCCCCGGCGCCCCCGCACTGAAGGCGGCCCGTCCCTGTGTCTGCGTGCCCCTCGCGTTTATTCTCCAGGTTGGCCTGCAACTCCGTCTGGAGTTCATTTCTGCAGAGTGAGAGCCTCTAATTGCGTTTGCTTCTCATATCCGTGGGACAATTGTCCCCACGCGGTTGATGGAGTGGCCCGCTGATTTGTAAAGCCTTCTCTCCCAGTTACTATGACGATCCACTTGGAGCACAATGCCCCGAGGCAAGTGGCTGGAGCCAGACGCCCGCACTTCTCCCTCAGGTGCCGGTCTGGAGACAGCCTTTCCCCGGCGGGGGGGTCTGGCGGCCCTGCTGGGGCTGCGGGCCCCTCGGCCCCGAGGGCATGGCCCTGCTTTGCCTGGTTTGACCGAAGCCCCCGACCACCACCCACGTGGAGGGACAGTGGAGAAAGAGGGTATGGATGGGGTCCCCTGAATTCTGAGCCCCCATCTGGAGTTTCTGCTTTGTCCCTTTGCCAGACTCAGAAGGTGGGAATTTCAAGTAGCCGGGCACCCAGACAAAATCTGTGTGTCCCGAGATGGGGTAACCAGATTAGAGTGGGCGTCCTTCGGCTCTCATGCCAAAGCTGCAAATACACACGTACACGTTTCTGAGCTTTTTATTCCGTTCCATGGGTCTGGTTGTCCGTCCCCATAGGACACAGGACAGCCGCTGGTGACCGTGGATGAGTTTGACACCGGGGGTGGGGGGGCGGGGAGAGACTCGCGTACGTCATGTCCTCTCCTTTCGTCAGCGTCTTCGCGGCTTGGATGTTTGCTCCTTACAGGAATTTTGTAAGAATCGATGTACCGGGCACGACAAAACTTGGGTTGTGAGTTTTATCGGGATTTCACTGAAGTTACAGACAATTCGAGGACGTGCCGGTGTCTTTACGATATTGCTCTTTCCGCCGCAGGCCTCAGTGAGTTGCTGTGTTCATTGTGGCCCTCTTTGGGGCCGTCCAATAAAATGTCATCGATATCTTTTCTAGTGCACCTTTTCTTGGAAGTATTGCCAGGTAACCTGTGGTTTGGGCCGGTTGGGTAAATGTTTTTCCTGCTACACTTTCTGGTGCACTGTTTCTAATGAACAGAACTGTGTGTGTGTGTGTGTGTGTGTGTGTGTGTGTTGATTTTGAATCCAGAAAACACACTGACTTGACTTACCAGCTCTAACACGTACCTGGTAGAGTCTTTCGAAGTTTCTCTGCGGACGGTCTCCTCACCTGCAGACAATGGCACCTGGTCTCTTTCTTCTCCACCTTCAGGCTCCTGTTAGCTCGGGTTCCTAAATGCACTTCCCGGCGGCACCTCCAGGGCAGCCGCCCCCCGACATTCCCGGATCGGGGCTCGGGGTCCACAGCTTCCCCCCGGAAGTCCCGCGTTTGCACTGCCTCTTGCCCCCATTTCCTCTCTTCCGTTCCTCTTTATCAAGAAACTCGAGTCCGTTTCCCTCTCTCCCGGACTTGCTAGGAGGTTTCTGGTTCGTTGCTGCTGTTGGCTTCGTTTTGCTCGTTGTGGTGCTTGGGCGGCCCGTGGAAGGCCCCCAGGTTGGGGGGGGGGCGTCGCAGCAGGAGCCCTCGCGGCTGTGGCCACGCTCTTCCCTCGGGTGGCAGGTTCGCCCGGGCACTCTCGCCTGAACGGACTCCTGCCTCCCAGGAGAAGGACCCCACCCGACCATCCGGCACCGTTTGTTGAGCACCGTGAGCTTCGATGTCCAACTCCCTCATCGGGGGCTCTGGCATCTACATTCTCTGTGCGCCCGGCCTCTATCTAACTTCCTTCTCCCCTGACGTCCTGGTCCGGTTCTAGTACCAAATTACAGTAGAGTCGAAAAATGAGTCAGGTGTTTGGTTTGCTTCATCTGCTCCCTGCAGTAATTCGTATGGTCAAACAAATTTCTCTTCCTCGAAGCTTTCGTAAAACTCCCCTTTAGAAATCACAGGAGCTCGTGTCTGAATGCTTTTTTATTTTTCAAAATTCTTACCTTGGAAACTGTCTCTCGGCAAGGTTTTCAAAACTGTTGGCAAAAAGTTGTTGGTAATACTCTGAGGGATTTGAACATTCCTGTTTTTATGTAGTTATTGTGGGCCCTGAGAAAGAAGATACCTGCTAAGAAATGCTTCTGGTGGCTCCCTGGGCTCAAATTAAAAAGAAAAACCCCAGGACCTAGCAGCCGTTTCTACGCAGCCCCCCCCCCCGCCCCCCCGCCCCGCCCCCAGAGGGGCGGAGCCTGCACTGAACGGCCCTCCCACGCTGTGTTCTGCGGGCTGAGCAGCTCTGACCAAGGGCGTTCTGGGATCCTGTTTCCACCCAGGGGACTGAGGCTTTCCCAGCCCACCAGGGCTGCGCAGCTGTAACCATCACCATCACCATCCTTCCTGACCAACAAGAGCAGCTCCACTTCGATCAGTCAGGACAGCGCTCTTTGGACCCGTGGACCTGTGGGGATTTGAGGTCCTCATTCACATGAGCGTGAGCCAGTCAGGGACAAGGGGCGGGCTCTTCTGCCTGTGCAAGTCGGGTCCGTGGTGGCTGGGACAGTGCACTTGCCTTTTCCCGGGAGGACTGCAGACGGCGTTTCCCCGGCTGGAAGGCCGGCTCGCAGGGGCGTAGCTGTCTGGCTGGAGAAGGGCCGTGCCCCGGGGTTGACGCACAGCCCGGCTGCTTTGTCACTGAGCTCACACACCGCTGGGCTGTCCCCGAGCTGCGCTGCATCACAACTCCGCTGCTTGCGCTGAGTGAAGCTTCTTTCGTCTCCTCACTCAACAAAGTTGGGGGATTCCTCCTGGAGCTGAGCCAATGACCATCGGTTAACATGAGGTTTTCTAGTCTCATGTGTTTACGCCTTCTCTTCTCCCCTCTTGGCCTTTGTAACTTAGTTGATTAAGTTTCTTTGCAAAAACTGGATATGGGTTTCATGAATCATTCATATTTTGCCTTTCGTGTTGGGTTATTTTCTGCTTTTATCCATGACTTCCTTTCTTCTTTGCTGACCTCCTATTTTAGTAGGTTCTTGAATAATGAGCTCATTTATTTCGTAACTTTAAAAACTCCATTAAAGGCGCGGTGGCCAAGTGGTAAGGCGTCGGTCTCGTAAAAACTCCATTAAAAAGTTATGAATTTACTTTCAAGAACCACTTGAACAAGGTAAGTTCCGGTATTAAGTGGTGCTTCTTCCAATCAGTTCTAAGTGGTTCCTCTTTGCTGTGATCTGCTCCTTAACCCAGGAGTTACCCTGGGTGTGTGGCCTGGTCCCTATTTTCTGCTTGTTTAAAATTTCCGCTATTTAGCTTTTGGTCTGTCTCTTTCAAGTGCCGTTAACCAGACTTTTCATTATCCAACTCGTCTCTTGTGGGTAATTTGGACTGTCCCATTTGTTACAGCAGTACGAAGTTACCCTCAACTTTTCTTTTGTACGCACTTTCGTGTTCTGTTTTGTCTTTTCCTGACTTTGGCTGGGACAACGAGGCTTTGCTTACATTCTTCTGTGCCTGTAGTCTGAAAGGTATTGTCTCCCTCTATATTTAAACTAGCATCCTTACGTTGTTAGCATAACTTTGTATAATGACGTCTATCTGAAGTTATTCAATGTATTTCACCTTTTCAGATCCCCCCACCCTACCTCATTGGAATTTTAATTCCCTACTCTTAAGTAAAAAATTCCAATTCGTGGCTAATGAGACGTACAAAAATGTTGTATCAGTTCCTTTGCTCCGAATTGTTTCTGATCGGGCACTCTCGTCGGGTTCACCCTTCTTCCTGCTGAAGCGCATCCTTCAGTGGTTTTCTCCGTGCTGAGCCGAGGCTGGTGCAGTGTGGCATTCACCGCATTCCTTTCACTCTCCGACAACAGTTTCACAGGGCACCTCCGATGCTGTGTTCACTGCCAGTCACCTCGATGCCAGAGACCTTTCGGTCATTGTCTCCTGGCCTCGTTCCTGAGGAGACATTTGTCATCAGTCTAATAATTGTCATCCTTCTGCAATAATGCCCTGTCTCTCTCGGTAGCCCTCCATATGTTTTCTTTCCTTTGTGTTCTGTCACCGGATGGACTCGGCCGCTGGGATCATCGCTCTGGGGAGGGCGGTGGGGACGGATCGCCAGGACGGCAACGCTCCACACAGCTGGTGTCCGAGCCGTGAGCGGCGATGTTTCTCTTCTTCTGCAACCCAGTTGTCCGACCGCCCCTTTCAACACAGCAGTGTCGCCCCCGCCCCCCGAACGCGGCGTGCGGTGGGGCGGCGCCAGCCTGCGCTGAGCGATGGTGTTGATTACGGAGGAGGGGTGTTGCCGTCCGCCCAAGTCCAAGCGGCTGCAGGGACCGAGAGTCCTCCGTGTCCCCCTGCCTGTGAGAGTGCCACTCCTGTGCGCGGTCTCCCTGGGACCGAAAGACCTGCCCTTCGCCACGCCTGTCTCACCAGCCGCACTTCCGCTCATTCAGGACACATCTCGCGCGCAGGTGCTGTGTCTGAACCTGTGTTGGAAGCAGGGATACGGCAGAGGACGGGGGAGGGGGACCCTCTGCCCCCATTTATTTACTTTACGTTCTAGTGAGCCGGAGGCGATGTTCAAGACGCAATTCAACACAGGAAATACTGAAGACAGGCAAGCGGGGGAGCGGGTGGCTGGAGTTGCACCCCCACATCCGGACCCCGGGGGGTTGCAGGGTGAAGGAGCTGGGTTCTTCAGTCAATGGGGGGAGGGGCAGGCCGTCAGAGGGGCATCTGGTGGGTAGCAAGACACGGCAATCACTTGGGAAGTGTGCGCACAAAGAGAAATTTGGACTTGGCAGTTGATCACTTTAAAGAATCCTTGTTCATGCTCCAAGGTGTGAGAGCAGGGTTGTGCTTACACACTTTATTTACTTGTTTCTCTCCCTCACCCTCCACCCCGTGGCAACTGTCAGCCCGCTCCCTGTATCTGTGAGCCTGTTTCTGTCGTGTTCTCTTTACGCGTTTGTTCTGTTTTGTGAGATCCCACGTGTAGGTGACATTGGAGGGGGCTGGTCTTTTCCTGTCCGACCTGCCCGATGAGCACGCCGCACTCGGGATCCCTCCGTGTTGCCACGAACGCTAAGATCCCATTCTTTCCTGCGACCGAGTGATACTCGGTCGTACATATGTACCGCGTGATTTTTCCTCCATTCCTTTGCTGATGAACATTTAGGCTGTTTTCGTATCTTGTTCTTGTAAGTCATTCTTCAGTGAACGTGGGTGTGTAAATCTTTATGAATCAGCGTTTTTTTCCAGGTGAACACCCAGAAGAGGTGGGGCCGCTGGGTCGCGTGGCAGCTCTGCACGCAGTTTTCCGGGGGAACTGCACGCCCTTTCCCACGGCGGCTGCGCCAACTGCAACCCCACCGGCCACACACGAGGGCTCCCCAAGTCCTCGCCCGCACGTGCTTGGTGACAGGTGCGCGGTGCCGTCTGCTGTCCGTGTGGCTCTGACTGGCGCTCCCCCGGCGGTTAGTGATGCTGAGCATCTCTCCCCGCGGTTGTGCGCTTCGGAAACGATTCCCTGTCGTCTAGAAACGCACCCTGAAGTGTTTCCAGAGGAGAGATCTTGGATTTGCTTCCCACAGCGTGGCAGGTGGAAGGTGGGCGGAGAGAGATTCATTAGGTTGTTCTGTCTACTTACGTATGTGTTTGAAATTTTCCATGATAAAATGTTAAAAAAAAAAAAGGCAGCCTTGCTTTAAAAAAAGGAAATTCAACCAAGAAAATAATTTGGGTTAGCGTTAATTTCTGCATAGGAAACAGCCCGGCCACGAGGTGCCGGCGGCGGGGACGGTGTCTGGGGGTGCGGGGGCGTCCCTATTGTATTGGGCTGGCCAAAAAGTTTGTTCTGTTTTCTCCGTACTTTGGCTCTGGTAGTGCTTAATTGTCTTTAACTTCATTTGAAACGATTTTGTGAGATTGTTTTGGGATAGCTGTCATATCAGCACACATTTTTTAAAAAACATCAAAATTGACGAATTTTTGTGCAGCCATTTTAATATTGAAGATGGAGGAAAATATGCAAGATTTTCAGTGTAATATGCTCTGTTATTTCAAGAAATGAAAAAGAGCAGCTGAAACACAAAAACAGATTGGTGCGGCGTGTGGAGAAGGCGCTGTGAGTGACCGGACGCTTCAGACGTGGTGCGCGCGGTTTCTTGGTCCCACTGACACTTTGGCCAAGCGGTTCTCTGCGCTGGGGCTGCTTTACCTTTGCGAGGTGCTGAGCAGCACCCCCGGCCTCTGCCCCCCGGGAGCCAGCAGCGGGAGACAGCTGACACAGTCGAAACACCCAGATCAGCAAAGTCACTGGTGAGAAGGAAACACGCGTCTTTTACTTTACAGAAAAAACCAAGCGCACTTTTTGGCCGACCTGATCGGTCCACCTGTGTTTTCTCCCCTGTGATCTCCTGTTCTTTTTGTTCATGGAGCTCACGACGGTGGGGTGTGTCCCTGTGTCCTGTGCAGGCGAGACCCTCCTCCATCTCACTCACTCCGCTGTCCCCACGCCTGACACCCAGCCTGGCCTGGAGTGGCCCTCGGCCTGGATGGACCGGCGGCGGTGTCTCGGCGGACACCTTTGCTGACTGGCCCTCCTTCCCGAGGGCTGGGGAACTACGTTAACCCTCTGCTTTGCCACCGCCCCCACCTTTCTCAGAGCCGCAGCCATCGGTGTCAGGATTACACAGGGCTGCGAGAGTCGCCAGCCGCCTCCCCTCATTTCACGGGTCCCTCGGGAGGAACCCTTGCTCCCACTCCGCGATTTCTCCCGGGCAGGCTCTGTCTTCCGTTTCTTGATTACCTCTCACGGTCAGCACCCCTGAGCACCCGGCGTCTGGGGCGAGGCCTGAGCCCCACCCACACTCGCCAGGACTTTGGAATTTGCATCGTCCTGTCCTCAGTCAGGGACAGGGCCCCTCTGCCGCTGGAAGGGACAGGGAGCGTGGCTAACTGGACAGTCCCGTCTCGGGCATTATTAACTAAGGTTAGGTGAGGGCAAGTTGGTTCAGCTTTCGTTTCTTGGGGTTTTATATCTTGCTGTTTCTTATGAATATTTTTTTTTCAGAAAAGCTGTCAGAGGGCCAGGCCAGGCCACGGAGAACCAGGGAGGTGGATGTTCTGAAAGGCTTTTCTGGCAGAATTGTTCTAATCAGGGGCAAAGAAGCCAGCAGCAGAGCCCTGGACAATTACGGTGCGTTCTGCCCCCTCCCGGCCCCGCCCCCGCTCACTCTGCTTGGGGAGACTGCAGCTTCCGGCAGGATAAACCAGGAGGACCACGTGCAGGGGGCCCCTCAGACCTGTGGCTGCCAGTTCCCGTGGAACTTCCCACGGGGGTGAGCTGGGGCTTCGGGGTGAAGTCTCAGGAGGTGGAGAGTGAGGTGGAGCACACGATCCCTGGAGGAGGTGATGGGACACAAAAACTTAGAAATGGGACCAAAGTCAAGTGCGGCTGTGGGTTCTAAGAACCCAGACTTCCGTTCGCACCTACAGTGCCCGCCTACGGCCAGTCCGCCTGCCCCCTTCTCTGGGTGTCCACCCGCCACGGACGTCTCCCCAACACCCAACCCTCCGGGCTTACTTCAGCCTGCGCGGCCCGTGTCACACAGCTGAGGGCTGGCCACTTCGCTCCTGACCGTTCAGAGAGGCGGCCTAGGGCCTAGGGGCCGGGCCGGGCTCCCCACGTGGGTGCAGACGACGGAGGCCTGCCGTGGACTGGCAGTTAGACCCCGACCGAGCGAGTTCCTCAGTTCCTTTGAACTTGCGCTTCTCCTTCTGCAAAAGGGAAAGAGTATTCACCACCCTCCGAGTGGGGACGAAGACCCGAGGGGACAAGGTTTGCAGAAGGCTGCGGATTTGAAGGTGCCCTCTGAACGTCAGCTGGTTCTGATGGCTGGTGCTGGTCACGTCACCCAGGAGTCCGGAATTCAGGGGCGGCGACGCGGTTAGCCGGCGCCTCCTTTGCAGGCCCGCGGTCCGGCGCTACCGGACCGGAACAGGCGGTCATTTCGACGGATGGGTGTAGGGTGGGAATCGTCCCACAGACATTTATAACCAAATGCCTGCTGTAGGTTCGAAGACGGGCCGGGCCAGCACCGCGTGGTGTCGGCCACCTTGTCCCAAGGTGTCGGGGAGCCGAGCCCGGAGGCTGCTCCTCGGCGGCTGTCCTCGAAGCCCTGGGACCCCTCCCGGCTGGGGGCCCCCTCCCGGCTGGGCGCCCCCGCCCTCCGCTCTGTCCCCGCCGTGGGGGAGATGGCAGAGACGTCCGAGGCCCTCCCCCCCCCGTGAGGCCCCCGTTCAGCGGGCCTCGTCGCCCGCTGGGATTTCGTTGCGGGGAGTTCGTTTCAGCGTCTCGTGTAGCGAACACTGCGCGCACGTTCGGGTCCGTCAGCTTCCCGCTGCTGTTTGCGCGACGTATGATTTTTAAAGTGGGTTTATTTCGGGGGGAAGGTGACTGAAGACACCTGCGTGGCACTTACTCAGGAGCCTGGCTGCTTTTCTTTGGTTGTGGTGGTTCCTGCCCCCAACAGTGTGGGGGGGTGCCTAGAAAGGCCACACACGGAACCCCGTCTCACGTCACAGCCCCCGAGACCGGGCCTTGGCTCCTCGGCCAGTCCCGTTCCTGCACGGGAAAGGGCTCTGCCTCCGAACACGGCCCGACTCTGCGGGAACCAGCCGGGCCCCGCGTGGACTGACGCTCCCACGACGTCCTGACGTGTGACTCCGGGCTCCAATCCGATGGCCCCGGGGTCCTCCCA
Source organism: Glossophaga mutica (assembly GCA_039655065.1). Lineage (NCBI taxonomy): Eukaryota > Metazoa > Chordata > Mammalia > Chiroptera > Phyllostomidae > Glossophaga > Glossophaga mutica. Next base: position 2,107,398 of record CM077307.1, read on the forward strand.
GCGTGCTCGGGCTGCTGCCCCCCCAGGCCCGGGCATCAGGCCGGGAGGGGCCGGCCTGCGGACCCCGAACCCCAGGCCCCTCTGCATTCTCACCGAGTCACAGTCACCACCCCTGTGTGGGCCCGACGACCCCGGCCAGCGCGACAGGCCGCTCCGGGGACAAGCCCACAGCCACCGCCAACGCGCACAGGTGGGTGGCTGAACGAACGATGTTCGAGGTCATTCCTTTCCCCGTTTCTGCTCCGAGAGAGACCACACGCACAGCGCGCTCTGTTTTCACATCTGCGCTGGCGGCTGCTTGCTGCACCGCACTCCGCCGGCTCGAAGTGAGAGACTCCGGGGCCCTCGCAACCGCCCCCCCCACCCCCCGCAGCCGCCGCCGCCCTCGCAACCGCCCCCCCACCCCCCGCAGCCGCCGCCGCCGCCCCCCTCTCTTCTTCCTTTGTTTGTGATATGAAGTGTTAACACAAAAATAGAAGTTCTCTAGGCATTAGCGAGCTCCTCTTTGGGTTCCCATGGAAACCAAGCAGTGCAAATATGTGAAGTTTTTTTTTAAGTTGACCAAAAATTTCATCTTCCAAGATACAGGGTCATTAAACCTTACGGGTTGGAAAAAAAAAAAAACTTTTCTTCTTCTCAGGATTTTCAAGAAATTGACAGCGTCTTTTTTCTGGTCGCCCATCCTCCCACACACATTCAGACCGCAGACGATTCTTTTAAAGGGCCCGACAAGAGGCGTGTCTGTCTGCCATTTCCAACGCGACCCTTGAGAGTTTGGGGAAAAAAAAACCCTTTGAAACAAAGTTGTTTGTCCTCAGTCTCAGAAGGTGGAAAACATGATTTCTCTCCCTCACTTTAAAGCAATTTGGAGCCCGCCCGCTGGCTGCCTCTGAGCCGGCGGCGATGCCATCCCACGGGGACGGGGACGGGGACGGGGGGAGGGGGGACAGATAAATACCGCGGGCACTCGGAGCCCGGAGTCAGCGCTGCGGGTTCTGCACCTCTTCCCCGGTCAGACGAATTGCCCTCCGTCAACAGAAAACTCCCCAGGGCATGGCCGCTGCAGCTGGAGAGTAGAAAAGACATAAAATTAGGGCCTTTGTCACTGTCGCTTGATTTCATTAGAGAGCATTAGTTCTTGGCCATTTGCACGGCGAGGCTCGGGCCGGCTGGGGAGGAGAGACCGCCCGGCAGATCCCAGCGGGGGCCCAGGCTGGGGCCTGGCGTGAGCCTCCGAGGACCGTGTCCCCTGCTGTCCCCCGCTCGGCCCCCTCGCAAGCCCAGGACCAGCCCCCAGGGCTGTGACATGGGTCCTGGGGTCTCTGCCACCCCGTCCCCTCCTCTCCAGGGCTGACAGATATGGGGACAAGGGTGGGCGCTCTGCCTGCTACCCGTGCCTGCTCAGTGGTGCTCGCTGCCTCGATTCCTTCTCGGAGTTCCTCCCGACAACAGAGTCGGCACCCGCCGCCCCTCCGTCCATCCTTGGTACAGGTGGAACCGTGCCTGCCCCCCCCCCGACGGTGAAGTCCTCACTCCAGGGCCCTGTGACTGGCCCTCGTTTGGGTCGAGGCAGACGGTCAGGGCGAGGTTTGGTCATTTCAGCGGCCCCATCGCCCTGCCCGGTGAGTTCTGGCCAAGGCGGGCCTGGCCAGACCGCAGTCGAGCTCCTCGGAGCCCTTCTTGGCCCCCGCCCGTTTTGGCCTGCCTCGCCCGGGGGCGGAGGGGCCCCTGCTGGGCCATCCATGTTCGTGAGACGCCCCCACCCTCGGTGCCTCCTCTCCCCGGCCCCCCTGGCTTGGCTCCCTGGCGGAAACCCCCTTCTCTGTGCGGCATTTCAAGGCGAGTCTCCTCCCACCGATTGCAGACGTCTTGAATGATGTCTTCCTTGCCATTTTGACAAGTGTCAGAAGAATGCTTTTCTTTCACACCTTTAAACAGGGTGAACTTGGCCGCAGACACGCACGCAGGGCGAACGCACGGGAAGACGATGCGGACGTCGGGGGACGGGTCTGCCAGCCTGGGGACGCCCAGGAGGCCAGCAGCCACCAGACGCTACGAGAGGCACAGGACAGACCCTCCCACACGGCCTCCAGAGGGAGCGGACCGGCCGTCACCTTGACTGCAGACTTCGGCCCCCAGGACGGTGAGAGAAGGGTCTCTGCTGTTTGAGCCGCCCTGTCCGCCCTGGGCCGTGAGGGCAGCTGCAGGAAACTCCTCCGGGTCCTTGGACTTCCCAGGGCCCTTCCCCCCGGGCCCTTCCCCCAGGCCCTGCCTGGTGCTGAGTCCCAGGGGAATTGCTCCAGGCGTGGAGGTTGGCGCTGGGTCCCCGAGAGCTGAGGACTGCCGGCAGGGAAGGATTGCCGGCTGGCCCAGCATGAAGCCAGGGGGGCGTCCTGTGGGAGGTGGCGTTCTCTGGAGCCCCTCTGTGCCTGAGAGGAACACCTCTCAGCCAGTCCGCACATCAACAGGCCTCCTGGTGGGGAGAGGTGGGTCCGTGTGATGAATAGCTTCCAGGCCCTCATGATGCACCTTCCACGCGAGTGGCCGTGTTGGTCAGGCTGTCAGTCGCCGGGCGGGGACAGAACTGGATCGGGAAGGGTTGTATTGCGAGTTCAGCTGAGTGGTGGGGAGACGTCAGCTTTGTTAAACGTTCTCCTTCAGATGATGGTTTTACATCCGTAAGGACGAATGACCAGGGGCTTGCCGGAGGCGCCTGTTCCCAGGGGCGGCCGCTGGCACAGACCCCGCCTCTCCCGTGGGCCCTCTGGTTTTCCACACTTCACCTGCGTGCGGGGAGCTCTTTCCCTGCTGTGGGCCAGGACTGGGCCAAGGTCACCAGGACAGGCTGCTCGGCTGCAGCCTGCTGCGGGTACCGACTCCGGCGGCGCCGTCCGGGGGTAGCTGCTGCTGCGAGCAGTGGCCGGGAGCGGCGGCGGTCGAATTGGGTCCGGGAGAAAGGGCTCCGCGGGACGGGGCTGACGGGACCCACACCCGCCCCTCGCTCGTGTCACTGCTCAGGGAAGCGCCCCTTTGGAGAGGAGGTGTCAGCGCTTCTTGGGGTCCTCACTTCCTGTCCGTGATGCGCTGGACGCAGTCCGGTCGCCTCCTCTCACCGGCCCCGACGGGCCCCTCGCTCCGGAGCCCCGCCCCCACACGCTTCGGGCCGGGCTGTACAGGGGTGTCACGGCACCGCGCGCCTCAGCGTCCGGTGGTTTCCAGGCCCCCCCGAAACACGGCCGGGCCTCCCCACGGCCCCCAGCCCCGCATGCTTCACCCCTCCTCCCTGCGCGGCGCCCCGCCCCGGGGCCAGCCGCCTGGCCTCTGCCCTTCCGTCCCCTCCCCCCGGGGCTGCCCGCCTGCACGGAGGGGCTGGGCTGTTCCTTCGTCTCGCGGGCCGGTGTCCAGAAGCCTCTCGCCGGCGGGCCTTCCCGGAGCCCCTCCCTCCCCCTATTGTGCTCCGGGTCCCTCCCTGTGCCATCAGGACCGGGATGGCCTGGGTCGGCCTCTGATGCGTTTCATTGTCTCGCACACTCTAGAATGTTCCACGAGGGGACAGCCTGACCCTCCGGGCCCAGGAGCACGCGCGGCAGGTTTCTGTGCTGAGCGGATGACTGCGCCGGGCGGCACCTGCAGACAGAGTCCGGCTGCGGAAATGTGCGTGTCGCCGTGGGGCGTCAGTGGGGCCGGCAGGGCCCCGCGGAGCGGCCCGAGCGCCGACATCCGCGTCCCGGGGAACTCCGAGACGGCGAGCGGTGTGGGTCTGTGTGGCTGAGTGTGAGCTGATGGTTAGCGCAGCCGTGAAAACTGACACACGCGTGCACACACCGTGGGCTCGCGGCTGTGGTTTGGCACTCCACGTCACGTGTGGGCAGCAGAAGAGCGCGTGTTACGTAGCGCTCACTCCGTGCTGAGTTACTCACACACACACACAGGCGTGCCGCTCGGATAGTAACTCGGCCATCTGGTTCCCGCACGTCGGCCGAGTCGCCGCGGTTCTGGCCGGAGGCGGGGGCGGCGTGCAGTGAGGAAGCGCAGGCGTGCGCGGACCGCGAGAGACAGTGTCCCCCGCGGGGTGAGGTCAGAGCCCACGGGTGAGCAGAGCACCCCAGGAAGGAGACGGGGCGAGGCTCCCTTCCCGAGCCGTTTTTGAGGTGGCTTGTAGGCGTGGCGGGCTGCGTCCGTGGACCGGATGGGGCTCACTACGCAGAGAGCCTGCTCACGGTGAGAGGAAGACTTAATCAGAGGTTTGCGATTAGATGGTCAACCACCAACAAATTCAATGTAAATGATGAGGCTTGTATTAATAAGGAGAAGTCCGGGGCAGTGGGAAAGGAGTGTTTTACACTAAAGGAGTAGATATATATGTGGTTTTTTCTTTTCCCCCCGTGGAGGGAGCCCAGCCCCCCCCAGCAGTGCTAGACTGGGGGCGGGTTTCCCGCAAACCGGCTGCTCCCCACTCTGGAACCGTAGCGTGGCCGTCCCTTCTGCTGGCAGGTCCAGCTCCGGGTTCTTCCTTTGCCCGACCAACTCCTCTCCGTCCTCTCGGATTCTGTCCGGAGGCCCCTTCCTCCAGGAAGGCTTCTCGGCTTGCTCTCAGGGCCCCGGAGCTTCCCTGCCATGGTGCATGTATCCTCTGTGCCTCCCTCCCTAGGCCAGGCCTCTCTGAGATAAGCAACACGCACACACGTGCATGTTACATGTGATTACACCTATGTGTCATGTCTGTGGGTATCAGGGGGTCACACATATGGTGTATGAACATTGTGTGTGTACAGACCCACAATGTCGGGTGAGCATTGAGTGTGCGTATGTATGTCTAATAGTGCGTGTGCGCATTGCGTCCACGTACACACGACAGTGTACTGTGTGTACAATGTACTACAATACTGTGTGTGCACTGTGTGCGCACATTACACACACATGCGTGTGTCTGCAAAGCTGCATATACATCACGTATGCACAGGCCCAGTGTTGTATGTGCCTTGCGTGCGGGCACACGAATACACCGCGCACACACAACACACATGTATCTAGTGGGCCACTGCCTCCCCAGAGCCTGTGGGTGCCTGGCATGCAGGACCGCTCAGCCGCGTGTGTCCGCGATGCACACTGATGGGGGGGCGTGTCACCCGTCACCGGGAGAGTGAGTGGGGTGCTCTCAGTGACCCTACGGGCCATGGGCCTGCCCGAGGCTGCACCAGGCCGACCGAGCGCGCGGCCACCGCACCCAGAGTCACGCCCAGGACCGAGGCCAGCGGCTTCTCCGCAGCCGTCGCGTCGAGAGGACAATCCCTCTGTGGAGCCGCAGCAGCGGCACTTTGCGGGGGAGCACGCACTTCCGAAAACTCTGTGACAACCTCTTCACGCTCACGGGGATGGAAACAGAGTGTCTTATTGTCACATCTCCGAGCACCCCGTCCCCATTGTACGTCAGGGGGCAGCAAAGTACTGCCCTTGGGCCCAGTCCGTCGTCTGGTGCCACGGCCCATTTTTCAATAAAGTTTTATCGGGACACAGTCATGCCTACTGGTTTGCGTATTATCTATGGCTGCTTTCAAGTCGCGATGGCAGAGTTGAGTCCTGGTGACAAGGACCTGCCTGGTCCGCACACCAAAGCTGCTCGTGGCCTGACCCTTCACAGGAAAAGGCGGCCGGTGGCGCCCACCTCTCTTGCTGGCACAGACCTCGGACACACAGGATGAAGGAGCCCCGAGGGGCTGGTCCCCAGGTGGCGGGGGCCTGGGGTCAGACCGCTGAGACCGATTGCCGGGAGGACAGGTTGCTGGTGCGAGAGAGAACAGGGCGCCGCGTGGGCCCTGGAACGAGGCGCCAAGCAGGCCGCCAGACCGGGGCTTCTGTGCCGCCCCGACAGGGGCCGAGGGCTGGGCTTCCCTGGGCGTGAACCGCGGTTACGCGGATGCGTGGGCAAGTTCATAAAGGTAAGGATGACTTCAGGAAGCCTTGTTTGGACGACAGGTCTTCACCTTCAGTGACAACGGGTGTGCTTTGTCCCTGCACAAGCAGCGTATTTTCAGGTGGAGTCCTCTGTTCCCCGTTACCCTAGTGCTTCCTGGCCACAAGAGGTACTAAGAACCTCCAGGACCCGAGTCAACTGCCTGTGCCTTCCTGCCTCAGTTTCCTCATCTGCGACACAGACGACACCGCCCTTCCCGCTCCCAGAAGCCTGCTGCGGCAGCCACACAAAACGATGCCCTGAACCGCTCTGTGAAGTGTGATGCCTACCGAGACGCTGCTGAACGCAGGCTCTGCGTGGGCCCCGGAGAGGGGGCCCTGGACAGCCCCCCGGAGCTCCGTCCCCGCTCAGCGCACTTGCGAGCCCCCTCCCTCCAGTGCCATTAAAAGGACAGTTTTCCGGGAGGCTTTGTTCCAGCCCTGGGTTGGGCTCTAGCGTTGGCTGAATTTCCCCGCAGGAAACGGCTAATTGTGAAATCACTTTGGAGTTTAAATGTTCCGTTATTTGCAAAGAACGGGAGAGGATTTGCATGGGGAATGCACGCTCTGACAGCGATGGGGAATGGGGGGGCGGGGGGCGCTGGTTCTCCGTCCCCAGCCACTTCCCAGCCCTGGGACGCTCCTTCCCCGCTGGGCCTGGGAGGCACTGTCCCCAGCAGCCCCGACTCACGAGGGACAAAAGAGAACTCTTGATGGAGAAAGGGAAGAAAGAGATCCAGACTAAAAATAGAGGTGCATTGTGAGGCGCGCATGAACCGTTTGTGAAGAAGTATTTCTTTGAGGTAGAAAGCAACTTAGGAGGGAGAATAAAGTCCACCCACCAGAATGGGCCGGCTTTGTTTCCTCGCATCCTATTTGCATAGAAAGCCAGCGCTCGCCAGGACCCTTATGAACGGTGCGGATTAGCGGGGGATTTGCCTGCCTTCTGTACGCGCCACTGCCAGGGACGTTTAAACGAATCGCTTGATTAGGCCTCAGCTAATTTAGTTTTTAATTCATTTGAGTTTTTTAAAAAAGTCATTAAATATTTTTGAGGTGGCAGATGTCTAAATCTTGGACCGGGGTGGTGGCTGGGGCAGGGAATTTCATCTGTCTCCAACCGGAGGGTGTCCGCTTTCCTACAAAAGGAAAATCAAAATGGGTGCGCAGAGAGGTTTTAAAAGTACCTATGAGAAAATAGGTTTCTGTCGTACGTCTGATAAGCGGTTAATGCCCAAAATACATAAAGCGTGCATGTAATTGAATAGAAGAAGCAATCAGATTTAAAAACAGGCAGAGAAAAACCGAACAGACCTTTTCCCCCAGGGAAGACCTGCAGGGGACTTCCGGGGCACAAAGAGGTGCTCGAATGTCACTCGGCAGCAGGGACATGCCAATGGAAGCCACCAGGACACTGTCGCCTCACCCCCGTCAGAATGGCTGTTAGCCGAGAGACAAGACAGCCGGTGCCGGTGGAGGAAAGGGGCCCTCGCGCACCGCCGCCGGGACTGGGAGTCAGCGCAGCTGCGGCTTGGGGGGGTCCTCGGCGACCTCAGACTGGAACTGCCACGCAGCCCGGCGACTCCACTCCCGGGAGTTTATCCAAAGGAAGTGAAATCAGGGAGAAGAGGGGGCTGCACCCGTGTTCACCGTGGCGCTGTCCACGCCCGCAGCATGTGGGCGCAGCCCACACGGACCACACGGATGGAGGTGCTGCGCCCGTGGCCCGGGGACCGCTGCTCGGCCGCGGGGAGGCAGTGCGGGCCCCCGAGCCCTGCGCTCTCGGAGTCAGACAGACAGACAGACAGACAGGCACAGAGGCCAACACCGCGGTCCCACTTACGCACGGAATCCGGGACAGCCAGACTCAGGGAAACGGAGAGGGTGGTGAGAGGGCGGGTCCCCCGGGCGGTGGGGGGAGGTGGGGGGCCGGGGGAGACGGTGATCCGAGGGCGCCGACCTCCAGTCACAGGACGAGCGTGTTCTGGGGGACAGTCCGCGGGGCGGTGCAGTTTATGACACTGTCATGTCCTTCGGAGCCGCTGGGAGAGTAGACCTGACCGCCGCACCCCCGAAAGAAGAGGCGGTGATGGGGCGTGACCAGGCACCAGCTGGGGGGCCCTGTCTGGGTGTGCGCCGGCTGCCGGACTTCTGTGGCCTGAGTGTCTGCGTCCCCCAAAGGCGTATGTTGGTGCCCTAACCCCCATGGGAAGGCGCTCATGGATGGGACCCCGGGAGGTGACCAGATGACAGGGGTGGAGCCCTCCGGCAGGGAACCAGGTGTGTTTTCTCCAGGGAGACCCCGGGGGCTCCTGCGGCCCGCTGCCACGGGCTGATGGGCGTCCGTCTGTGGGCCCGGAAGCAAGTGCCAGAGGCTCGACCTTGGACTTCCGGGTCCAGATCTGTGAGCGGTAAAGGTGATTGAAGTCGCCCTGTGTGTAACATCCTGTTCCGACAGCCCAGGTGGACTGAGATCATGACCTTCACAAGTTGCCCCGCCACTGCCGGCCTCAGTTTCCCCCCGGAGCCCGGGCACAGAAGGCACGCACTGCCCGAGTTGTCACAAAGGCTGGGCAGGAAGAGCCGTGGGAAGTGCTGTGGCCTCCCGGCGCCTGGGTGTGCTGAGCTCATTGCCGTTGCTCTTCTGGATTCCGGGGGAACCCCCCCACCCCGCTGCGTGGGTCCCTGTGATCCAGAAGCCCGGCACACAGTAGGCCTTCAGTAAACCCGGTCACGTGCAAGAGCACCGGGTGCTTCGTGGCTTGTCTCCCTCCATGGTGCCCTCCCAACCCCCCCGAGACCTGGGCACCCTGGTCTCCCCGGTGCCAGTGGGCCCCTCCCAAAGTGCAGAGCCACCCACGTTATGGTGCTGCCCCAGCCGCCACCTGCTGCATCAACCCTCTCGTGGCCACCGGAATGTCACCCACACGGTGGTGGGACAGCGGGGAGGACAGAGGCTTCCCGGATCCCCACTGCCCCACTGGTCTGGGGTGGGTGACCAGGGTGACGATTGCTGTCCCTCCTTCTTGTGGCAGCTCGGAAGGTCATCCTCTGCCCCTCACACCCCCCACGTGCACCCCACGCCCCTGCTCTGCTCCCAGACTTCTCAGGAGGCCGCTCAGCCGTGGCCCCGTTCGGAGCCTGTCCCCTGGCCCTAAGAAGCCTCAGCTCCCGGCACGGGGTCTCGCAGGGACCCGCAGTGGGTGCCCAGCACCCGTTTGCTGACGGAATGAAGCCGGCCTCCACCCAGCGCACCAGGGCCACCCCGCACTCCCTGGGTCACAGCTGCACAGGTGAGGTGCCTTAGAGCACAGGGCACCCAGCTATACCATCCGTGAGGGCCCGGGGCCACCGCCCCGACGGCCCACACCGTGAGCACCCCAGGCCGGGCCACGGCCTGCTGTCTACGGAGCCGCGCCCTTGAGCGAGGGCGGCCGGCTGCCTGGTGGCGGGGAGAGCACCCCTTACAGTCCAGTAAGGGCTCTCATCCCCTCGCGTCACTCCGCAGAGGGCGGTCCCCCCGCCGTGGTGGGGGACCGTCCCCCGCCCTGCCGGTGGCTCTGCCTGCCGCAGGTGCGCGTCATTCCCTTCCGGGGTGTGGATGTTCCTATCGTTTTGTTTGGGGTTTTCATATTGCACTAAAATTCACACAAAATAAAATTAACCACTTTAAAGTGAGCAATTCTGCATTTAAACAGAACGCTCTCACTTAGCGAATTCACAGTGTTGGCAATCCCCCCCGTGTCTCGTTCCAAAGCATGTTCGTCACCGCAAAGGAGACTTGCTCCTGTTACCAGGCACCCCCCTACTTGACGCTCCCCCCGCCCCATCGTCTCTGTGACCGCTGACCTAGTGTCTGTCCCCCAGGGCTCACCGATTCGGGGGTGTCTCATACAAACGGGGCCATGCGCTGCGTGTGGCCACTGTGACCGGCGTCTTCCACTTGCAGCGACGTCATCGGGGGGCCCCGTCGCCGGGCGTATCAGAGCTTCGTTCCGTTTGTGGCTGAGTGACGTTCCATCGGTGGACGTGTCTCCCTTGAACGTCCACTCATCTGCCGATGGGCCCGCGAGCTGTCCCCGCCGGGGGCTGCTCTGCGGGGTGAGTTTCACCGTGTGACGTGGAGGGAGACGAAGGTGCGGCTGGCTCCCGAGGAGCCCCACGGTCGTCCTGCGGGGGGGGCAGAGAGTCAAGGAGAGTGGGGTGTCACAGGTGCCCGAGCTCCGAACCTCCCTGACGGCCCCTTCCCTTGTTCGTTGGCACCTTGCTCTTTAGCATCGGACGGCGTTTAGATAAAGGGCCGCCCTCCTGCAAAGGGCACTTGAGACTCTTCCTGGTCCCGTCTCTCCTTCTTCGGCCCGGGAGCTGCATGCAGCCTGCACGTGGTGACTTGTCTGGGGTCACCAGGTCCTTTGAGGCGGAGCTGGGCCTGATTCTCTGGGCGTTTCTTGACGTGCGGCTGGACATCACACACTGCTCCCGGCATTTCCGCGTTACCCCGCTTGGAATCCGCTCTTGGGGCTCAGTTCCCTTCCCATGACGACACTGCGCCCTCCCTCGTCGGCCCTGAGCGCTGGGGTGGGGCGCAGGGGCTGGTGGCCAGCACCCCAGCCCCATGCTGGTCTAGATGTCTCCGGGAACAAAGCAAGCCACCTCCTGGGGATCCAGAAGGGACCGGAGCCACTGCGGCATGGCCCCTCCCCATCGACATCACGGCCCTTTCCTTCGTCGGTAATGGCAACGGGGACACGCGTTCCAACCCCGAGAGCGTGAGGGTCCAGGTGGGTTCCAGCCACTGAGTGTGGGGTGTGCAGTGAGAGTGACTGCCGTTTTGGATGGGATCAGGAGGTGGGGGGCCCTTCCCTGGGGGCCCCCAAAGAGAGGCTGGGGGCCTCCTGCCAGGTGTGCCGCCCGGAAAGAGGGGAAAGGGTTTTACCTGGATGCCTCTGCAGAGAGGATTCCAACAGTCCACTGTGTGCAAGTGAGGAAACTGAGGCACGAAGTCAAGTGCCCGGCCGAAGGTCCTACCTTTGGTGCCCGGTGGGACGAGGTTTACCTCTCCTCACTGAAGTTGTTCCCCCCCCACAGACTGAGATCGTAATTTCACAAACTGTTTTGAAATCCGCTTTTTCACTTAGCAAATCCATCAAGAATATTTTCCATATATTTGAATATTCGACAACATAATTTGTAAAAGCTACGTAGTATTTCATCATCTGGGTGTAGGGTAATTTACTTTAGCATGTGTCTGTTTTTCAACATTGAGTTAGTTTCCAATTTTTCAACGGTTATAAATATCGCTGGGAGACACAGCTCAGCAGACGAATGCCTTTGCTTCTCCACAGTTATTTTCCTCCCATAAAATCTCACAAGCAAAGTTGCTGGGTCAAAGACGGCGGCGTTTTACCGCTAGACACGCATTTAGAGGGCTCGCGCTGGGTGTCTCGTAGCCAGGCTTGTTTTTAAAACCTGCGAGAATTAGTGCGCCAAACTGGCGTTCACTGAGGCATCTGATGCGACAACAAATTAGGGTTCAGTTTGCACTGAATTCAAAAAGCACGTGGAGGCAGCAGCAGCTAGAAAAATATGCCGATGCCTCGGGAACAGGAAAGTTAAAAAAGCCCAACTGTCACCTTTGCCGGTGGTTGGTGGGCATGACATGAGATGATGAATAAGATTACGGTGGTGATGATGGTGATGGTGGTGATGATGGTGGTGATGATGATGGTGATGATGGTGATGATGGTGATGATGATGGTGATGATGGTGGTGATGATGATGGTGATGATGGTGATGGTGGTGATGATGATGATGATGGTGGTGATGGTGATGATGATGGTGATGATGGTGATGGTAATGCTGGTGATGGTGATAATGATGGTGATGGAGATGATGATGATGATGGTGGTGATGGTGATGATGGTGATGATGATGATGGTGGTGGTGATGATGATGATGGTGGTGATGGAGATGATGGTGATGATGGTGATGTTGGTGGTGGTGATGATGATGGTGATGGTGGTGATGGTGATGATGATGGTGATGATGGTGATGATGATGGTGATGATGGTGATGGTGGTGATGATGATGATGATGGTGGTGATGATGATGATGATGGTGGTGATGGTGATGATGATGGTGATGATGGTGATGGTAATGCTGGTGATGGTGATAATGATGGTGATGGAGATGATGATGATGATGGTGGTGATGGTGATGATGGTGATGATGATGATGGTGGTGGTGATGATGATGATGGTGGTGATGGAGATGATGGTGATGATGGTGATGTTGGTGGTGGTGATGATGATGATGATGGTGGTGATGGTGATGATGATGGTGATGATGGTGATGATGATGGTGGTGGTGGTGATGATGGTGATGATGGTGATGGTAATGCTGGTGATGGTGATAATGATGGTGATGGAGATGATGGTGATGATGGTGACGGTGATGATGATGGTGGTGATGATGGTGGTGGTGATGATGATGATGATGATGGTGATGATGGTGGTGATGGAGATGATGGTGATGATGATGGAGATGATGATGATGATGGTGGTGATGGTGATGATGATGGTGGTGGTGGTGATGATGGTGGTGGTGGTGGTGATGATGGTGATGATGGTGATGGTGATGATGATGGAGATGATGATGATGGTGATGGTGGTGATGATGATGATGGTGGTGATGATGGTGGTGATGATGGTGGTGATGGAAATTATGGTGATGGTGGTGATGGTGGTGGTGACAGTGATGACGGTGATAAAACCACTTTAGGAGGTTTTGCAAATGTCAGTCTTCTGCACTCTGAGCTTCGGTGCCTGTCTCCTTTACCCTTCCCAGGGAACCTGTGCGTCCGGGAGTTTGCTGGGATGGAGGGTGGCGATATTCCCCTGGTGTTCATTTCCTGCTGCTTCTTTTAGCTACAGAACTCTGTGGTTACACTTGGACTTATAATAAGAAATATATAATTTGCCTTCATCCAGTTTCTAGCAGAAAGCTCTTAAAACCCTAGGAATTTCCTAAACAAAAGGAGTAATAAAGGTCCTTTGTTATGTGAACGAGGTGATTTTTCCAACACTCCTCTCCCCGAATCGCCTGAGTAAGGATGGGGATGGGTTGCCAGGGAAGCCCACCCGCAGTAGAAAGTTGGACCTCTCCCGCCCTGAACCTTCTGGGAGGGAAGAGGGGCTGGAGGTCCGACTGACTGCCAACGGCCAATGATCTAGTCGATCACGCCTGGATCATGAAGCCTACATAACCCCCCCCGCCCCAAACATGGGGCTGGAGAGCTTCCATGTTGGTGAACACATTCGCGTGCTGGGAAGGTGCTGCACCCAGTCCCACGGGGACAGAAGTTCCTGTACTGGGGACCCTGCCAGACCTCGCCCTGTGCCCTTCTCCACCTGGCTGTCCCTCCGCCCCCTTTATCACGCCCTTTAATAAGTGGTGGACACAGCAAATGTTCCTGTGAGCTCCTCTAGGGAATTAGTCAAACCTGGGGGGCGCTGTCACAGGGTCCTCTGACTTCTGAGGTCAGTCAGAAGCCCAGGTGGCAACCGGGACACGGGACCGGCCTCTGAAAGGGGTGGTCTTGTGGGACTGAGCGCATTCCGGCGGGACCTGGTGCTCTCTACAGGTGGACAGTGTCGGAATTAAGCTAAATGTGTAGGGTGCCCGGACGGTGTCCACAGAGAGCCAGAGACCTGCCCTGTGAGGGTAGAGAAAGACACGGTGCATGTGCTGGCCCAAAGGCCTGGCAGGCAGGTGGTGGCCTGGAGAGCCACTGTGTTCCCCGCCTCCCTTGCAGCTAGGCTTGGTCACTGAACTACAGGGTCACCAACAGACAGAGACCAGGAGCGAGGCGGGCAAATCCATCACTTCCTACCTCCTTGCTGCCTCTCAGCTGGACGGCGATGAGGGGCAGCAGGGCAGCTTCTGCAGGAAGAGGGCGGTTCTCTGGGGCATAACTGAGAAATTGCAGGGGAAAACCCGGGCCCCTGAGTGGGAGCAAGGCCGCCTGCCTGGGGCCATTTTGGGAGGAAGAAGCCGGTGCCACCCTGCGGAAGCCACTGTGGCCTAGGGTCTTCTTGTTACAGTGGCTGAGCCTGTTTTAAAGAAAAAATACTGAGGTTTGGCAAAGGACCTCTAGCCAATAAGATGTGGGACAGGGAATAAACCTGAACAGTCAGACCCCAGAGCCTGCTCTCTGGGGTTCCCTCAAACGGATGCCCTCAAACCCACAGATATCGGGGAGCCGTACCTCTGAGAGAAGTCACTGGAGGACCAGCCAAATTCTCACCATTTGAGAACAGTTACCCTGGGAACACTGGTGGGGCCTCCTTGGGGAGGGAACAAGAAGGATGAGACTTGAAGTCTGCTTATGAGCTCTGGTGTCCCCTCCGACTTGGGGACATCATTGGGTTCTTTGGAGCACCCTTGTTGTTTTCTCCTTCCCAAAGGCAACACTGACAGCTGGCTTGGAACACCGGTGACTGCGTGAAATAATGTGGCCAGAGGGCTCGGAGCCAGCTCGATCCCAGAGAGACAAGTCAGTGAGTAAGTGGGGCTTCGGTGTTCACAGGTATTACTTCTCTGTAGAAGCAGAGGCCCGTCCCGGGCACCCACCATGAGACAAGCCCACCCCTGCGCCTGCCAAGGTGGGGGTCCTGGAGAGGTGCGTGGGCCGAGCTGGCCCTGGCCCCCCGGCGGCCAGACTCACGCAGCTGCCGCATTGCAGCCGGCCGCCCCACGCTGCAGCCCTGCCAGCTGGAGACCAGCGCAGCTCAGGAGCCAGGGCTGCGTGCGTCCGTCCGCAGCCACCAGGGGAGGTTCTGCTGTCCTTGAGTTCCCAGCCCTGCCCACGAGCCCGGGGAGAAAGCAGGTGCATGGCCAAGGTCCCAGCAGCTGGCCTCGTCCGTGGGGTCCAAGGCCCTCACGACGCTCAGACACACTCAGGGAGCAAGATGCAGAGAAAGGAGGGGCCGGGGGGCAGGGGAGAAGGCCCAGGGAGGGGTCGCGGGTCATCCTCACTGTTTATTGTCTTATCCGGCGTGAAACAGGAACATTGAAGCCTGCGTGCTGCTAGCAGCCTAATGTAATTGAATTCTTCAGAAAAATGAAGTTGGGGACAGGGACAGTTAAAGGACACCTTCAGAGATGACTGCGTGGCAGGAATTCTCCGTAGCTCCCGTGGAAAGGAGCCCTTCACCGGTGCGAAATCGGTGCTCGCAGGAGTGCTGGGCGCCGGGGGCGGCGCTGCCAGGCTCGGGAGCGAGGGTGCAGGGGGTGCTGGCCCAGCCCAGCCCAGCCCAGCGTGGGCCCTTCGGAGGGCGCACGGGAGGGAAGCCAGACTTCGGCAGGCTCCAAGGCGTGTTCCCAGGAAGGGCGGAATGTTCCGGAGGGGAGGGACAGGAGCCAGGACGTTCTGCGACTGTGAGCCAAGCCCAAGTCAGCGCCCAAAGGAGGATGGGGGGCAGGTGTGGGGAGGCCGTGAGTGCAGGAGGCGGGGGCAGGGCTGCAGCCAGGCCCACAGGCCCACATGGGGGGTGCAATGCCTGTACGAGACTTGGAAGCAAAATGAACGGCCCCAAACTGGACACAGAAAACTGTGAAATCAGTGTTAATGATACTTTCATAGCCAAATGAAAAGACTCTCCCCAGAAAATGTGCAAAGCAAAACGAAGCCCTGAGCATGGGGGTCCCGCCGGCGAAGCAGAGCGGGCGGGGCTGAGGAGCGCTCCCGAAGAGACTCGTTTGCTAACGAGGGTGCAGCGTGTCGCTTTAGCTGCCTGAGCCCCACGTCCCCGTGTGAAGAGGGGCAGCTGGAGACAGTGAGGCGTTTGAAGCTGAAGCGGCCCCGGTTCTGTGCAAGCATCCAGGGCCCACTGTCCCCACCGACCGGAAACACAGCTCGCGGCCGGCGACCCAGCGCGTCCGAGCGGGGCCCTGGGCGTTCCTGCCCCTGGTCTTCCAGCTCCCCTGCCTCCTCCTCGTAGAACCCCCCCGGAAAACCATGTCCTTGGGTGGCTGGAGCACCACCCTCCCTAAACCCAAATGCCGAAGTGTCCGCAGGCGGGGCGTCGGGAGAAGAGCTTCGGAGACATGAAACGCCCACCCCTCTGGGCGCTGCCAGAGGTGGAGGGCGCTGGAAAAATGGATGCCGGGGGTGAAGGCCAGACGGTTGGGGAGCCTTTTGTCCAGCTCGCCGTCATTATGGTGTGCAAACACTCACACCGCAGTAAAAATACTGAATATACTTTGTGTCCCTGGGGACACAGCCTGGGCTGAGGGAAGGGAGGTGTGGCTTGTTGCTGAGGGTTCCTCGAGCACTGTCAGCCCCTGGGGACAGGGGATGCATTGGCAGGGCGGGCTGGACGGAGGGGACCGTGCCTCTGCTGTGGGCTCGGGCCCGTCGGACCGCGGCTGGGGGCGGGGACGGCAAAGGCGGGAGCCCAGGCCCAGGTTCCGGCTGGTCAGCAGGGTGCACGGTCCCCTGTAAGAGCAAACAGCACACGGAGAGGAAAACATCTGAGCGCTCGTTTCTCTCCCGTTCGGGCCAAAGAAAAGAGGCGGGTGGTCCGTGACAGAGGCGGCCTGAGACTTCCGGGGAGGCTCTCACTCAGCTGTGGGTGCGGCACCGTCAGCAAGGTCAGCTCCGCCGGGTGACCGGCCTGGGGCTGCTCGGGTTCCTGGGGACGTGCAGAGGAGAGCCGGACAGCGGCTCCTCTCCTCTGCGCGCGCCCCGCACCAGCGAGGGCCTGTGTGCACAGGAGCTGGCGTGAGGCCGTTCCCAGCGGCTCGTCCGTGCGCCAGCCAGCAGGAGGGCGCCACCTGTCCCAGAGGAACGAGCGCACAGACATGCTCCAGGTGTACGCTGGAGTCCCACTCAGGCACAGGGAGGGGCTGTGACGCCCGCCACGGCGTGGAGGGACCTTGGACGCCACGCCGAGTGCGAGAAGCCGGGCACCGGAGGCCCCGTGAAGCATCGAGAGAAGGCAAGTCCACCCAGCGGGGGCGTGGACGCTGGCCGCCTGCCGCCGGGAGGGGTCTGCAGGACGGGCGTGACGGCTGGGTGAGGCCCTTCTTTGGGGACACGGGGTGCGTTCTAAAATCCACTGTGGGGGCGGCTTCACAACTCCACGACTGTTCAATTGTGCACTTTGAGTGGGTGCATCGTGTGGCTGGGCCTTTTATCTCCATAACGAGGCTCAAAATGAAAAACGGGAAAAGGGAATTGGGCCTCCCCCAGCGACGGTCCTAGCTCTGCACTGGGAAAGGGCGGAGCCTGCTGCTCTGGGAGGAGGCGGAGCCACGTGGCCATCCAGGCTGAGTAACAGCCCCGATCTGGCCCTGGGGTGGCATGTCCCCAGGCCCAAACGCTCCGTGCGCGGACCCCTGGGCGGTCCCTGGTGACCAGGGACAGGTTCTGGCCCGCAGGCTGCAGGAGGAAGTCGCTGGCGTCCAGGCGGGCCCCTCTCCGGTGGGAGGATGGCCAGTATGGGAGGGCTTCGGCTCTGCTGCTGCTGCTTCTGTGCAAGTGTGGGTACGGCGCCGACTGCCTTCCCACAACCGAAAGGATTCAGACCCTGAGCCGTCTGCACCGTGCTCAGAGACGTGGGGGAGTCACGGCGCGCTCGGGGGCGCGGGGACCGGGACACTGGCCCTCTGCTGCAGACCCCTCCCCCCACAGAGCAACTGGCCGGGACCCATGCATCTATGCGCAGGAGGGCGGAAGGCCATCTGCCACGCTGCTCGGCTGGGCCCGGCCCTGCGGTCTCTTCTTCTGCGGACACGCCCCTCACCCTCTCTGGCTATGGTTGTTGCCCAGGAGGGGCAGCAGAGGAGGCGGCCTGTGAACCTGCAGATGGGCTGAAGAGGGAAGAGGGGCCACGGGGCCACGTCCCGCCGCGGCTGGCTGGGTGGTCAGCAGGGCCGGCACACTGGACCTAACTCCCTGCGGGAGGCCGGGAGCAGGAGGTCGCAACCCCGAGCTCCGGGCAGCCTGTCGCTGCACTCACTGGTGGACCGCCCACCGGGAGGGGCCCTTCCGGCCCGGCTGGCTCGCCCTCAGGCGTGTGGCACTCGGGTCCCCTCCCAGCTCTTCCCCGGGGGCCTCGGCCCGCTGGCTGTGCGGGGCCCTCTCGGACCTGCCTCGTCACTCGGGAGGCGGTGAGGGCAGAGGTCTCAGACCGCAGCCTCCTGCCGGCTGCACCCGCTGAGCCAGAACCTCGGGCAGCACCAGGGCCAAGGGCGAATGACTCAAA
This sequence comes from Glossophaga mutica, assembly GCA_039655065.1. NCBI lineage: Eukaryota > Metazoa > Chordata > Mammalia > Chiroptera > Phyllostomidae > Glossophaga > Glossophaga mutica. Next base: position 2,125,619 of record CM077307.1, read on the forward strand.
CCAAAGTGACAGGCACTGTCCCGAGACAGAGAGCGAGTGTCAGAACACTTACGGCCCGTCCTCTATTTAATTCCTGCAGCTCGCCAGCCTTGGCGGGCCTGGGCGGAGCCCAGCGTGGACGAGAGGACAGAGGCCAGTGTCCGGGAGCTGGCCCTGTGCTGCGGCACACGGTGGCACACGGTGGCACCTGACGCCGCGGGAGGAAAAGGCCCTTCCTTGGTTCCTTCAGGTCCTGGCCCCCGGGGACCGCAGAATGCGACTGTTTCAGGACACAGGGCCTTCGGGAGGTGACTAGCATAAAATGAAGTCACTGGGGTGACCCTGACCCAAGGAGACGTACATCCTCGTAAGGAGAGGAGACCCGGACGCAGGCACACACAGAGGGACGACCACTCGAGGATGCAGGGACAAGAGCGCCCACTACAGGCTGAGGAGGGAGGCCTCGGGGGGTAACCGGCCCTGCCCAGCCCTGGGTCTCGGACTCCCGGCTCCCGGGATGGACGGGGAGAGAACACGTGTGCTATTTAAGCCGCCCGGTCTGCGGTCCAGCGACGGCGGCCTGAGAGGACGACACCGTGGGGCGGAGAGCACTGCGGACCCTGAGGGGACCCGCCGTGGGGGAAGGCCGGAGCGGTGCTGACGGGGGCCCCTGGGGGGGGCCCGGGTCGGGGAGCCTGACCTGCGTCTCCACCGCCGCCGGCGTCTGCCGCGTCGCTGCCCTTTTCCTGTCGGGCTGGGGACGGGAGGAAGGGTTCTGCCAAGCCAGTCACGTTGCGGGGGATTTCAGGGGCATCGTCTGAATTATTAAAAGAATCGATCGTTTCCCAGTGTTTTGGACGTTTGTTTGCATGCAATTAGCATGAAGTTACAAATTATTGTGAATGATCGCGGCATCCCCAACGGTTTCATCGACCCGAATCTTTGTTTCATTAGCTCGAAAAAATTGTAGGACTAGGTTTTTTTAAAAAAACCCCAGAAGTCCATTTTTTTCATCAAATTCAGCACTGGCTTTCCTTCTTCACAGACAGCATGGAGAAGCAGTGCTTGAGTCCCCCCAATCTGCCCCAAATTCACAAAACTGACTTCTGCCCCCATGGCTGCCTGAGCCGGCGCAGGGCGCCTCGTGCCGCCGGGCACGCACCTGCGGGGGCTCAGCTCGGGCTCGTCTGGGCCGGGCTTCACGGGGGGGGGGGGGGCGGGGTGGTGGTGAGGGGGGCGTCCCGGCAGCCTCTCGGCCGAGGCTTCTCCCGAAGCGGCGGTCTCAGGAAGCATTTCAGCCGGTGAGGCTGGAGCCGCAAGGTTAACGGTGGTTGGTGTCTTACACCCACGCCGCTGGGTCCCAGAGGGTGCAAATGCAGGGCGTAGCCCCGGTTCCGGGCCGGCCTGTGGGCGCCTGCAGGTGAGACACAGCAGAGGAGCCTCTCGGGGTGGGCGGGCCTCGTGCGGTCCCTTGGGGACCTGACTGGCGTGAGAAGGTGGAGCAGCGGGGCAGGGGGCCCCTCTGCTCGCCTGAGCTGGGACGTCGCCTCCTCCGGTCCTTGGGCCGGAACCGCTCGCCAGGCCTGTAAAGCCCTGGACCTCAGGCTGGAACTTGCGCCTTGGTTCTCCTGGGCCTTGGGCTTCCAGAACCGGACTTACTCCAGCAGCTCTGCCGTCTCGGGCTTTCGAGTCTGGGTCTCCTGGGCCCCCAGCTTGCAGGTGACGGACCTTGGGACTTCCCAGCCCCCATAACTACGTGAGCCAATCCCACCCACTCATCTAGGACTTCTCCTATTCATCTATCTGTTTATCCACCACCCACCCATCGTTTATCTACTGTCTAATTATCTGCCGTCCGTCTGCCTACACGTCACCTGTTATCTCTCTCTCCATCCTCTGTCTGTGTGTCCATCCACCTACCATCTCCCGCCTGTGGGTTCTGGTTTGATGGAGACCCCTGACTAATATCCATCCCAAACTCACACGTGTCATTTCCATCACACTCTATTGGCTAAAAGGGGTGACAGTCCCCCACCCCCAGGGTCAGGGGGGAAGAAACCGACCCTAACGCATCGTTGGAGGAGCAGCTGGGAACCTGCGGTCTTCTCTGGTCTAAAAATGCCACCAGAGATGGCCGATTTCCGGGGGCTAGGGCCCGACGGGAGGGAGGTGGAGAAGCGGGGAGAGAACTCCCCGGGGCACCTCGTCTTAAAGCAGCATGACGGGGGACTGCGGATTCGTCCCCTCGCCTGCCAGAACGGGCGGGTGGGGAGCGAGGGTCCCACGGAGGCAGCGTCGCGCGAGACCGGCCGGTACCGCCGGCTCTCACCCCACGCTATTTCCCCAGGTGCTACCGAGCGGCCGCCGAGAACAGCCACATCTGTGCCGCTCTTTGTAGCCACGCACGTGGATCTCTGCGCCCCAGGTTCCCTCCTGGTTCACCGATCGATCGCAGAGAAATTTGGCCGAGCACATGCGTGCACTAGGACCCTGCGCAACCGGCCCCGACGGGCAGCCTGACAGATGCAAACCATTCTGGCCCCGTCCTGAGACGGGAGTCCCAGACCCAGGGGTCAGCCAGCCGTGTCCTCACCTGGTGGTCCCTCTGCGTGTCCCTGTCCCCACATTTCCTCCCTACGAGGACACCAGTCCCATTGGACTGGGGCCACCCCAGTGCCCTTGTTCCACCTTCCTCGCCTCTCTGCAGCGGCGGTGGCACTAGGAGGTCCTGGGCGTCAGGACTCTGCACGTGGACTTGGGGGAGGGGGGACACCGTTCGGTCCCCACAGACACTGTCTCCTCCGCTGGGAAGTCACTTATCAAAGGCAGTGCCCTTCGCTCCTTAGACAGAGAGGGTCCCTGCAGCCTGGGGTGGACTGCCGGGCGGGAGCAGGGCACCGGCCACCACACCTGAGACCCCCGAGCAGGCCCTCCGGCAACAACCGGTTTCCGGTGGCCAGGCCACAGGCCGCTATCTCCAGTCTCCGGTTTGCACAAAAGCTTCTTAGAAATTCCTCCTGGGCAGCCTCCCCAAAAGGCCGGCGCTGACGCGCGTGCAGGGGACTCGGGAGAACTGAAAAGGCCGTGTTAAGTGTCGCCGGGAAGCGGCTGGTCACAGGGGTCGACAAGCAGAGGACAGCTCTCCTGCCTCTTCCCTCCGGGATCCGGCACTCGCGCGTCTCACCCTCCGACCTCCAAGACGCCTGCAGCGAGGCAGCGCCCCTCACACACTCGAGGGGATCCCCTCAACCCTGCTGTGAAGGGGGGCATCCCCGCATCTCTTTCATGGAGGAGACCGGGAACCAAGAGGCCGGGAGACTAGCCAGGATGGAAGGCGCCGGAGAGAGTTCGGAAGTCGAGGGGGCTCAAAACCAGGTGTAGAAAGTTCACTGCGTGGGGTAGGAAGAGAGGAAAGACGCAGAAGCCTTGGTCCCGAGCGATCTGTCCATCGAAGCGAAGTGGAACCAACAGAGCTCGCGAGATTCGGGGAGAAAAGGGACTCGGGGTCAACCCTGTTCTGTGACCCTGTCACCGGGCCCTCCCGTGGAGGACACGACCCCATGACACTCATGACTGAGACACTGAGGTCAAGGTGGTGACCCCGCCAGCGCTGTTAAACCACGGACGGGGCAGGCGGCCCTCCGAGGGTTCGCTTTGGGGTTGGCCCGGGGGCGCTGGTTCCCCGTGGGTTGAAGGAGGTCTCGGACGGAGATCCCCCAGGTTGGTGAGCGCCCTCGGCGACTGGACGCTCTGCACTCACTGTCCAGGCCGACTCTGCCTCGGTCCGGGGACCCGGGGCCGCCAGGCGGCCCCTGCCACACCCTCCTCCAGACCGGAGCCCTCTGACAGCGCCCAGGACCCGCCAGGGGGCGGGAAGTCTAAGTCAGTGAGATGGCAGCTCCCTCCCATTGGTCCCTGGGGCGGTCATGTGACGGGGAAATCCGTTCGCATTGGTTGCTGAAGAGTGAATGAGAGCTCAGTCCCCGCTGGTTCCCAGAGGCGGCCTCTGACTGAGATGATGGTGCCCTTTGGGTCCCAGAGACCGTAAAGGACATGCCCCGCGCTTGCCAAGGGGCAGAAGCGAGGTGCCCTGGCTGGGCACTGACTGTCGCTAGGGGTTGTTTCCCAGGGGCTGAGTTCTGGGTTTCACGGCGTGAGACCTTGGCCTTGGAAGGGGATCCGTAGCCTGGCTCGACTGAGGGAAGGAGCAGCTTCCCCACTGGCACAGCTGACGTCGTGGGGAGCACGGGGGAGCCCCCTCCGGGACCCTCCCCACAGGGGGACCTCCAGGTCCCTGTCAGCCTCTCATCTTCTTCCGACTGCACATCACAGTGAAACGTCGAGGGAAAAGGGAAGCCAATTTCCGATCTGAGCTTGTTTGGCTGTTCTCTGTGGAACTGTGATGTTTGCAGGAAAAAAGGCACGGGGAGGGGGAGGGGTGAGCACCCCAGGGCCCCTGTTCTCGTCCCCGCACACCGGGGCCTGGGTGCCTCTTTTGCTGGGTACAGGCTCTGGAAGCAGAGGCTCCGAACAGCTGGGCGGTCTGGTGCTGCTGTTGCTGGTCAGACATTCAGGGAGGGGGCGGAGCTGGAGGGCTTGTCTCTGGTCCACGCGGAGTCGCTGGACCCTTCAGTCTTGTGCTCAGGGCCCCCTCCCTTGCCATGATGGTCACGTGGTCCATGGGGCGGGGCTGCTCCAGCACAGCAGGCCAGAGTTGTCAGCCGGAGCCCGAGGCACCCTGGCTTGTTCTGAGCGAGGGCCCCAGAGTGGGCCTTGCCCGAGGCCCGGGCAGCCGCTGGAGCCCTTCCGTGGCCCTGCCTCTGAAGGTGGAGCAGTCCTCCGGCAGCACCCACAGGTCACACTGTCACAAGGGCTGGCCCAGAGCCAGGGCCGGGTGCTTGAGCCAGCTCCCTGAGACTGCGGCCAAGGGTGGCGCTGACCTGACCTTCATCTGCCACACCCCAGGGCCCCTGTGCACTGCAGGGGACAGCGCCCCGAGAATGCAGCCCCCACAGTTCCCAGAGAAATGCCCTGCATGTGACGAGCCACCTCCAGGAAGCAGAGAGGGCTGTCCTCTCAGTCTTGGGCCCCGCCCACCTGCAGGAGGAGAGCTCCCCAGTGGAGAGCAGGAAGGCCAGGGGCCCCTCCAGCCGTCTCTGCAGCCACCACACACCTGTGAGGAGGTGACAATCTTCACTGCTGCTCCTTGGATTCGGGCCCCACAGACCGTCCCACCTGGGCGCCCTGGGCTCCCTCTGCTCAGCCCCTGGGCCAGGCAGGCCCGCTGTCTGCCTGGTCCGAACATCCGACCCACAGACTCGTCCCACAGGGGCAGAAGCGCCCCCAGCATCCCGGGAGGTGGGCTGCCCTCCTGGCACCAGGGTCGCTCAGAGCGGCTTGCTGCCAGCCCGCGTGGTGGGGACGGGGCGGGGCAGGGGGGCGCCCAGGGAGGCGGGTTGGAGGCCTGGGAGCTGACTGCGCCGGCCCCTTGCTCGGATCTTTGGTAAAGACTAGTTTTCCTCCCTGGGGACGCCGGGTCCCCCATTTAAAACAAGAGGAAAGTCCTCCTGGAACATCTCAAGAGGTTTAAGTCACTACATCACGGCCTCCACCAAGGCCCTGGCCTCAAGCTGGGGAGAAGGAGGGGGAGAGCTCCAGCCCCTCTGTCTGACCCAGTGTCCCCCCCCCCACACCCCGAGGCCTCCCCGAGACTCACCCCAGAGACACGGCTGCCGTGGGCCTGGTGGTCTCGAGACCCGAAGCTCGGCACCGACGCCCTTCGGCCAGAACAGCCGTCAGGCCAAGGTTTGTCCAGTGCGCCGCTGCAGTCCGGAGCGCGCCCACTGTCCACGGCTGAGGCCGGCCCCTGCCCATCGCCGTGAACCAAACCCTCGTACCCGCACTGCCCGGGGCTGCCCAGGGCACGCCTTCGCAATCGCTGGTCCAGAGCTGCTGTGGCAACAGCTTGGAGACGGCCTGCCCCCAGGTGGGGTCCAGCGGGGAGAGCGCAGGCGGACAGATGGCCGAGTAGGGGGTGAACTCGGGGAGAGGCCGGAGTTCAGGGGCTCCCTGAGCGCGGGGGACAGACACCCTGTCCAGCCCCGAGGGCTGGGGGCACAAGGGACACCCCGTCCTGTTCTGAGGGCTGGGGGTAGGGGGCATCTAACTGAGCCGCCCTGCTGAGTCCTGGGGCTTCAGGATGGGGACAGGAAGGAGCGTGTCCTGAGAAGGCCCAGCGTTTGGAGGGTGACCTCTGCCCCGGGAAGCAGCAGCAGCTGGGGCGTGGCGAGTGCAGGGTGTGATGGGTGGGTGGGGGAGGGGCCCATACTCTGAGGCTCCAGGAACCGGGCACTGAGGCCCCGGCCTTGTCGGGACTCGTCCTGAGCAGGTGGCCTGACCGAGATTCCAGGCTGCGTGATGGCGCCCGTGTTGGGGGCGGAGTCTGGAAGCCCCCCCAGCCTCGGCGCATTCGTTAGCAGAACTGGCCAGCCCGCCAGGTGTGATCTCCGGACGGGGCAGGCGATACGCCTTGAAATGGTCCACCTCCCAAGGGCGGCCGGCGGGGACGAGTCCGGCGCAGGTCAGCCTCCCCCGGCGTCCTTAGCGTCTCCCTCCTCACGTCGAGGTAAGTGCCCCGCTCCTTGTCCGACCGTCCGGAACGTGCGGCAGGAGAGGGGAAGCCACAGCGCCCTGCACGCTGGCTTTCCATCTCTCAGCCCCCTTTTCCTTTCCCTTCCGCAGGCCCCGCCGCTTGGCCAGGCGGCTGGCCCTCCATCCACGCGGGCGAGTCCCGCTCCGCCGGCTCTCCTCTCGGGTTCAATTTTTATGTTCACATAACAAGGCCGCTCCGCTGAACTCGGGAGGCCGGGGACAGAATTTGGAAGCGGCGGTGCTGGTCTTAGAAACCGTTCCTGGGGGGAGCGGGTCGAAAGGGCACGTCCTCCGAGGGAGGCTTGCTCTCGGGAGCTTGGAGAGCCGGCAGCGCGATTTACATATAAAATCAAAGGTATTGGCATTTAACAACCGGTGTTTAAAAGTCAGAAAGGGCAGATAAATAAGGCCCGGCTGGGCTGGAGGATTTCCCAGAGTAAACACGTCCCAGCAGCTTCGGCAGGAGCAGCGGCGCTGTGAGGAGGCCGCGCTGGGAGGCGTGGGCGCTTCTCCTGGGGAGCCTTCCAGACTTCACCACCCTGTGCACCCGGTTCGCCCAGACAGCCTGGGTGCTCTCCGAGGCTCTCGTCAGGGCTAAGGGGGCTTTTCCCAGGCCCAGATGCCCCCGCTGCTCCGAGTCTCACCTCCCCCAGGAGCCCGGGAGGGTGCGAGCGAACTGGAAACGGTCACTTTCCCCCTGCAGCCCAAGCCGGGGGTTCCTGGGCGGGGCCTGTGGACTCGGACCCGTGCCAGGACTCATCACAGCTCCTTGGGGGTCTGCGCTGGGGACCTGGGCAGGGGGCGGAGCCCAGGCCCTGGACGGGCACCTGGGTGGGGCAGTGACTCGGACACACCCTCTCCCTCGGGCCTCAGGCCTCTGGGTGGGAAACCGCTCTGCCTGCCTTCCCCCCTTCCACCACTTCTTTCATTTCTTTCTGGCGGAACAAGGCTCAGCTAGATGTGGGATGCAGGCTTCTCCGGCCCTGGGGTGAGGCTGGGCAGAGAGGGCCTTCGAGGACCAGGCTGGGGGCGGGGCGACAGGCCTCTGGGGACCAGGAAGGCAGCCGCCGCCACCCCTTCTCCCTCGCTGCGGCCACTCCGAGAGTCCTCTCCCCTGAGAAGAACCAGGCTGAAGGAGGCTGGCATTTAAACGTGCTGGAGTGGGAGACAGGGTTGTTATGGCAACAAATTGCTCTGACTCTGAAGAGGCGCAGCCCCGGCGAAACAAGACGCGGGGCGCCGGGGACGCCGAGGATAATATTTCAGAAACGCACTCACCAGGCAGCAACACCCATTTGCATGCTGGCCGGACGGGCTGACGGGTTCGGAGGCCAGGGATGTGTTCACAGCAACACCTTTCCGAGTGCTGGGCGGGGGGCTTGCCCCCAGGCCCCCTCCCAACCTGGAGCGTCCCGCCTCCCCGAAGAGCACCGGGCCCCCAGGTTCCTAGAGGGGAGGTGGGAGGGTCGGAGGGGGTGCCTGGCAGTGGTTAGAGCCCGGCCCCTCCTCCACCTGCCGGCCCGGCCCCCGCCCGGGCCCCCACCCCGGCCCATCCCGTGGCATGAAGAGGAGACTCGGCGTGTGTCCGGCTCTGGGGCTCCCTTCGGGGGAGAGGAGCACGCTCTGGAACCGGACAGAGGTGGGGACCGTACAACACGGTGGAGGCGCTGAGTGCCGCTGAAGGTGTGCGTTTGAGAAATGGCTCATTCTGTGTTTGGGGGGTCGCACCTCAAGGTAAAGTGAAGACCGAAAGCTGAGACCACTCTGCCGCGCTGGGCTGTTGGGGGCAGGCGGACCCCTGCCCTCCTGGCCTGTCCAGCCCGGAGCCTGCGCCACCCACGGGCCCCCCATCCAGTCACGTCCCCAAGGCCACTGAGAATCAGTCTGTGATTCTTCAACTGCGTCTGCAGGGCCAGCAGCGCTGAGCCCAGCACTTTAATGGATTGGCTCACTCATCCCCGGGGCCACCTCCTCCCCCTGGGAGCTGAGAGGCCGGGAGGGACAGGATGGTGAGCAGAAGCAAAGGGAGGGCTGGCAGTGGCCACGGCATTGGCGGGTCCCTGCACCCTGACTCGTCACCGAGGGAGGGCCTGCGCCTTGTCCCCGGGGCTGACACCTAGCCCTGCCCCCGGCACTGGCCGTCTGGCGGAGAAGACAGGCCGTAGGAGGGCAACCAAGTGCACCTCGGGGGGCTCCACGCAGCAGAAACCCACCTCGCCCAGCGCGGGGGGCCCAAGGTCCGAGCTCATGGCCAGGACGCAGCTGGTTCCTCCCCGAGGCTCCGAGGTGCAGTCCGTCCCAGGCCTGTCCTGCCTTCCGGTGACTGCGGTGTCCTCGTGCTCCTCCACTCAGGGACACATCCCTGGTGTCCCGCTCCATCGTCCCGTGGCTCCTGGTGTCCCCATGTCTTCTCGAAGGCCGCCAGCCACGGACCAGGGCCCACCCTGAGGACCTGCCCTTATCCTGACCGCGCCTGCGAAAACTCCGTTGTGAATGAGGTCGCAGCAACATGTTCTTGGGATTGGGACTTGACTATGCCATTGAAGGGACACAGGTCAACGTCCTCATTAAATAACGAGGGGAGAGACTAGTGCCCATTTTGTCCTGAGAGGGGGGCTGGAGCAAGACCCACTGGGTCCCCTGGGTGAGTGGGTCTTGGGGGGGTGTCTGAGATGAGTCCCGGAGAAATCCTGGAAGGAGGGTGGGCGGAGCAGGGGCAGCGCCAGCTCTGGGGGGGGCGTGAAGGAAGCGGGGGGGGGGGTGACACGTGCAAAGGGCCTGGGGCAGGAGGAAGGGCGGACGCAGCTCATCTGAGCAAGTTCCAGAGGACGAGGGCCAGAGCCGCTCTGACGGAGGCTGGGGCTTGGGCATCGATCTGAAGACGAACGGGAAGGCGTGTTTGCTACTGGCCCGGCAGCTCTAATAGAGACGGAATAAAAGAGATTTAACCCGGACAGGAGGTCCGTTTGTCTTTCAGGTGGCAGCTCCCTCCAGCAGGCAGGCCCTAGGGGTGTGGGGAGCTGAGCTCCAAAGGCCGCCTCGGACCCGCGGCCCTTCCGGCTCTGCTTGGCCACCCCCGAAGCGCTGTGCTGTCCTCAGGGGGTTGGTGGGTGCCGCTGGCCGCACGGAGGAAGAGGAAGCAGTGGACAAGCAGTGTCCTTCAAGGAGTGACCTGCGCTGGCCTGGCTCCAGGCCCTGCATCTGGCCAGAGCCCAGCCCCAGCGTGCTGGGGCCGGTCGCCGGTGAGAAGTGGGGGGCACACATCGGGGGAGACGGTGGCCCACCCACAAGCACCAGGGCTGAAGGCAGAGGGCGGCCCGGAGGCGGGGCCAGGGCTCAGAGACGTCCAGTTGGTCGTTTGAAAAGATCGCACTGGCAGCTGTTTGGAGAGAAAGTTCTGAGGGGGGAACGCACCCAAGAAAGGGTGACAGAGGCCACCGCAGCGACCAGCACCAGGGTGCGGGAGGACCGACGCTGGCCTGTCCAGGGCAGAGCAGAGGGGCGGAGAGCGGGCGGCTACACAGCCCCCGGGGACAAGCCCGAGGGGCCGACTGAGGGACAGCGAGCGCTGGGGGGCGGGGCAGGGGCCTCCTGGCCGGGCCTGGGCGGATCTGCTGCAGGAGGGTGGGGTGGGGTGGGGGCAGGGGAGGAGCAGGCAGGCGGTGCCTTTTCTTTAGTCAGGGATGCAGGATGTGAGCCACCGAGCAAGGAGAGAACCGCCCACCCGCCCATTGAGGGCAGGCCGGGGAGACGCCCACGAAGGGCCCAGATTCGGGGCGCTCGGTGTCAGGCCGGTGAGGAAGCTCCTACAGTCTGCGTCTCCTTCTGGGTTGAAACTCCTGGACGCTTCTCTCGGGCCTCCCAGCTCTCAGACCAAACGCCCGTGGGCTGGCAGTGCCTCTAACCCGAGGCTGCCTGCAGTCCCCTGGCACCCTGGGGACACGGAGGGGACGCAACCAGTGAGAGGCCAGCAAGCCAGCATCCAGGCCCGCACAGCCTCTTCAGACTGCCCGCTCCCGGTCCCTGCCCACCCCCCCCCCGCCCCCAGCAGTTAGACAGCCTTCCTCGGCCGGTCCAGGGAGGGCCAGGGTGCACGGAGGGGGGCTCGCCGTGCCGCCCTGCAGAGCCCGCCCGCAGGCTTACACAGGGGTTTTGCAGACCCAAACAAACGAGAGAGCCGCTGCGCCTCCCAGCTGGCCCCCCGAGAAGCCGCCCAGCTGCCCGGGGACCCTCTCCTTTCATCTCCCTGCAGTGACCCGCTCGCGCTCATCGATCAGCAGAGACCCAGCAGCGTGTTAGAAAAACCCAGTAACTGGAGTGCAGCGAGCTGCAAATGAATCCTTGTCCACTTCCCTGCTCCGGAGCCAACAGCACGATTAGGTCGTTCCCAGGGGGCGGGACTTCGGTGAGAGGAGCACAGGAGGTGGCGGCTGGCTGGCCCGGGGGCGCAGCTCTGCCTGGGTGGCCCGAAGCCAACCCAGGGACCATTGGACACGCCCACCCGTCTCGGGGACCTTAGCTTCTTCGGTCCCCTCTCCAAGTCCAGCCCTCTGGGGTGTGCCTTCAAAGGCTTCTGGGGTCGCGTGCCTGGCCACCTACCAGGGGGTCACTGGGATAAGCGGTGCCAGGGCAGGCAGTGGCATTGCCCCCAGGGGCAGGGCAGAGGTGGAGGGGCAGATCGGAGGGTGGAGGGTGGAGGGTCGTGGGCTGGGGCAGAAGTCACAGCAGCCAAGCCCAGCTTTTTGTTGTCTGGAACATGGGGGGGGGGCGACGGGGGGGCGGGGTTGTGGTCTGGGCTCATCACGACTCTCGGGAACACGGAGAAGGTCCCTGTGTCAGTTACGGCAATGACATCTGTGTTGAGAAAAACATCGAGAGGCAGACGGCTGCCTGGCCTTGGAGTCACACAGGGGCTCGCTCCTGTGCCCTCGGGGGGATTCAGAGAGGTCCCTGGGGCAGCTGCGGGCAGCTGGCCACCCCGCAACTTTCACGACGCCTCCAAACCCATCAGCACCTGTGCACCCCCATCCCCCTCCCCAATCCCAGGGCTCTTTGGTGTCATTTATTTCGTCTGGCTTTACTGCGATGAACTTGACAAAGACGGCGACTGAGGTGCACAGCGCCGTTTCAACATGCGGACACGCTGTGAAACGGCCACCACCGTGGGGGGCACCGAGGCCCCGTCACCCCGCGGAGTTCCCGCATTTTGTGTGTGGCGAGGTTATGGGGGGGCTGCTGTCCTAGTGAGCTCCAAGTCTGCAGCACCGTGTAATTAACCACGACCGCCGTGCCGCACTCGGGACCCCAGGACTGACCGATCTCGTATCGGGGGGCTTGTCCCCGTCACCCAACATCTCCCTGTGCCCCCAACCCTCGCTCTGGTGACCCCCAGCCCACTCTCTTGATCTGCAAGCTCAACTATTTTGGATTCCACGTGTAAGTGAGAATGTACAGTACTCGTCTTTCTGAGTCTGCTGTGTGTCACTTAGCATCGTGTCCCCGGGGCTCATGGCTGACGTTGCAAATGGCAGGGTTTCTTCTCCTTTAGGGCCGAGCCGCACCCCCGGAGTCCACACCGCAGTTCCTCCCAGGCGTGCCCACGTCTCGGCCCCGGGAATCACGGGCATCGGGTGCAGGCGTCTCCCGTGACTCCCCTCTCGTTTCCTTTGGATCGACCTTTGTTCTTTGCAGCTGATTTACTTCTCCATTTCGTCCAGGCTTGTTCTTTACTTCCCAGGCTGGAAAGGAAGCATCGGGCAGGCAGGGGCGCAGCTGGCCCTACCGGGGTCGACTGACCGCCACGAGGGAGGGCAGCCTTGTTGCTGCCCCTCCCGGCCCCCTCGCCTTCCGGCTGGAAAGCGCCTTCCCTGCCTCCCCAGGGAGAGGGGACACCCCTTTCTCCGAGCTTCTGCAGAGTCTCAAGAACAAATAATCGTCCTTGTGCAAAACGCAGACAGACGTCAGGCATCCCCGCCTCGGTCGGGCCAGACCTCCGGGCTCCTTGAGGGGCTGCACCTTAGTCACCTTGGCCTCTACCCAGCTCTTAGCCAAACTCGCACTTCCGTAACCAGGGGAGGCGAAGAGGGGCAGCGTGATGGGTGGCGGTTGGAGAAACAAACAGAACAACAAATGGACCGGCAACGCTTTGATTGACAGACACGCACAAGTGTTCCGACACGGCCTATTACTCTCGTGCGTGCACAGGCGCGTGCAGGCGTAAGCAGCGTGCACCTCTACGCTGTCTGCCTGCCGCAGGGGCTGCCGCACAAGGGTGCTGCAGGTCACCACACGCACACCCCCCAGCACTCCTGCACTGGGGGCCCCGTGTGTGCCTCGTGAGTGGGGTGAGGCAGCACAAGAGGGCGAGAGCACTGCGGCCGACGCCCCCCGTGGGTGGACAGCCAGCCAGACGGCCGGCTCTCCGTGTGTGTCCTCTGCCGCTGTGGGGCTGCTCTAGGGGCCGCAGGACTCCTGAGCCACGGCTGGGACTTGTCACTCACCAGGTCCACGAGTGACCCCTGCCTGGGGAGGAAGGAGCAAGTAAAATAAATGCTTGAAAAGTTGTCCTGACACGTGAGCCGGTGAAGGGCCCCGTAAGGGTGGCTCCCACCCCCCCGCCGACTATGGGGGCCGCTGCCTCCCAGCTCTGCCCCCGACACGGTGGAGGAACAGGGGGCAAGGCCGTCCTGAACGTGGGCAGCCTCCCCACCCCCAGACGGGAGGTCGCACCCGCCACGCGGCATCCCTTCCCCGCCTCAGCCCTTGGGGGCCGATGCTTCATGAAGCAGCCCTGGGCACACGTGCCCTGTGCGTCCTGGGTGCCCGCCGGTGTATGCTGTCCTGGTGGGAGGCCGCCACACACTCACACACTCATGCACACACGCACACACACACACTCCTCCTGGAGGTGAGGTGGCCTGCAGAGCGGACAAGTGCTCCCAAGACGAGACTTCGCAGGCCAAGGGGCCGGGGGGTGGGGGACACGCTGCCGCTGGCTGGGCGGCCGGCCCCCTCCCGCGAGAGCCGCCCGGAGTTGCGCGGAGCAGCCGGGCTGCTGCCAGGGAACCGTGAGCTCACTGCGGCCAAGCTTTCTGCAGGGCGAGGACTCGGGCGGGGGTCCTGTCCCCCGAGCCGAGGTCGCCGTCCCTGCTGTGATCAGGAGAGGTGACTGACCAGATGGCCCCCTCTGGCCCCAGGAAGTCGGCAGCTTGCTCGGCCTCTGGGATTCCAAGATGGACTGACTCGGTCCAGAGGTGATGGCTCTAATTTGTGCACCCGGTTCCGTGTCGTTTCCCCCTCATGGATCCCGGCCCCCGTCCAGCTGTGCTGACCACGTTGACACGTTCGATCACGACCTGCCGCCGGCGGGGCCGTGTGCCCAGCGGGGACACGTGTGAAGGCTTCAGTCCCCTTAATTCTGCCCCCCACTCCCTGGCCGGTCGCTGCACTGCGGTCTGGCACTGACCGCCGGGGTTAGCGCAGACCCCCAGGTCCAGGGCTTGTCCCTCCCTAGGAACGCCCCCACCTCAGACCGGCTGCACTGCGGGGGTCCCCAGGCTGCCCGCATATCCGGCCAACAGCCTACAAATTCAGGGGTTCCCTGACCCCCTCCGTTGAGCTGATCTACTAGGGTGACTCACAGAACCGGGTAGGGCCCCAACTCAGGAGCAGCCCCATGAAGAGACACTGTGGAGAGGCCCGGGGAGCCCTCAGAAGTGGGGGACTTCCAGCGCACCCTGCGCCCACGGCGCCAGGGTGCGTCACCTCTCAGCTCATCACAGTCGGTGCTTGGCAAACTCGAAGCTCCACCAGGCCACGGGGTCCCAGGTTTTGTTGGTCTCACTGGGCACACCGGCTGCCCGAATGGGTGACCGTATGGCCACACTCTGTCCCCAGGCCTCCTCTCCCCTGTAGAGGTCGGGCTGTCCCCAACTCAGACCTGGGTCTTCTAATCGTGGTGGGCATCCCCGTGACTGTGAACTCAGGTGTGGTCCCGGGGGCTCATGGGTAACAAAGGCACTCCAATGGCCGGGGACACTCCCAGGACCCGGTCTTCCTCCCAGGAGCCAGTCAAGTTCTTTGCTGTACAACGCTGTTAGACTAACGAGCGCACTCGTGGAACAGGGACATGGCTTTGGAAGACTGACGGCCTGTGCCCGCCCGTCGTGGCGAGAGGGGACTGGGACAGCTCCGCCTCCAGCCTGAGGTCCTGTCTGCAGCCGCAGAACGAAGCGTGCTCAAAACTGCTCTCCTAAATCGCCGCCTCAGATGGCAGGGTGGCCTCCGGGCCCCCTTCAGTGTACTGGGCGGAGTCGGGGGGCCGCTCGCTCACCCGGACTCCCCCGGGCCACTTCTCCGGAGTAGCACACTTCTGTCAGGGAGTGGGCTGGAGCGGAGCGCCGCTGCTTTCCCCGAGACGACCTGCTAAGGTTCGGTGAGTTACCTGCAAGATCGGAGATGAGGGAACGTTTCAGGGAGTCCAGCGCTGCCGACGCCGTGGCCACGCCGCCGAGAAAGAGTGTGCCGGAGACACCGCGGTGGCCAAAAGCCCGTCCGGTTCTTTCCGTATGGCGGCTCTGGGGGTGCTTCGCCGCCTCGAACTTCATTCGAGACAGTTTTGTTACGCTGTGTCATGACAGCTGTCACATGAGCGTGCATGGAAGAAAGCTCATCAAAATTGGTGAATTTTCCTGTGTCCATTTTACTATTCAAACGGAAGAAAATAAGCAGCGTGTTCAGCATATCGCGCTTTATTATTTCAAGAAAGGCAAAACCACAGCCGAGCGCACACGCAGAGGCTTGTACTGTGAGTGGGGAAGGGGCTGGGACTGATCGACTGGGTCAGAGCTGGTGCTCGGGGCTCCGCCGTGCGGAGATCTGCGCTGGGCGATGCTTCGCAGCCGGGCGGGCCAGCTCAAGTCGACAGCGATCGAATCGAGACGTTCGTTAAGAACAATCAGCGTCACGCCACACGGGAGAGAGCTGATGTACTCAAAATACTCAGATCAATAACATTCTTGGTGACAATCTAAAAAAGTCCCTTTTATTTTACAGAAAAAAACTCGACAGACCTTCTGGCCAACCCAGCCTTTGTGTCTGCAGCCCCCACTTCGAATATTCACACCTTCCCCGCAAAGCCCCCCACCCCCTTTGCGGTGGCTTTCGAGCCCCAGTCCCAGGGAGGTAAAAGCAGGTTAAAAGCATCCACAAAACAGAGACGAGCAGGACGAGTGTGTCCGGGAATCGGGGGGCATCTAAAGTGAAGCCCCCAGGACGGCCCCTTCCAGCCCCGAGACGTGCGCAAGCCCGCCCTGGGGTCCGAGGTCTCCACTCCAACACCGCGCCAGCACACCGGCTCCCCGAGCCCCACCCCCGACGCACACCCCGCCTGCCTCGTCCTCTCCCACCTGTATCCCCACCCCGATCCAGCTCTAAACATCGCTGCCACTTGGAGTCCGACCCACACACTCTGTTCTGTCGTGCGCGGTCAGCTGCCCGCGTGAGGGCGCGAGCCCCGTGCACGCGTGGCTCTGCCGGCTGCCGCACTCTGGCGTCGGCCCCCCCGCAGCTCGGGGAATGCACCTGCTCCTGACGGAAGAAGCTATGTGGGGACAAACTCGCCTGCTTCCCGCCATGCGTTTCTTCCCTGCGGGTCCTTCCCTCTGCTCACGCAGAACCTGGAATTTCTGACGCTTCATGGGTAGAGGGCCCCCTGCCCCCCCCCCGGCAATTCCCTGTGACGCTAGGTGGGGGTCTCACAACACCCCAGCTCTGACCTGTGTCCCCGCAGACAGTGTCAGAGCACACCGCGGACCGGCTCAGTCCCACCAGACTGCCCCTCCCCCACACTTCAGGGGCCAGTCACGGGACCAGGTTGTCCCCTGCGCTTCTGATGCACTGGCTGCAGACCCGAGGTGCCAAAGCCCCTCCCTGGCCTTGACTGGTTTGCCAGAGTGGCTCACGGGACCCCGGGGCACACATGCACCGCTTATTAGAGGACGTGTGCAGGACAGGGAGGGCCGGGGTCTGCGAGGGTCACCGGATGAAGAGCTCCTGTCCGCTGGAGTCGGGGCGTGTCGCCCCCCTGGCGTGGAAGCGTCCTCCCTCCTGGGAGCTCTCCGAGCCCCGCCCTTCGGGATTCCCTTGGAGGCTTCCTCCCACAGCGTGGCTGATGAACTCACCGGCCGCTGCTGACGAGGGTGGGACAGACAGCTCCCACCCTCGAGTCACACGGTAGCTCCACTGCCTCGCTTAAGTGAGGTCCAAAAGCCATCCCGCTCACAGCCAGAGACGCCTGGCTGGCCTTCACCACCTAGGAAATGCCAAGGGTTCTGGGAGCTCAGAAACAGAGCCGGAGACCAAGTTTCTGTTTCTTACGAATCGCAGCATCACAGGACCACTCAGAAAGCACTGGCCGGTGCACGGGGGACCGGTGTGCCGTACGCGCCCACCCCGGGTCGGGCGGTGGGCAGAGACAGGAGGCGGCTTTCCGGGCTGTCCTGGGAGAGATGCTCGAATCAGGCACTGCTTCCAAAACCTGCTGTGTGAGCTCCTTCCCTCCTCGGTGCGCTGAGATCCCAGGTAAGAGCCCTGACCCTGATTTTAACGGGCAGTCCAGGTGACCTGGGCTAGGACCCTGAAGGGCCAGTGTGGGTAGTTCATTGGGCTTCTCTGAGAGGGTGCCCCCAGGCCAGGGAGGAGGAAGGATGTCACCCGTGGAGGCGATGAGACTCGTTCGGCAACGTGACGAAACACAAGGACGGCACTCGGAGCGGGATCAAACATAACAGCCCGGTGCCGCGTGGTCCCACGCCCACGAGGTCCCGAGGAGTCAGGTCCACAGGGACGGAGAGTGGACGGTGGGGCCGGGGGCGGAGGGGGCGGCGCTGCTGGTGCGTGATGGGGCTAGCGCTCCAGCCCGGGAAGGCAAAGACGCTCTGCGGATCGATGGAGGTGACGGCCGGGCCTCGCCGTGCCCGGCTTGAACGCCGTGAGCCGAATACTTGAAACCGGTTAAAATGGTGCATCGAGCGATGTTACCCATATGCAAAAGAAGTAAACGGATACGGAAGCACGGAGCTCGTTCTCGACGAAGGTGGACAAAGGAGGCGTGTCAGCGAGATGCAACGCCCGAGGTTCGATCAGATCCTGGATCTTAACAATAGGCTACGAAGGACACGCGGAAAGCACTAGAAAATTCAAATTAGCACCTTGTATAAGGTGAATATTTTTATCTTCAGGCAACAAAATAAAAACAAGAAACGAACACCAGCCCCGTTCTGGAGGGGACCGGATCTGCCTGCAGAAACGGGTCGTCACCTTCTGAGCAGGTGACATCTGTCCGTGTCTCAGCAGCTTTCCCGTTTATTTTAGGTTCTGTCAACCCACAGGTGCAGAGGTGACAGTGGCCACTGTTCATGTCCCCCCGTCTCCGAGGGGTGTAGGGTGGGCGGGCGGGCCGCCGGGACCGGGGGGACCCTCCCTTGGACCTTCCTTGGTTTCCCGGTTGGGCCCTTCCGCAGCAGAAGGCAGACCCCGTCAGAGCCCATCAGCACAGCGGCCCCACCCGGAGCGGGCTCCCTGTGTCCCTCCGAGGCCCTGCAGGGTCCCTGTCACCGCCCGCGGCTGCCGTCCACGCCAGCTCCCTCGCTCTCAGCGCAAGGTGAAAACTCGGGGCCCCGTCTCAAGGTCAGGAAGCAAATGTAGACGGTGGCAGCGGGAGGGTGAACCACGGGCGGGCTCAGCCGTCCCCATCACGGGCCCACAGCGCTGTGCAGGACCGGCCGGTCCAGGGCCTCGAAGGCCAACCCCACCGGGATTCCCCGGCTCCACCTCTTGGCACGTCCTGGATCTCGAAGAGACCGGTCCCAAACAGAGTGACAAGGAGGGAGAAGCCCCCTCCCCAGGGTCCCTCACCTTCCTGGCCTCCAAGATCTGAAACGTGCTAAAGAAAACTGACAAGTGGCAGGGGATGGAGAGAAGCACTCAGCCTTCCCAGCTGCTGCTCGGGGACCCTCAGGACCTCAGGGAAGACATGCCAGCCAGCCTGCTGCTCCGCGGCCGGGTTCGCTACAGTGCCCCCGGGGGAGATAAGGAGGACTGCTCTCCGCCTGGCCGAGTGCCGTCCCTGGTAACAGCTTCCGTGGTGGGCAAGCCCGTTCCCAAGGAGAAGGCCTGGCGCTGGGGGAGGCGGGAAGTGAGGGAGGCAGCAGATGAGTGGCTGACAATTTCATTTCCTGTGATTTGCATGTCATGAATATGCAGGACCCCTCCTGCCTACTCTGCCTGAACATCTCTCCCCACCGACCGAGGAGACCGGTGTCCTGCGCCACCGCCCTCGGCGCTCACACCTGTGGCTGCTTCCAGGGCCCCCCCCACCCTGGATAGCAGGACACGCTGACACTCAAGGCCCCCGCTGTGGAATGACGTCGCATTTGCATACGAACGTGGCGCACGCTCCCGTCGGCTTCCCATTGGTTCTCAGTGACTGACAGTGTCCGCCTCGGCGCACCGCTGGGGAAACTGCGGTTATCCCCGCTCCTGTTTAGAGACTAATGACAAAAAATCGCCCGTGCGAGTTCAGCGCCCGCAGGTGCGGCCGCGGAGGCTCCAAGACGCAGAGCACGTCCCGGACCACATCGAGTTTTTCCTGGAATGTTATTGACCCGGGGGTGTTTGCATCTGCGATGCAGGCCCCGCAGGGACGGAGGGCCGCCTGCGCTTTCTGGGCTGGGGTATCCCCACTCGCAGGGGCCCCAGGCTGGGGCCGGGTGTCACCTGACGGCAGCTGAGACACTCCCCTCCCCTCCCCGACAGGTGGCCATTCATTCATTCTGTCAGGAAAGGGACCTTTTCTTAAGTGACCGAGGTGTTGCCTGCACATCGGTGGCTCGGGTATTGACCTAGCGGACGCAGAGCCCCGGGGAGGAGGGGTCCGTTTCTTGGCAGAGTCAGACCTGCCGGGAGCCTGTGTTTCAGACAGTGAGTTGGGGGGCCAGGCAGAGCAATTCCTACTTGGATTAAAGCGGTGGCTGGAGCTTTCAGGGGGCGGACGTGAATGCACCCCGGGCTCCAGGCAGCCTGAGAGTGAGCACATGGGGGCGGGAGGCGCTGCCCACGCTGTCCTGCTGGGAGCTGGAGGAGTCTGCCGGTCTTCTCGTGTTTATTTTTGTACTGTGGTCAGAGCACTTCACAGGAGATCTGTCTTCTCAACAGACTGCTCACTGAACCCCGCAGAGCCGGTGACCAGGGCCCCGAGGGCGTCTCAGAGGGCTGGGCCCCCTCGTCGGGCGGAATGGAACCGAGCCCTCACGCACGCTGGCCCTCCCGGCCCCCAGGCCAGCCGTCCAGGCTCGGCTTCGACGGGTTTGGGTGGTTCGGATGCGTCACCACCGCCAGGACTCGGAAACGGCCCCGGTGAACACAGAAGGAGGGAACGGCGGGCGCATCCGTGCGGCGGAACGCGGCTCTGCCTGGGACGCGGACAGAAACCCCGCCTCCCAAGTGGGCGGGCCTCGAGGACGTTGTTTGGAGTGAATGACACCGGCCTCAGGCCGAGGCTCCTGACCCCGCCTCCGTGGGCCGCTTGCGTGTGTGGTCTCTGAACCGATGGAACACGGATGTGCGAAGGTCTCGGCCCTGGGTCCTGGCACAGAGCTCCGAAACCCCTCGGCGTTTCCTGGGTGATGGGGGCACCTTGTGCCTTAATGACGGACTCTGGACTCTGGGCTGCTGGCTGGAAAGACCAAGTCGTTGTTGTTATTATTTTTAGAAGCTGGGAACTGTCAGCCCCACCACCCCTTACCCCACAGGGAGGGGAAGAGACCACAGACCGAGCCGAGGGGCGGCCATGCCTGTGTCACAGAGCCGTCTCAAAACCCCTGGAAGATGGCGTTTGGGGAGGCTCCAGGTGTGTGAACGCCCCTACGTGCCAGGAGGGTGGTGAGCCCCAACCCGACAGGGACAGAAGCTCCTGCCCTCGGAGCCCTCCCGGACCTCGGCCAGTGTCCTTCCCTTGTCATCTGGCTGTCCATCTGTGACCTTTAAAATCCATTGTAATAAATTGGTGAGAATAAGTGTTTCCCTGCATTCTGAGAGCTGTTTTAGCAAATTATCAGACCCACGGAGAGGTTGTGGGGGCCCCTGGCTGGTAGCTCGTGGGTCCAAAGCACAAGTGACCGTGTGGGACGTGGGACTGGCGTCTGAATTGGGGGCGGTCTTGTGGGATGAAGCCCTTAGCCTGTGGGGGCTGGTGACGCTCGCTCGCGCCAGGCGGACCGTGTCAGACTGAACTGCATTCTGGGACAGCCAGCCAGTGTCGCAGAGTGGCCTGGTGTGGGCACCCCACCCATCTGGAGTCGGAGGCCCTGGGGACAGAGACAGAGGACAGAGCGGGTTCCCCACACTGCGTGTAGGTCAGGGTCCTGCCGGGTCCTGGAAGGTGGGGCTGGTGTGGCCTGTCCCAGCCTGCGGTGCAAAGCACACCCCGGCTGAGACACAGGGAGGAGGCCTCGGGAGGCCCCACTGTCTGGGACACAGCAGAGGCACTGACTGTCAGTCCACCAGAGTCTCCCGGACGTTCTCTTAGGATCTGCAAACTCAGCTTTGATGTTCTTTCCGTGGTGGTGCCTTCGGAGAGGCTGTGAGTCATCTCCCAGGTCCCGGCTGAGGGGTCCTGGGGCTCAGCCCTTGCCAGGCCACCTGCTGGGCCACCTGCTGGGCCACCTGCTGGGAGCCTTGGGCTGCAAGCGGCTCTGGCTGCTCGGAGCCGGAAGAGCTATTTTGACCCTGGGGTTATTTCTTGGCACCTCTCCGGCTGATGACAACCACCTTCTGGGGAGGGTGGCGGGGAGAGGAGGCGTTGTCACGCCTCACAGGAGGCAGCGAAGGAGATATTTACATTCCAGGTGGGGAGAAGCCCCGGAAGGTGACACAGTGATGTGGCTGAAAGTCATAGGCACAAACGCAGTGTCAGGACATTCTCCCCCAGACAAAAATAAAAGAGGAAGAAAACCAGCGTTCAGCAAACTTTCCGCTTCCAGCTCTCGAAGCTGCTGCCGCGGCGGCGGGGGCTGGGGCTGCCTCGAGGCACTTTCTGGATGGAGCCGCCGCCACCTGCCTGCACGCTGGGCCTGGGAATCCACTCCGGACAAGGCACCGGACTTCCAGTTTCCATCCGCTGCAAGGAAAAGGCGGTCCCTGGAACCGGCTGGCCGTGGCGACCTCACAGTCTGGGTTTGGAGATCATCGCACAGCCGGGAGGGCAGAGGGCTGGGGCGGGGACCGGGTGTGTGCCCCCCCCCAGGCCCCCTGCTCTCTCCGCACGCCCCCCAGTCCCCTCTCCGCTCGTCCCCTCACACCTGCGTCCTTCTCCCGCAACTCCCGCAGCCTGTCAGCAGTCACCCTACTTCTCTCAGCTCCGGCTTCGGAGGGAGACTCGTGTGGGTCCCCTGGCCTGCCCAGGGGGCCGTGTGCTCGGCACCAACACTCAGCGCCGTGGCCCCGAGTGCACGGTGGGGTTCTGCCGCCCCGTGGTGGGGGGAGGCGTTAGGAGAGGCTGCCTCTGACCCTCTGGGCTGTTAAAACAGAAAACCGTGGATGGATCGGTGGGCAAACCCCGCCTGCTTCTCTGTCACAGTTCTGGAGGCTGGAAGTCCAAGATCAAGTCCAGCAGATCTGGCGTCCGGTGAGGACCCGTTTCCTGGCTCACAGACATCTTCTCCCTGTGTCCTCACGTGGTGGGGGGCGCCTGCTGGCCTCCCTTTCACAAGAGGTCCCATCAGGGGTCTGTCCCATTGGGGGCCCTTCGTCACAAGCTGAGCTCCTTCTGAATCGTCGCCTGAGGCCTCAGACGTCGCTGTGAGTGTCGAGAGCACACACGCATCGAGTCCGTAGCAAGGCCCAGACTTTGACCTTGATCTCAAAGAGGACAGCCTCGAAGGCTCGAACTCTCCCTCGCCGTGTGTTGACAGGGTCGCCGAGTGTCCCAAGTGTGAGAAACACTGAATCGAGAACCGGCAGGCCCTCCGCCCGCCACAGGCAGCTCTTGCTGGGGGCCCTTGTCCTGAGTTCGGTGGGCACAGGCAGCGGGGGCGTGTCTTCCTCCGGGACCTGGAGACGCCTCGCTCAGGGGGCCCAGGAAGCGCCGGTGACGGAGGGGGTGGGTCCTAGGATAACCAGCCCATGCCGTCATCACCGGCGAGGCCCCAGGCCCGCGACGTTCCGGCACAACTGCCATTTCCGAAAGGGTGCAGACCTGGCCCGGGGCCCTGCTGCGGATGCAGCGCCGAGCGGGTCCTTCCGTGACCCGCAGGGGTGGGGGAAGGAGACCTCTCAGAGTCTGGGGAGCTGCACTGGGAAGAGCCTCGAATGCCGGGACAAGGACATCGCTCTGCAGAGGGACAGCGGTGGGGTCTGTGGTCTGGGCAGGGACGTGAGAGAAAGGGTCTGGTGTCCGATGTCCGACTGGAGCGGAGAGGTGCACGGGACACCGCTTAGGAGGCCACGGTAGGACTCTGACGGGCCCCTGGGCCCTTCTCCGGGGCACCCTGTCTCCCACCGCCCTTCCAGCGCGTCCCCGCCAGGGGCTGCCCAGCCGTGGCTGCAGACTGGGGTGGGCCCTGCGTGGCTGAGCCCCGTTCCATGGCAGACGTGGGCAGCCCCGCCTCCCGGCACCAGGTACCTGCCTGGCTCACCGGGGCCGAAAGGTTGGCTGAGTGAGTAGGTACGTACAGCAGGGGGCCAACATGAGCACGTGGCCCGCCTGTCCTGAGACACCCCCCAGACTCCACCTCCCTCCCACACAGCTGTCCCCTCACCCGTGCGGCCTGGGACGGGGCCGCCACAAGCAGCCCCCACCCGGACTCGGTGCTCTCTCCCTCAGGATCTAGGCCCAGGGCCCCGGGCCCCAAAGGCCAGCCTCCTTCACCCCCCCCCGCCCCGCCGTCCTGTTTGGCTCCACCCTGTTGAAGGACCCGGTTTCTGCTCGGGCTTGAGGAGGCGGCAGCGGGGGCAGCGTGCCCCTCCCGCACCTAATTTGCTGCTGCGGTTGCGGAGCGTAGCGGGCGGAGCGCTTGTTACTCGGCGGGGGAGGAGCCCCGTCGCAGCGGACAGGCTCTGGGGGGCAGCGCTGGCCCGAGGGGGCAGGGTGGGGGGCAGCTGTTGGGAGGGACCCTTCACAGGTGGGTGCTGTGGCCTGAGGGCAGCAGCTGGCCTTGCAGGCGGGGAGGTGGCCATCCCTGAGGAGAAGACAAAGCAGGCCCCCCTCTCCTTCCCAGAGCCTCTCGTCTCCGTGCGTGTCCAGAGCTGAGGGCCCACTCGTCCGTCTGGGGTAGCCGTTGCCCCTGGGGGTGGGGCGGGAGGGTCAGAAACCTGGACCTCCGTGAGGCTGCAGAGAAAACCTCTGCTCTCGGGAGGAAGGGCGAGTGGGGACCCAAGGCCCCAGGGAGCAGGGCCAGCACCAGGGAGGCAGCTCAAGGCTCCAGACCGGCCCCAACTGTGTCCGGGACGACCCCCATGTCCACACGTCCCTCCGGTGCCTGTGGCAGCCTCCGCAGAGCCTCGCTGCCACGGACAGACCCCGGACAGGGGACCGCCGCCAGGGCCCCGTGTGGTCCCCAGACGGCCCAGATTCCCGTGTTCCAGGCGGGAGCGGAGTCTCTGCGAGTGTGCTGCTCCCAAGGCCACGGGCCCCGGACCTGGGCTGCGGCTGCCACTTCTGTTTACCCAGGGACAGGCGCCTGGGTCCCAGAGGAAGTGTGGGCCGGCCCGGCCCCAGCGGCTCCCGGCCTGGGTGGGGGTGTCCAGGATCCCAGGGTCAGAGACGGTGGAGTGCCCGCCTGTCCCGGCCTCAGGGTCAAGGGCAGAGGGCGGAGACTGGGCTGCTGACTGGCAGGACGGAGTTCGCTCAGCAGCCTCAGTGAGGAGTCCAGATTTCCACCGTCAGCCTCGTGGTCGCCGGAAACCGCCTGAGACCGAGTCCCAAAACCTGGAAGGTGACCGACTGTCGGGCAAAGCGGACTTTGCAGATGCATTTCGGGAGATCATCCTGCATTTGGGGCGGGTCCTCAATCCAATGACAAGAGTCCCTCTAAGAGGAGAGGACAGAGACACAAAGCAGAAGGCCGTGTGACCTTGGGGCGGAGCCCGGGGTGGGGGTGGGTGCAGCCGCCCACCCAGGAGCCACGCCACGCTGGAAGCCCCGAGGGCGGCCCTGCCTCCCGGCCCTGCGGGCACCGATGTCCGGCCCCCGGACGCAGACCTGGGAGACAGGGGGCGCTGTGGAAAACGCCCCGTCTGTGGAAGCGGTCCCAGCAGCCACAGGAAACCCACTCGGATCGTAGACACAGGCCTGCCTGCCGAGAGCCCGAGCCCGCCGCTCTCAGCAGCCGCGACCAGCCGAGGGCGTTCTCACGCCCACTGGGGCCGAGCCGGCTGGCGCAGGTGCACCGGTCATCCCCGTCTCAGTCTGTTCCGGCCGCTGTGACGAAGGCCCACAGGTGGTGGGTGGGTTACACGCAGCAGACGCCTGTGGCTCACAGCCCCAGAGGCTGGAAGCCCAAGGTCCAAGCCCCGGGAGGCCCGTGTCGGGGGAGAACCCGCTTCAAGGTTCTCAGGTGACGTCTTCTCGCTGGGTCCGCCTGTGGTGGCAGGGGCGAGGGAGCGCTCTGGGGTCCCTCTTACAAAGGGCTGATCCCGTCCAGAGGGGCTCTGCTCTCACGACACCGTCACCCCTCAGAGCTCACCTCCCAACACCGCTACCTTGGCAGGCAGCCTTCACTGTACAAATTTTGGGGACACAGACATTCCGTGCGTAACCACCCCCGAGCCCGCACTGCAGCCGAACTCGGGCTGAAGCCTGCTACGCCCCTCCTTGCCCCCCTTCTGTGCGCACGCCTGTCTACAGGGCCACGCAGCACGTGAGTCGGCGCGGTGGGCAGCGTGGTCCCCGTCCCAGCCGCCCCTCTTCGCGTTGTGGGGGGACTCGGCCTCCGAGGACGTGTAAATGAACGAGCACGGCCGTGTGCCAATACTTTATTTATGGATGCTAAAATTCGAGTCTCATGTCCTTTCACAAGTCACAAAATATTATCTTCCTTTTGATATCCCCCCCCCACCCCACCCCAGCCATCTGAGAATGTAAAAGCCACTCTTAGCTCACAGGCTGCTCGGAAACAGGCTGGAGTTGGCGGCAGGTCTGGTCTGTGGACCCCTAACCCGGAAAAGTCACACGAGGAGAGGGAGTGGGGAGGAAGGGGTGCCGTGACCTTGGGCAGAGTTCTGACGTCCCCTCCGTCACCCACCTGGGCTGGGCGCAGTGCCAGGCAGCCGACAGCGGAGGCCAGCTGCCCCTTCTGGAAAAACACGGCCGTTCCCGGTGGGCGAGCACCGGCACCCCCCCCCCCCCCAGCACTCCCGCCCGCCTCAACGTTAAATACGGAACACTTCACGTGTCAGAGCTCGGCGAGAAACAGCTTGAGACGGGTTTGAAACGCTTCGGATGGAAAAGCGGGCATGCTAATTGCCACCAGAGGTGAGCTGCCTTTCTTCTCCGTTCAGTCACAAGCCTCGCTGTTCTGAAATGTCAAGTGCTCTTTCCACGGCAGGCTGTGGGAAGCCTCTCCAGCTCCCTGGCCCGATGGCGGGGCGTCAGGCGCAGGCCGGCTGCTCGGCGAGGCTGGGCTCCCTGCTGCCCACGGGTGCCTGTGCTGGCCTCGGGGGCGCGGCAGAAGCCGGTCTTCCCCGGGAGAGGCAGGAGGCACCAAGCCCCCCGAGGCCTCTGATGCAGGGGAGGGCGGAGGGCAGGGAGCCCCGGGCCGGCCAGGGGCTGCCCTAGGGAGCTGGGGGCACCGGTCAGAAGCCATTTCGGGGCCCAGCCCTCCTGCCTCCAGCCAAGGGCAGGACCAGGACTGTCCGAAGCAGGGGCCTGTGCGTGTCCCACCGTTGCTTCGAGGGTGCCCGAGGAGGCCACAAAAGGGAAACTGAAGTGCAGAATGGGGGGCGTTCCCCAGCCTTTCTGGGCTCACGCTCCCCTCGGCGCCCGGCCCGGCTCCCGCCTGCTGGGCTGGTCACCGGAGGGCGATGCCGATGGCGGGGGTCGGAGCAGCAGGCGCGGTGAGAGTGCATACGCTAAATCCATCAGCCAGTACGGCATTAATTATTCATCCTGGGAAGAACACGCTGGCTCCATCAGTGCCAAGTGCGCCTCGGCGCCAAACACATGGATGAATCAGACCCCCAGCCCTGCCGAGGGCGGGGGGCAGGCAGCCCTGCCGTGGGCAGTTCCACGCTTTTACGTATCATTCCTCAACAAGGAAGAAAAGGCCGACCGAGCCTGCCTGATCGAGGGCGTTCATTCACGCAAGCTGCCCACGCAGGGTTCCTTAAATCACTGTCCGAGGTGCGGACCTTAACCGGGCGCTGACCGCCGCTGCTGCAGCCGTCTGCTGGAGCTGGGGGTGCTGGTCCCTGCTCCCCTCCTCCCCCCGGGAGCAACGGGCCCGGCAAGGGCCCCCGAGGCGCCCGGATGGGCTGCCTGGGCACTCGTTCCCCGGAGGGGTGCGTTTGACAGCTTGCTCGTGTTCGGAGGCTCTCATGGGCCACCCTGGCTTTGAGGCCAAGGTCGCCTGCACCCCCAGGGTTGGGAGCCGCTCTGGGAAGAGTGGTGGGACTGGGAGGGGCAGTCTGTGACAAGTGCTGCCAACGTCAGCGGCAAAACTGAGGCATCTCCGTGAAGTGATGGTTGTCGCTGGGGGGCCTCATTTCCGCACCCCGCCCTGTTGCTCCAGCCTGGGGAGCCCACTGAGGCTTCTCTGCCCAACGAAGCCCTTCAGACGGGCCCTTCTGAGTGGCAAGGGCGGCCCAGTGCCGCCGGCGTCATCAGAGTTGGAGCGGTCGAAAGACAATTGTCCTGGAGGCCAGTCCCAGCCTTGTCAACCCAGGGCACCCAGTTACGGTCACTGGCGTGAGTGGGGGGCCATGTCCAGACCGTCAGCTCAGTGTGCCCCATCACACGGGTCTCTGCACAGGAATTCGGGGGGGGGCAGGTGTCTGGCCGACGCTCCTGCTCTCCAGTCACTGAGCGTGGTGAGCGGCGCGGGGTCCTGAGCGGCACTGTGCCCCCACACCGGCGTGCGGAAGCCCTGACCGCCGGTGCCTCGCCACGGCACCCCGTTTGGAAATAAGGCCTTTACAGAGGCAGTTAAGGTTCAAAGGGGGCTCTCACCTGGCCCTACCTGAGCCAACGAGCGGGGTGTCCTCGCAAAAGGGGAGATTGGGACACAGACAGGCTTGCTGGGGGAACATGGCCGTGTGTTGTGACCCAGGTGAGGGGCGCTCAGGGCTGCCACGAACGCCAGGAGCTGGAAGGGGGCGCAGCTCTTGCCCTCGAACCTTCGGGGGGAGCGCAGCCCCGCCCACGCTGGACGTCGGACTTCTGGCTCTGGGCAGCGAGGGAACAGACCTGGGTGGTCCGGAAGCACTCATTCTGTGCTGTTTTGTGGCGAGACCCACAGGAGACCGATCCGGGCTGGGCGCAGGGGCCCGCCACCCTCCCGAGTCAGGCCCCAAACCACCAGCCTGTCTGGGCACCATGGAAACCCAGAGCGCCCCGAGCCAGGGGGCGCTGAACGGGGGCCCCGAGGAGGACGCGGCTCCGAGGATGAGCCCCACGCTGACCTCGACGCACAGCAGCAGGGTCCCTCCACTGCGAGGCAGCTGGCGCTGGCCTGCCCGCCACTCCCGTCCCCACACCCGTGAGGAGCCCAGGGGCCTGGGCGGCGTGGGAGTGCGCACGTTCCGGGGGCCCCGGGGCGCCTGTGCTGGCACCCTGGGGGCCCGTCAGAGGGCGCTTGTCCCCATCACCTGGGTCACAGTGAGAAGTGAACTCTCCCACAAGCAGTAAACGAACACCTGGCACTTTCACCGCCCCCCCGACCCCCACCCCGCCGCTGCCCTTCCTCCTTCGTGCCGTCCCCGGAAGGGACCGCCATCCCAGGACCGAGGCTGAGGGGTTCTCTCACTGCCACGTCCATCAGCTGCTTTTCAGGGGGTGCTCCTCCTGCCGGGGCGGGTCAGCCTCCGAGTGGCTGGTCCTCCGCAGGGAGGGGGCAGGTGTGGGCTGCCTGGGACTGGAGGGCCGTCAGCAGGGAGCCCGGGGTGGCCCGGGACTGTCCCGGCCATCGCACAGAAGGTCCCGCAGCCCGGTCACCCTCAGAACAGAGCAAACAGGGTGGGCGGATCCCCGGCCAAGGTGGGAGTCCTGCAAGGCAAGACCCTCCACCGCCCGCCATGCACAGACCCCTGCCCCTCACCATGCACGCCCCCCCCCACTTCCGGCACACACGGGAGCCCTTGCACACCCACTTCTCTCCTCGGCCCCGAGCTGTTCTCTGCCGATCCGTGCCCACGAGCTCTGCCGCCTGTTAGACACGAGGGAACTCTGTTTCTCTGTGCGAACGCAACACAAAAGCCTTCCGAAACCCGTCTGTTACGAGAACGTGAAGTTCAGCGGCGACTCTCCTGATCCAACCGCAGCGCGGGCGGCCGGATGGATGTGGCGCCCGCATCAGCATTCAGCGGGGCCTCCCTCTGGTCAGCCGCTGATTGGCACCGAGACATTGGCAGGTTTCTGGAAGGACAAGCTTCGGGAGTCCATTAGTGTCAGCTACGGAGGGGGAAGAGCTCCAGGCTTGTTTCTGCCAATCGACTTACTTCCAAGTGAGCGACACTGTGACCTGCACTGAAGGCTGGGGCTGCGTTTGGGTTTAAAGACATCCCCCTGGGTGGGGGTGGGGGGGGCACAGCCTGTTGTCCCAGGCCGCAGGGGGACTCGTGCGGGCGTGTGCTCACTAGGCTTCTGGGCTGCAGGGGACAGACCCCGCGGGGGCCGAACAAGCAAAGGCGCGTGGCTGGCCTATCCACTCGTTCATCTGTCCAGTCACTCGCGCAGCGCATGGTCCCCAACGCCCCCCTCCACCCCCCGCATGCCGGGCACAGCTTCAGACTCGGCAGACAGAGCCTGGAAGCCAGGCAGCCCTGCCCTCCCCGAGCGGGCTGGCCAACGTCCAGTCCCATACTAATCTCAAAATAGTCTCAAAATTCCGACACCCTGGGTAGAGGTTCAGATGATGTTGGGGTGCTTGAAGGTTTCTCTATGTCCCAGTGGTTGGCGCAAAACCACTGGACAGAGGTCTCACGGGGACGGCTTGGTGACAGCCCAACCCTGGCTGTCTCACCGTGTCAGGAACGGGGCAGGGGGCAGAGTGCTCTGGTTGACCAGCCTGGGTCCCATGGCCATCTCAAAACCAGCCCCCTGGCACACGGGGGGTGAGGTGGGGACGCCACCGGCATCAGCTGATTGGTCAGGCCTGGCTCCGCACGCCCCGCCTGGAAGTCAAGGCTGAGTCCGTGCGCCCACACCCAAGGATGCAGGGACTGCATGGCGGAGACGAGACCCCCCCAGGAACGTGAGGGGGTGCGGCCCCCTCAGGAGCAGGAACGGGCACCAGCAGGAAGAAGCAGCAGGCGTTCCCTGGGACGCTTCGTTCCGTTCGTCGGTTTGGCTGGGACACGGGGCCCCGACAGGTGGTCCCCACCGGTCTGGATGTCGCCAGGACAGAATCAGCATTTGTCAGTGGACTCGGAGGGATGCAGGTGACCTGCCTGATGTGGGTGGGCCTCGGCCGGTCAGCGGAAGGCCTTCAGAGAAGACCCCGAGAGGAAGGCCGTGCGCCAGCGGCCGCCTGCGGGCCGAGGGCCGCGCTGGCCACTCTTCCCTGGGTCTCTCCTCCGCTGCGCCGGCCATGGCCAGCTCCCGTGGTCACGGGAGCGGATTCCTGAGAATAAGCCTCTCTCCGAGACAGAGCTGCGATCTGCGTCTAGACTGTGCCCATGGCCAAGTCCATGTCCACGTCCATGTCCACGTGTCCGCACACACATCCTATCGCTTCTGCGCCTCTGGGAGCCTGGCGCCCAGCGAAGGGGCGCAGAGAGGGAGAGAAGCACATCGTGCCGCACACCTCGGTCCCTCGATGGGACAGACGCTTGGTGAGTCTTGAACACCGGTTCCCAGGGCCACCCTGTGAGGCCACTCAGGGCTCAGACCGCCCCACCACCCTTAGAGGACGAGGCTGCGCTGTGGACGTCCGGTCTGGTTCCGGCCTCCGAGACGGACCTCGGCGGGTTCCCGCGGTCCCCTTCCTTCCGGGCCGACCTTGCCCGAAGCCCTTAGCTGGTGCCCCCCGCCCCCCCGGCCTCCCGCCCATTAAGTCTCCCTGCCGTTGCCAGTTAGCGTGGACCCAACTCACTGCCTGCATAATTTATCCTGATTCCACGCAGAGATACATCAGCTAATAAAGAAAATTGATCTTGGAAGCCCAAGTCGATACGAGGGAAGGGAAACGTTCTCTTATTTGCATGTTCGTGTGTCCCGAGCCTTTCTGTCACTTTGTGTGACGAGACCGGCAGCCGGGCCGCCCTGGGTTGCCGTCTTTGCCCATTTGTGGGTTTTCGGGTTGCCGTTGCCACACTCCGCCGAAGGTGGAAGGCAGCGGGGTAAGACTTTTATTAGCGATTCTCCGAGAAAAGCGAAGTGCTCTTTCCTCGAGTGTGCGTTCCAGAGGGCCGCTTGCTGGCTGGGGGGTTCGGGGGCGGGGAGTGGCCTGCCTGCGTGGGGTCCGGACCAGACGGTGTTTGTGTTTGACCGCGTTCAAGCCCCAGTAGGGCCCTGACTTGCGTATTCAAACGAGCATCAGCCCACCCGCCGCCGCCGTGAGGACTCGCGCCGAGGAGAAACAATCTGTGGGGGGGCCGTCCCCGTAAGAAGGGGTCCACAGCCAGCTCTTTCCTCCCAGCAGCTCCGTTGTCATTCTGCTCGTCGAGTCCATGTCCCCACAGAGCCCCTTAGCTCACCGACAGCGAAAAGGGGAATTTGAGCTCAGCCAGAGGAAGTCACCTCGTTTTGGTACGTGAGGTTCCCCGGCTGCTCACCTGTCTCGGGGGCATGCAGGTGGGCTGGAAGTAGTTGGTGAGGGGGAAGGGGTTCATCCATTTGATCTAGAACAGAGGCTCCCGCAGTGCACATCAGCATCACCTGAAGATTCGTTCAAGCAGGTTGCTAGGCCCCCTCCCCTGAGCGTCAATTGGTAGGTGGGCCGGGCTCGTCATTTGCATTTCTAACGAGTTCCCAGGTGCTCTTGGGGCTGCTCTTTGTGAAAACCTTCACGGGAGGATGGGTGGGTCCGGGTCACCACTGTGACTAACTGAAGCACCTCTAAGGGCTTGACCCTGCACAGCTGAAAGGTCGATCAGAAATTCCCACTGAGCTTTGCGGTTGGCCCTGCAGGCTCTCTCCTGTGTCAGGGCGTGTTCAGAGATGTCGAGCGGTGATTCCCTTCACGCCGGGCCTTCATTCAGATGGAAATGCGGAGCTGGAGAGATGAACGCAGCACTTACTCTTCCCCGGTGTCCCTGCTTCTGGCCCCCTTCCCACCACCACCAAGGTTCTGGAATGGGATGTGTCCTCAGCAAGAGCAGCTGTCGGGGCACGAGTGGGTCTCAGGGACCCTGGGGGTGGGGAGGGGAAGGGCATTTTCACAGTGGGCAGAGGATGGGGTGCCGAATGCGGTCCACTGAGGGCCAGGATTTAGGATTATGATGGTGATGGTGATGATGATGGTGATAGTGATGATGGTGGTGATGATGATGATGGTAATTATGATGGTGATGATGATGGTGGTGATGATGATGGTGATGATGGTGATGATGATGATGATGGTGATGATGGTGATGATGATGGTGATTATTGTGGTGATGATGGTGGTGAGTGATGATGGTGGTGATGATGGTGGTGATGATGATGATGATGGTGATGGTGGTGATGATGATGGTGATGATGATGATGATGGTGATGATGATGATGATGGTGATGGTGATGATGATGATGGTGATGATGATGATGGTGATGATGATGGTGGTGATGATGATGATGGTGGTGGTGAGTGATGATGATGGTGATGATGGTGATGATGATGATGGTGGTGGTGATGATGATGACAACAGCAATGGAAACCGATTGGCACAAGCGTCTAGGAGCACCAACGACTGTGAAAGTGTTGGTTCCGATGGGTCCTGCACCCCTGGGGCAGAGGTTTGCCAAGTGTTCTCACAGAGAAAATGACGAATTTCAAAATGAGTCCCTGGCCTTATCTGGCACTTGCTTACATGAGAGGGGTGCCTGGCCGTGCTGTGAGAGCGGAGGAGGCCTCGCCCTCGAACATGGCTGCCCCTGGACCCAGAGAGGGCTGACCACGGGGCCCCTGCACACGAGGCACTCCCCATGCTCCAGCAGGGGCCACGGCAGTCTGCAGCCAGGGGGTTCCACGTGCATGCTGTTGAAGGGGCTGTTTAGGCCGCACCTCGGGGCTCTGCTAATGGCATGGAGGGCAGCCGTGGCCATGCCATGTCAACTTCCTGGGCTACCGTGTCGTCATCCCCAGCGGGGGACAGTCTTCTGCTCCTGCACCCCTCCCCCATGTCCTCCACAGTGACAGCGTGGTGGGAATGAAGACGGCTTGGTCCAGACGGGGGGCGCCATGTAGAAACCACTGGGCCGGCTGGGAAGGAAGCGGGTGAGGATGCAGATGCCGTGGGCGTGTTGGTGGGTCTTGTGGCTCTAGCCTCTCCCTCCTTGGTGCGGGCGGTGGGCACGGAGTCACATCACCGGGAAGCTTGTTGGAGACGCAGGTCAGGAGAGTGGGCCCGCCTAAGTGTCCCGGGTCAGAGTCAGCATTTCTGCCACATCCCAGGGGCTCTGGCAGGGCGAGGCTGGGGCGGCTCTGGGCTCGCAGACGAGCTGTCGCTTCCCCTCGGACGGGGAGTTGGACTGTGGTGTTGGATCAATTGGCTGATGCCCCCCACTTGGCCTTTAGTCCCGTCACTCAGCGTCAAAAGCTGCCCCGTGTTGGAGAGGCCACCGCAAACGGAGACAGACTGCGTGCCGGCACACTGTGGAGCACGCCTGGGCTTGTGAGACTGCAAACCGGGGATCGGCCAAGCTCACGCCAGCTGCGGACTGCACCTGTCAAGTGCAGGGAAGTGCGCAAAGTGGGTGCTGACAGCGAGAGCACCCAGAGGTCTGGGGGGAGGGTGGCCCAGGGCAGCTGTGGGTCAGCCCCTGAGCCTGAGCATCCATGCGCAGCCACGCCCCTGCTCCAGCGGTCTCCTGCCCCCGAGGCTGCCTGGTTCCCGCGTGCTTTCGTTGCAGAGCCAGCCTGGAGTGCCCTCGCCTCGTGTCTATGCTTGTGAGGAAACACACATCTCCTAAGAGCTGGCTCAGACACCCCTTCTTCCTGGTCTCCCCAAAACCGATTGCTCCAGGAGCTCTCACATTGGTTTCAGTTCATTTTAGACTGGAAGGTCACAAAGCATGGCCCACTGGCCATACTTTCTGCCTTTGTAAATAAAGCTTTATTGGAACACAACGTGGCCATTCACTTCCACGCCATCGGTGCTGCTTTGCACGCCACACCGGAGTGAAGGAAGGGGGTGGCGGCAGCCTGGTCAGCACAGGTGAAAATAGCCACTCCGCGGCGCTTCTCAGAAAAAGCGCGCGGCCCCATGTCGGACAGCCCCGTCCCCGCCCACGTGCCCTGCCGCTGGGGCTCCCGGCTCCGCTGTCTGTCTCACCCCCAGACTGCGCTCCGCGAGGCAGGAAGCACGGCCTGGCTGCCTGTCCGCCCCCGGTGGCCCCGGTGGCGCTGAGCATCCAGGAGGCTTTGTAAGGTGTTTGCTGAGTCCAAGCCTGGAGCCCCGATGGGTCCCCTGTGCTCTGTCTCGTGGGACCACGAGAAGCCGAAGTCTTCCTGCCGAATTGTCCGACACGCCAAGTGCGCCCTGCGGGGACAGCCCAGCTCCGTGGCTCAGGGACACTTGGCCAGCTCCGTGGCTCAGAAGGACCCAGCCCTGTCTGACACGGGAGTCTGAGGCCCTCGCCTGGAGCCAGGCGGCCACTAGCGTTGGGCGAACGGAGACGCTGAGCCAGCCCCTGGGCCCACAAACCCGGTGGCGGGTTCTGTGTCAGGCTCGCTGGGTATGCGCCTTGAGCGCTGGCAGGAAACCCACAGAGGAGTAAAATACTGATTTTACCGCCCACACTCATCCGTCACAGCAGGTCTGGCCTGCGAAGCCGCCGGGAACACTGAACTGGTGAGCGCCCCGCCAGCGCTCCTGGCAGAAGCCCAGGGCACCGCTCCTGCCGGCGCCGGTCGCGGCAGCTCGGCCAGCCAACCCCTCGCTGCAGAGCCCGTGCTGCGCGCGCTTCTGTCCGAAGGCACCTGGTTGAATGTGCATTGTTGGCTCGCCGACACGGGACTCACGGGCAAGGCTCACCTGGCAGGTGCCTTTCCTCCCGCAGGTGCGGCTCAGCCTTCCCGCACTGGGGACGGGGACCAGCGTTGCGGGGCTGGGCAGCACCCCCGCCCCCCAAAATGCACGGACGTGCAAAAAGGTGGCTACAAGACCCTGGAAAGCACGGTCCTTTGCAGTCTGAGCTGAAACCAGGCAGAGCGTGACCTTGTGTGACCTCAGCCGGGACGGCGCGCACGTCACCAGCCTGCACACGACTGAGAATGACCGCGAAGGCTCCACTCACTGGTGCGGGGTTTCGAGTCCATTCAGAGAGGAGGAGCGTGCGCTCGTGTGAGGCTCCCGAATACCGAGGGGGGGGCGCGGAGTGTACTTTTAAGCGTCCGGCAGGCTTTGTAAGGAAACATGAAAACTGTGTTGGCCTTCCTTGCCCCGGCTGGATGGTCAGTATCGTTCTTATTTTTAATCGCCTGTGGCATCACCGTTCAAAGTCAAAGTCAAAGTCAAGTGCAAACATGTATCTTGTTTCCGCAATCAGCAGGCTCCCCATTAAAGTGCGTCTCGCTGTGTGAAATGGGGGTGAAGCAGGGTGAGGGGTCCCCGGGGCTTCCCGGCCAGTGGCAGTTTTTAGAAACAATGAGTCAGAAAGCAGCGATGGCAAACTTACTGCCGAGTGAGGGTCTCGGCCCATCACCCTGTGTGTCACGGTCCCTGGGGGAGCTCGGAAGGTCGCCAAGCCTCCACGTGTCCGGAGAAAGTCGTCCATTTCCCATTCTCAGCTCTCACTTTGTCACGTAATTCGGTTTTCCAGTTTTGCGCCCATTCCTGCCCCAAATCTGCCACCGGGGACCAGCGCTGAGAGCCAGTCAGGGCAGCGTGCATGGTGGCTGCCGTGAGGGACGGTGGCCATGCGTCACGAAACCATCCGCGGCCACCCTTTGAACCAGGAGTCTGTCTTCTAGAAACTCACGCGGAGATGTACCCAGGAATGTAAAAAAACGGTGCCAGGTTCTCGGTGAGCCTTTGCCACGTGCGGGAAACAGCCTAACAGGACGGCCGCAAGCGCTCGGCCGCGTCCACGGCAGCAGAGAGACGACTGGCCGGGAAAAGGTAAAGACGATCCCCGTGGCTGACACAGAGCCATCGCCCTGATGCGCTGCTTCGGGCGAAGGGGGCGGCGTTCTAACGCGTGTCTGCACACGCCACCTCGCACAGCAGCTAAAGGCTCAGAACGGGGGTGGGGAGAGGACAAGACCAAAGGCATTCAGCAGCCCCCAGACGTCACTGGTTCCACATCCGGGATGAGTGCGCCCTCTCTGGGGTCCCAGGGGGCTGCCCCCGTGGCAGCCCGGCCCCCCTCGCTGGAGAGTGGGCGCTGAGGGCGCAGCCTGTCCGTCACAGCTGCGACCCCAGGAACAGGTGTCGGGCAGCGGAGACGAGAGCAGGGAGGTGTGGCCTCTCTGCGTCAGGCCTGAGGTGACCTGCTGGCTGCGGCAGGGAAAGACGAGCTGCTTAGACCTGCCCGCGGGCTGGGACGCAGGGCTCTCTCTCTCTCTGTCTGGGACTCCGACGCTGGCTGCCAGCAAGGACCGGGAATTTAGAAAGTTGATTAAAACCCCCTGTGCCCTTTGCGGCCGCTGCCTCGGAGCCGGCGGAGGCTCGCTCCTCCCGTTTACTAAGGACCGCCGGCCCGCCGCCGCCGCCTGGCCTGCGGGGCCTTCGCAAACACCTCCGCTCATTACTTCCCAGACCAGCAGCTGGCTCCCCTCTGCGTGCGGCCGTGCAGCAGAGGCCCCTCCAGGCAAGCGCGTGCACCTCCACTTGACCTTGGGGCTGTGCGGCGAAGGCGGGGCCCTCTCCCTACCCCAGAGCTGTCCTCTGGAGGTCGAGCTGGCCCCTAGCACCCTGGCTGGAGGGTCTCAGGCTTCTCCATCTCTGGGGGGGGTCACGCACGGAGACCCTCGCTCGGCGCCCACACGCCAGTTTTCTCGGTCGGTGCGGGAGCGCTGGTTTTCACGGCCGGGAGGGTGTGGGCCGGCTGCGCCTTGCACGTGGGGCCGAGACCCGGGGCTGGCGGCTGAAGGGCCCTCCTGCGTAACCCTCCCTGGTCTAAAGTGTTGTCACCCTGGGAGAAGTGCGTCTTAACCCCTCGTAGGGTGGAGGGCAGGGGGCGGGGGCGGAACCCTGGCTCCATGCGAGCCTCTCTTCCTTCGTTGCAACAGAGCGCGGTTGTAGGGAGATTGTGGAACTGGCCGAAAGCGTTGCCAACCAGTCTCCGTGGCTCAGCAGGCCCGCCATGGCCGGCCTCCGGGAGAGCTGGGAAGCCGGTGCTCCGAGCCAGGCCCCGGTCAGGGGTCTCCGAGACGAGGGGACGCCACCAGAGGGTGTGACGGCTACAACAGGAGCCTGTTCTCTCGGAGAGGCAGAGGGGCATCCTTAGGGGGTCCTGGGGGCCACAGTCTCACCTGCTTCTGTGGGAGGTGGGTGCTGTGCCCAGCAGAGGTCCCTGCGGAAGGCCCAGTGCCCATCTCTGCTTAGACCAACGGCAGGACCCCGTGGGCCCGGGCTGAGCTCTGAACGGTGTTGGGAACGGAACTTAAAGAAGAAAGGGACAGCCCCATGCGGTCTGGCTGTCCAGGAACAAAGGAATGGGGTAGGCTACCATTTAAGGAGATCACTTCCTGAAACTAGGGATAACAAGTAGCCCAACTGCCAAAAGCTAACAGCTACATCTGCTTCTGTGAAATGCTTGCTTGCTTATGCATATAAAAGGACTGGTTTGTAAGCGCGCGGCTCTGGTCTGTAGCTCTTCTGAGCATCGTGTCTCCGGACACTCTGGGAGTCCGCCCCTGCGCAGGTTAAACTTTTGGCCAATAAAGTAACATCTTTGAATTCTGAAAGTTTCCAAGCATCTGTTTCTCGCGTCAGTGAATGCAACCAACGGCAGCTGTCCGGTGGCCTGGTGGCCCCTGCGGGCTCATTCTCCTCGGCCGACGTTTCCTGGCCTCGGACACCCCCAGAGGACACTGTCAAACCTCACGTCTCAGCAAGGACCCCTGGATGAGGGGGGTCCCAGGGGTGGGCCTGGGGAAGGCAGAAGGAGGAGGAGGAGCACGGGATAAAAGAGTCCCGGAGAAAAGGGAGCTGAGCGAGGACAGGCCCCCCGGCCCAGCGTGCCAGTGATGAAGCGCAGGAGAGGGCTGGCCTGCGGGCACACGGGGGGGCCTTCTCCACCAACGTCCCCTTCGTAGCCTCCCGGTCCCGAAGGCACTGGCAGGAGGAACGGCGTGGGGGAAGTGGAGAGAATGTGGGAACGCAGGAGAGGGCGACGGAGGCGCTTGGAGACAAGGGCGAGCTTCCTGTCGTCAGGGGGCTGCAGGCAGAATCCCACAGACATTGTTACAGATTGTATCGGCTCCTTCTCCGGAAGGAAGAGTCCGTGAACACACGCATCCCATCGGCCGGCAGGCGGAGGGACGAGCTGGCGGGAGATGCGGCGTGCGTCCGAGCCGTCGTTACCCTTGCCCCGGTCTTGCATGGACGCAGTGAGACGGGGGGCTGAACGGGGAGCCCCCTCCCTTCTGCTCCACTGACCCTGACCGTGGGGACGTGGCAGAAACTAGAAAACTCAGGGAGCGGGCTGGCGGGGTGGGAGCGATCCTAGCGACAGAGCGTGACATGGGGCAGAGGGTGTCCTTTGGTGCCACGTTCAAAGGACATTGAGGCTGATTAGGGCCCTCGAAGGCAGCACCCGGAGCCACGTGAGACAGATGGAATGTCTGTGGCCCTGAACTCACGTGTCTACATCTCGCCCCCCACGGGGTGGCCTCAGCAGGCGGAGCCTTCGGAAGAAGGTCAGGTCATGCAGGTGGAGCCCCCACGAAGGGATGGGGCCAGCCCCTTATTGCAGGGACCCCAGAGAGCCCCCCCGTCCCTTCCCCCACATGATGCCACGAGGCGGCCTTCCCAGACACCTCGTCTGCTGGAGCCTTGGCCCGGGACTTGCGGCCTCCGGAGCTGGGAGCCAAGCCCGCTGCCGTTCCTAAGCCCCGCCCCCGTCTGTGGTGTTTTCTTCGTTACAACGGCTGGAGCTGCCGGAGAGGCCACGCAGATGTTTCTAACGCTGGCCTCCGACTCGGCGAACGCTCCCTGTGGGTGCAGAGCACGCAG
The DNA here is from genome assembly GCA_039655065.1 of Glossophaga mutica. Taxonomy (NCBI): domain Eukaryota; kingdom Metazoa; phylum Chordata; class Mammalia; order Chiroptera; family Phyllostomidae; genus Glossophaga; species Glossophaga mutica. The sequence continues at coordinate 2,164,781 of CM077307.1, forward strand.
TCAGCCTCCCCGAGCCTCAGTTTCTCCTTCTGGAAAAGACAGCAGATGCTCCCCGACCCCATCAGGTCGTGTGCCAGTCTGCGGGACCCACCCCCTCCCCCCCCCCGGGGAATGACAGCTCACCTCCCTGCCACACCCACGGGCTTCCGCCTGAGGTACAGGGGAGCTTGTTCCTGTGCCTGCCACCGAAGCCCTGGCCCCGCTGGAGGGTGGGAGCCCTGCTCTGCGCTGCCCTCAGGGGTGGCCCGGGGCAAGGACTGAAGCGCCCCGCTGTGAATCAGACCCCGGGTCCCCTAGTCCTCCGTCGCCCGTCTTTCTGTAAGGTTGTGTTTCCAGGTGCTCCTCCCTGGCCGACCGGACAGCCTCTCTGGTCACCCAGGCGGCAGGGGCTTGCACCGGGGCGCCCTCTCCCGGCAGGTGCAGAATCGCAAAATGTTGGCCGCATGCTTTGTGGGTTCCGTGGTGGAAAAACATCGCTGGTGGAAGTTCAAAGGGCTCTTAACTCCTACAAGGGGCGGGGTTGGCAAAACCCATCCAAGTCTTACACCCACGAACCCCCTGTGTGGGGAGCCCGCACAGGGCTGTTCGCCGCAGGGCCGCTGCAGGGGGCAGAGCACGGTCCCCATCCACGCGCCCGTCCGCACGCGGGACTGCTGGCCGCCGTGGGAGCAACGAGGAGCGTCTCCTCCTCAGCGTGGGCGCAAGCGCCAGGAAGCAGAGGTAAGCGAACACGGTGAGGTGCGGGCGAAAACACGGGGGCGTGTTTTCTTGGGTCAAAAACGTGCATTTGCCTGTCAAAAGGATGCAGGGGCCAGCCCGGAAGTGACCAACGCCGGAGCGACCTGAGTGACAAAGCAACGGGACCGTTAGATTGTAAACTAAAGAATAAAATCGATATCCACGCGTTCCGGCAGCTGTGAGTAATTACCGAATACGTGAACAAGTGGGGGAGGGGCAGAGCTTCTTTACAAAAGAATTCCACTTGGTAAATACTGATACCATCTCCGTGGGGTGAGGTGGCCTTAGTGAACTCGCCTCCAAAGAGCGGAGTGCGGAAAAGATGACGCAGTGACTTTACCTCGGAGAGAGGTGTTCGTGGTCCCTCAGCCAAGTGACTGAGGTTACTGCCCCCACGATCAGCCAGGCAGCCCCGATGCGACTGGATGGGAAGGCCCCCCACCCGTGAGGCCATCTGCCCCTAAATCCACAGCCGCAGCCCCATCTCGAGGCCAAACCAGACGAACAGGAATGGAGGAGGATTCTGTGAAATGCCCGGCTGCTTCGGAAGCTCAAGGTCAGAGCCAACGGGAGGGACTAACAGCCGAAAATTGCAGGATTCGGAGGAGACAGGGCAGCTGGGTGCACGGCCAGGACGCCGAGGCAGGAAAGGGTGTGAGCCGGACACCACGCGGCATCTAACCGCGGTCCGTGACGTGGCGGGCAGTGCGGCGTGCGTGCTCCGTGAACCCTGGCTCCGAAGCACGTCCCGTTAGGGAGAGCTGCGGGGAGGACGCGGGGAACTCTGCGCTGTCTTTGCAGCTTGCCTATGAACTTCGGATTATTCCCAAACAGATCATGCTAAAAGGCTGTGCATTCGTTTACGTTATTGAACACCAGGGGAAGGCTACAGCCACATACAAAAGCCAAAGGTGACCTTCAGGGCGAGAACAGAGGGGACAGGGAAGACGGACGGAACCGGCTGTCTCGGGATAAATGACTCCGCAGACTCGACTTTGGATTACGTAACTGGGCTGCGCGATTTAACGTGCAGTTGGATGAAAAGGCAGCCCCAGCTGACCGCCGACGTGCGGAGAACGGCGCTGGACCGCATGCACACCTGCACCCGCGTGGACGCACGACCCGAGGCTGCCCGTGGGAATTAAAGCAGCTTGAAATAATTGAACTTAACGAAGCCCTTTGTTGGACTGGATACCATGGAAAAGAGCTATTTTTTAAAAATGTATTTATTTGTTTATTTTTTGAGAGAGGGCGAGGGAGGGAGAAAGAGAGGGAGAGGAACATCAGTGGGTTGCCCCGCCAGCCGAGCCCAGCACCCAGGCACGTGCCCTGACCGCGAACCCAACAGGAGACGTCTTGCTTTGTGGGACGACGCCCGACCCACTGAGCCTGGCCGGTCCGGGTGAAGAGACCGTTTAAAGTGGCTTAGATGAACGGGGCTGTTATGCCCATCAGGGAGGGTCCTAGCCAACACCCACGCAGAGATACTGCTTTCAGCCACATCTTTGGCGGCAGAGTCGCCGCTGTTTTTCTGAGATGATGACCTGCGTCCCCGGGATGAAGAGAGAAAGCAAGTCTGTGAGCATCGTGAAAGCTGGGATTGTCGCTGTGGGGCAAATAAGAGGCGGCCGCGACACCGATGCTGCCTTGTCGGCGGCGGGTTGCTCGGCCTAAATGGGAGCCCCGTGTAAACTAGGGATGCATTTTCTCATTAAAACTGTTTCTTCGCTGTGCCCACTAAAAGCCCTAGAAGTAATAACATGTCGGCAGCAGCGGGCTCTCCGAGAGCTCAGGCCGAGGTCCCCAAAGCCATTAGAGTAAGTCGGCTCCGTAGATAAACCGCTTGTTTCGGATGTGAGGGAGGACCCGGCCAAGACGCGTGCAGACGCCGTGTCAGAGCTGCGCGGAGGAGGCAGGGAGGCTGCCGAGGACAAGCGGGGTCACACAGTGATAAAAATTACAGAGGTGACGCTGAAAAGGGTAATAAACAGAGACAACCCTGCACAGCCAACTCGGAGAGATTTTCATTGGCCGACGATGAGGACAATTTGATTATCATTAAAATTAACAACAGCCCTGACCAGCGTGGCTGGGTGTCGTTGGGTGTCGTCCAGCCAAGTGGAAGGTCGCCGGTTCGATTCCCAGTCAGGGCACATGTCTGGGTTTCCGGTTCGCTGCCTGGTCCGGATGGGTACGAGGGGCAACCGATCCGTGTTTCTCCCTCTCCATTTTCCCTTCCTCTCCCATCTCTGAAAATGAAGGAAATCTTCTCTAAGAAAAGAATAACAACAGTAATCAACAGAAACATGAAAATTGCGTTGGTGAACCAAGTCATTATTTTGAGGACTGTTTCTAAGGGAAAACCATCGGGCTTCCCTTTGACTATCCTTCTGATGAGAAGGAAGCATCTTTTTCGGGAAATAGTCCAGCTGATACATAGAGTGGTTAGAACAAGCATTGAATACCACGAGCTAGTGAGGTGCCGGACCAACATAACGGAACAGACACAGGCATGATGGTGACCGAGGTCCTGGGGGCCCTCGGCTGAAGGGGTCCTGACCTCGGAGCGAACACAAGAAGGAGCCAGTCCTGCTCAGATCTGGGGAAGCCCAAGTGGTCCCCCCAACAGCCACCTGGACACATCTCCTTCCTCGCTGCTCCTGGCTTGTGCGCACCTGGCACCTGTGGGCCGTGCCCTCTGCCAGGTACCTGGAGGCTCCCCCCTCCTTGCTCGCGGCTGCTCAGTGGCCGAGTCACAGGAACAGCCGTCCAGCTGGAAGTCCTGGAGGGCCCGCTCCCTGCCCCCTTGTCCGGTTTTATCTTCTCCACACACTTGTTTGCTGCTGGTCCCGACTCCCCGAGAGGAAGGTCAGCTCCGGGGCGGGGGGTGGGGGGGCAGGGGGTGTCGAGGCTTTTCTGAGCATCTGTGTCGTCCCAGCCCTTGGAGTTTCCAACACAGAACACAGATCACCATGCAATCCTCAGACAAACGAACAAATGCAAGGATATTAGAGAGAAAAACGATTTTGATACTGCACATCTGCAACGAAAATAAAATGTAATTTATGCTTTTGTGGCTTTCGTAAAAGGGGAACTGTAAGAGGAATACATCTCGCGGAAGAAGTGCAGGAATCTCATGGGGAAAATTACACAATATTTACTTTTAAGCACTATGGGAAACATAATGTCCGTACCACACCCACACCTATCTCTGTCCACTTCGACACCTGTGTGCTCACCTTCTCCGTCTGCGTCTGCCTGCGCGCGCACACACCTGCGCCTAGGTTTGTGTCTCTGTCTGCCTCGGCGTCTGCCCACCATCCATCTATCTATCATCTAGCCATCATCTACAACGTGTCAATTATCTATCTACCCGTCCACCCTCTGTCCGTTACCCCCTAGCTGTCTCCGTGCGGGCAGAGGGATGGCAAAGTAAATCGACTGATGAAACGCAGGCGCAGAATCGCAGGCGCAGTGTGATACCATTCGTCCGAACTTAATAGTTGGTGCGAAGTTGATGTCACACTTGTAGTTCTCTGGCGGAAAGGCACCGTCTCCAACTCTTCTCCTCTTCCACATCCCACGCCTGTCCTGTGAGGACACCCCGCCGTCCGCACCCAGAAAGCTCGGGCTGCAGCCCCCCGAGCCCCTCCGCTGCTTGGCAGCCGGGCCAGGCGCCGTCCCTCTGGCCTGGGCGTGGACCGGCATCCCTGCTTCCATGTCCCCCTTCGATCGTCTGTTGAAACAGGAGCCAGAGCAGCCCTGCCGCAGCTGGGCTCTCGCCCCCACGTCATCTCCAGGGAGACAAAGGCACGCAACCCGGAGGGACCTGGTCCTGCTTCTGCCACCATCTCTGTATCCCCTCCACCTGCCCCCACCCCCTGCCCAACAGGTGAAACCCTTTCACAGAAGGAGAGAAAGCAGGAGGCTGAGGGGGGCCAAACGGAGAAGAGAAGGGAGGGGAGGGAGGGGGAGGGGAGGGGAGAGGTAGGGGTGCAGAGAGGAAGGGCGGGGACGGAGGGGAGGAGAAACGTAAGAAAACCCGTACACCTACCCCGGGCGGGAGTCCCTAAGGCCAGGATGTCTCAGTCACAGAAACCATTTAACGACAGGAGTCAGCCAACCGCACTGCAGCCGGAACTATTTTGAGTTGGGCTCCCGCCACTTCAGCCGGAAAGCGCCCCGGATGCAGCTTGTGTTGGACCTCGGTCAACGCTTGAAAATATTTGCAGAATGGAGTCGCACGCGTTGTCTCCAAGGGTGGGAAGGATGCAGGGCCACACGCTTCTTTATCCAGCTGCTCTTAGCTCCCTGGGTCCCCAAGGAGCGTCTGGCCTCATTGTGGGTGTCAGAGCGTCTAAGAGAACCTTGGCCGATTCCCTGGCCACTTTGGACTTGTCACCCGGAGAGCAGGGAGTCCGTGGTCCCTATTGGCCCCGCAGACCCCCAAGGCCGGGGCGATCTGGGTGTGTTTGGGAGCGAATGCCCTTCTCATCCCTGTGATCCCTTGTGCTCTGCAGGGGCCGGCAATCGGCACCACGCAGAACCAGACACGGTCTGGGGAGAAGGTTCCAGAATGGGACACAGGGAGCAAGGGCGACTTACGAGGATGCTTCGGTCATCTGGGTCCTTCCCGAATGCTCACTGGTCATGGATGCTGACCTTTGTTTGCTCAAGCTGACTGGGTAATGGCCAATCTAGAGAATTTCAAGGTCATCATCCATCCTCTCTCATGTCCAACTGAAGTGCCACCTCATCTCTCGAGTCCCCTTGCTGCTCAAAGCAGGACCTCCAAGGCTGACTCTCGGATGCCCATTATGCTGCCATGGCCACGGGCAAGCAGCCAGAGCCAGAGCCCCTGCACCTTCAGTCCGGCTCACCAGGTCCCGCACCCTTTCTCTGGATGCGGATGACCTCCTGCCCAGTTCGGTTTCGTCCCTGGCTCAGGGGCAGCTCCGAGTGTTCCAGGAGCTACGGCACGGCTGTGGAACAGCGCGCTCCCGGTGGGGTCCAGGCTGGCGAGGAGGACTGCCCATCCCCCAAAGAGATAGCTGGATGCTCCGGCCCCTTGGAAAACAGACCCACGCAGAAGCATTCGCCGCTGCGCATCGGGAGACTGGGCGAAGGAAGCCACACTGCTGTTAGCAGGGACAGCCTGTCAGCAAGCTCTCTGGTGCTGGTGGCGAAGAATGGGGCTCAGTGCTTGCTGCCCGCCACTCTGAAAAAGGGGGGTGGTCACTCCACATGGTCCCTGGGTGGTGGTGGGGGGAATGGGGGGAGGATAACCTACCTCCCTTCCTTCCTTCCTTCCTTCCTTCCTTCCTTCCTTCCTTCCTTCCTTCCTTCCTTCCATCTTAAACATCGGGGACCAGAGAGGCTCCCAGGAGGTCAACTCTGGAGCACGGGAGGGCGGGTGGGCGCACGCAGGGCCCACGTTTTGCACGTTGGATCAAAGTGGGTGGGTGGGGGTGAGGAAGGAGGGCAGACCAGGTGTCAAACTCATAGATGGGTGATGGTGGATTACGGGTAAATCATACTCTATTATCTCCGAAATCTCCCGTCCTCTCACGGAGCAGAAATCAAGACGGATACGGCAACAACCATCTGGGTAACAGCTCCTCACATCACAGCGAGTCACCGAGGGCCTGGCGTGCGTTGCCTCCGGCGCTTTGCACGCACGCCTCATCTTTTATCTGTGCATCCATAATGCCGTATGGATAATGGCCGTTATAAAAATGATGGATTGCTTCGGCGGGTCCTCTCTTTAAAAAAAAAATTAAAGGAAAGATCGTTTTCAGGCATTATTTCCATGAGGGAAACCACTGCCGAAATGACAACAGGCTGATCCAGTCCGCCAGGTGCTCTTTCTCATTTCTGGTGGGTTTTGTGGGGTTTCTTGAAGAAAATGCTCATGAGCCCCGGCCGCCCCAGATTCGCAGAAAATGGATTCTGCAGCTGATGTGGAAACGAGAGCCTATAAAGCTAATGAGATATTACTGAAGGCTGGATAAACAATTAGCAGTATTAGCTGGGAAGATAAACCGGGACCTGTTGCCATCAAATGGAACTGCAACTAATTAAATCGAAAATTACAGCGCACGCATCTGAAAACAAAGCGATTGAAGGGGGGGGTGAGAATTAACGGGGCTAATATGGCGCAGGCGATGGCGCTGTTATTAAAAATGAGAGGGGTGCTGTATTAAAACCATCCATTTCTCTCCCCCCATCCTTTGCTGGATTTGGCTTTCATGACTGCGGTTGCCCACTGTCCCCAAGGCCCCCCGGTGCCGGTTGCAGGCCCGCTGCAGGCCTCCAGGGGGCCGGAGCTCGCAGCTTCTGACGCTCACCTGGGCAGAGCGGCTGTGCCCACCGAGTGGAGGAGCCCTTTGCCGACCCCGCAGACCACCCGCCAAGGCCCCGGAGCGTGACATCTGCCCCCTGGTTTCTGAGCACGGTGAACCCTTAGCTCCGGTTCACAAATCTCAGCATTTTGCATTACATTTGGGAACCCTGCTTCTCGGGTGCCCAGTCTGGTTCTCGGGGCCATGGGGCCATATGTCTTCTTGGAAAAAATGAACGGTCTCCCTCTTTCTTGGCTTTGCCTGTGTTTCTCCTTGTCTTGGAGAGCTGGAGGCACCGAGGGGCCCTGGTGGGAAGGGGGGCCGAGGGCAGCGGCACAGTAGATTCTTCCATCAGGCACAGAGCGGAGCAGGTGAGCAGGCTGGGGGTCACTCCGGCCCCTCTCCTGACAAGCCGTGTGAGGCCAGACCGGGCGGGCGGTGTGTTCTCAGCCTTCCTGCAGCCAGCGGCAGTGTCTGCGGAGACCTGGAGGCTGCCTGTCCCGGCAGAGGTCAAACTCACGCAAGCCCCCCTGCCCCGCAGCCTGGGAGCGGCCATTCCACAGTTAACAGCGTTTTTTTCCCTCACCATCGCTGTGCCTGGAGCCACGGACGGGCTCCCAGCAGAAGCGCTTACCCAGCTCCTCCCACTTTCTCTACCAGGAAAGTGCCTTCTCAGGTCCCCAGAGCCCTTTCCACATTACTGAGCGGGGACCCAAGGTGAGGAGGGCTTTCTCTGGGTCCCCAAACCCCGAGTGTGGGGCCACTTAGCTTTGCCCTCGCTTACAGTCGGTCTTCCACTTTTCCCTAGTTGATAATGCATGTGGATTTAGCTTCCCCAAGAGGTAAGCCCCAGGAATTCTGGAACTGTACCCTATACTTCCTTACACACATGCACGCATACACTCCCCCACCACACACACAGATATACCCAGACACATACCAACACACACACACACACACACACACACACACCCCACCCCCATCGTGGCCAGTCCTGCCTGACATGCTATAGGGACTCAGAACTGGTTTTCATAAAGTGAACACTAATTTAAATCTGGGACACCCAGCCCTCCACGTACCAGCTCAGCTCGGCCCCCTCTAAGCTGCTCCATTCCAGGAGGAGCAGCCCGATTCCTCGTTCCTCGAAAGGAGTCCCCTTGCAGCCTCACCGCCTCATTCCAGGGCCACCCCAGACGCTCACGGCAGTCTTCTGACAGGCCTTGTCATGAGATCCAGGTCGGGTTTCACCATCGGGTGGAGAAGAAACATTTTCAAAGGGCCGGGTGGCCATATCTGAGGCACCTATGCTGTGGGGGACCACACAGGAAAGCTTTCCCTCTGGGCAGACAGCGCTCTGCCCTCTGACAGCAGAGCAGACTCCACGGGAGACAGTTGGAGGAGAACTCACCTCTCCGCGGTGACTCTGAGACGGGCAGCTACCTCCAACTCCACCGAGGGGCAGTGGCCACCTGCACACCCAGCAAAGGCCACTCCACGGGACTGCGCTGCACTCAGTGAGAACTTGGAGGGCCGCAGGCTCTCGGCTGTGGGGGGCCAGCTCCCGAAGGGTCCTTTGGGTCCCACAGAGAGCTAGAAGTTGCTGATGGAGATTCACCCTACGTTACCTGTGCAGGAAGGGGGCCAGGGGCTCAGCTCTCATGACTTGCGCTCAGTCACCTCCGCTCCATGGCACGTTGAGATGGTGGTCAATTAGTGCTTGTCAGTGGCTCCTCTATCAATGCATCGATGCCCAAGCTGCCCATCCAATCAAGAGCCAGTGACTCTGTGTGTTCAACAGGTTTCATCTTTTCTGGTGGAAACGATGATCGGAAAGAGAGACCCGAAGGGGCCTGGCGTGAGCTCCCTGGGCGACGCAGCCCACCTGAGACTGGAGCACGGAAGCGACAGCAGTGTAAATACCTCGATTCTGCCGGTAATTAAACAACCTTAAACCGACTCATTATCTTCAGAGTTACATGTTAATAAAATTACTGGCAAACATTTCATAAGTTAATTCTGAGAAGACTTAAGCGCAGATAGATTTAATTAATTCTATATTTACACTAGCTTGTGAGCTTTTAACGTCAAGTGCTTTTTTTTGAAAAGTCTAAGAGCATATAGGCACGCTGCATGAATGGGGAAATGATGGTGTTGTCCCGAAATTGTTTGGGGAGGAGATCCGTGGTAGGGATGAGGCCGGAGGGAGACGAAGCTCTCCACACTCAGCTCTGATCAATGGAGCATCACATGCGGGCAAGGGAGGGGGGGTCCTGGACTGAGAACACGAGGTACTAATGGTTTTTGTATCCTCTCAGCTCATTGAAACCACTGCAGAATGCGCCATCCTATAAAGTGGGCTCTGATGCTTTGTCCATAAGCTGACATCACAGATGCGGTGGCCAGTGATTCACAGTATTCACGGTAAAAAAAAAACTATGGTGAACGTGTCGTCCTTTTCTCAGAAACGCATTCAACATGCTGTTTCAAACCGTCTGCTCTTCCGTGTGGCCCCCTCTGGACCCTGGAGAAAAAACAAGGGCAGTGTGTGGGGACGGCAGGACATACCCGGTGTCATTGGGGGCCTCCACATTTTCAGCACTGGGATGCTGGACAGCTCCTGGGCGTTGCTGAAGTTCCCCCTGGTTTTCAGCACCGAGATTCTGGTCAGCTCCCCGGATGGCGCTGAAGTTCCTCCTTTCCCGGAACAGCTAACTTGTTCCCTAAAGGTGATTTCCTTGCACACTCTCTTGTCCTGAGAGTGAGTCTCTGAGGGACCTGACGGCGAGGTGTGTGTCTTTTTTCTGGTTGCATCAGAGAAAAATCCAGCCGGCAAGGTGGACACCCCCCCCCCCCATACTTTGAAGGGTGCCTGGGACTGCTAGCTCGTTGATCTCTCGTCTTCACTTGCTGGAAGGAAAAGAAAGGCATTCGCTCCTAATTAACCCACCTAACCCTGCTGTTTCAAACATCTCCACTTTAGTGAAATTCTGGGTTGAGGTTAATGACTCAATTGTGCGTCTAAGCATGTTCTTTCGGAAGGTAATTCACGCACACCAGTGGAAGCATGTGAGTCCATAGCGTGTCCGAGGTACAGGGTCAGGGCAATTTGAAGCAACGCTTATTAAAATGACAGGCAGTGGGTTGGAGGTTAGGGCAGAGTCTCTGCTAATTACTGACACTTCACTCTGGGACTGATTAACAGTCGAAGTCGGGAGGGGACAAAGGATGAAGTAGGGGAAGACTGAGCCAAAGCCACAGATGTCTGTTGTGTGGGAGGAAGCCATTACCCTGTGGTCCCTCTGTGAGTTTAGGAATGAACCTTTTCATTTAGAGTCTGACTGTGAGCCCTGCTGAAGGGGCCAATGTTGTTGGGCAGTAAGTGGGAGCAAAGACACCCCCCGACAGGGTTTAGCTGCTTCGTCTGAGACGCTGCATTGAGAGCGGGCTCTAGACCGAAAACTCTCCACTTGAAACCCCCTGCTGGTCTCAACAATACTGAAATCCACCGTAGATGTGGGCACCATTTCTTGGCTCTGTTAATTTTTAATAAGCTGATTGCATCGAATCTAATCATGCCACGGAGGGCAGTTTTTATATTTTATAGGCACAAATAAATCCCCTTCTGATCTTCAGGCCCCTCGGTGGCTGTTTGCAAAGGCTTTTGGGTAGCATGCTTCAAACCTGCCTCTCCCGTGGTCATCCCCGACTTGTAAGTACTGCTGGAAGATTCATTGTTGCCTAAATAATTGAATCTATTTAAAGAAATGAAGCCAATTAACTTTTCAGCTTATGACCAAGAAATGATTTCACCATGTGCGGTCAGCTTCTGCTCAGTATCTGGGGAGTCAATTATTGTTTAGAGCTCTGAAAAATGCAAACAAGACCCTAAATGACATCGGACAGCCTCTTCCTCGGCATTTAGCAGCGTGACCTCTGAGCCCGGGCCTGATGGTCAGACGCTGGACGGGCCAGCTCCATGCATCTGGCACCAGCAAGCTCTCCACACGGGCGTTTCCACCGAAACCCTCGGGTGACGCTGGTGAGCTGGGGACTCTGGTGCCTTGGTGTCCAGTGTCAGCCTTATTCGCTCGTTCCCTCGCCTGCTACCCCTTTTTAGTTCCGTAAGCAGCCCAGTGCCCTCCTAGGTCTCCCTGTTCCTGAAATTTCTTCCCTAGCCCCCCCCCCCCGTGTACCCTAAGGTGTAGGTGATGGACCAGATGTTGAAAGAGTGGGCTTTTCCTGTGGGGGTGCGCAGTGTGAACAGGCAAGGTCATCTGAGAGTAAAGAGAAGAGAACATGGGAAATGGCGACGTTCGATGGGCTCCCGTGGGCTGAGACCTGTGGGGATGGCTCTGTCCTCCGTGGGGTCTCGGCTCTGCTCTGTGCGTGGACCTCCACGTTCCCCCCGACCCCCACCTACTACCCGAAGTGAGTGGTTTGCCGTGCGGAGCCAGGGCCTGTGAGTCAGGGGACTGAAACCACAACTTTTTTTATTCCTTGAAGGGGAGTTCAACCTTCAGGGTCAACATCATAGGAGCTGCCCTTCATGATTCCATGAAAAGGGAAAGGCCAGGCCCAGGTGAGGTTTGGCAGTGAACCTATGAAGACCTGGGCGTGGGCTCTGCGGTGGGCGGCTGTGGGGGGGGGCTGGTGGTAGAGTGAGGAAGGGCTGCAGGCAGGAATGTCAAGGCTGAGCCAAGCCCTCCTGTCGGGGTCGCCTCCCTGCCCCCAGCTCCTCAGGGGTCTGCGGGCAGCTTGTCCACACAGGCTGTAGCCTGTCCCCCTTGGTCGCCTCCATGGCCACATCTCCTGGCTGCTTCCCTGCAAGGTGACCTTGGAGAGGGCTCCCACACCAGAAGTGTTTTCTGGAACGTCACGTGAACAGTGGAGGCTTTGGGGACACTGGGGGTGGCAGGCACCCCAGCGGGGGTAGGGCGGGCCGGGCTGTTGAAACGGCACTGTGCAGGGCGCCCGGGGAGGACTGCACGCAACCAGGGGTGCTGTCCGTCCCCTGCCCCCGGGGTCCGGGCAGAGCGCGTCTCTTCCTCAAGCAGGGTCTGACCACAGGGCGGAATTGTTTCTGGGGCACAAATGGGAAGTCGGTTGGCTCCATTTCGCTAAGTGGGTCTAATTATTTAAGCCCCAACGAAGGTTCCGGTGACAGCTAAAATGAGGGTGCTCTTCGCTGCCCCATGTGAGGGGCCCAACTGGCACCCTGGTGGCCCAAATGAGTTAGTGTAACAACGACTCACCAGCCCTGGGGGCCGGGGAGACAGAGGCGACTAGGACTGTGACCTGGGAGCCACCGGCCTGGATTGAGGCGTTCAGATACCTCTGCCACCAAATCCGACTTTATCCGATGGCATTCGCCAGTGTCCAGTGTCCTGAGAGACCGGAGAAGCCAGAGGGTCAGGGCTCCAGAGACGAGGCCCCTGAAGCGCTGGCCATCGGCTCACAGGAGGCAGCCCTGGGTTTCGGTTGGGAACCAAGGCTGCGGAGGTCGGGTGAGGGCGGCTGGGCTCCAGGGTGGGGGCCCTGAGGCCGGTGTCGGCGGCCAGGGCAGACCCGCCCGCGGGAGCCTGGGCGTGATGAGTACAGTGACCACTCGAAACGAGTAAGAGAGTCACTGAGAGGCAGGCAGAGTCTTCGAGTGCCGCCGGCGTCTCTCACACGCAGAAAGGAGTTGGTGTCATTCCCGGTTGGGCTGCCGATGGGCGCTACCCGGTGACATCGTGAACCGACATCAGCTTTTCTGCCTTGCAGCTGGGTACTGAAATCCTAAATTATGATTTACCCTGAAGCTGTCTGTCCTGAGTCCAGTTGCTGACGACCGGATTATGGGAACATTATGAAGAGTTTTATTTTTGTACAATTTGAAACGGACGTGAAAGTCTGCGCTGCAGACACGGTGTGTGCGTGTGTGTGCGTGTGTGTGCGTGTGTGCATGCATGTGTGTGCACTTGCTTCTGCATGGCCACAGTAACGATTTTTACAAAAGTACGGTGGTGGCGGTGGGGAAGGGGGTGCTGGTAGCTGTTGGGATCTTCGGGGGCCCCGTTATGACTCCTTTTATCCCACCAGGTTCTGACCACATGAGAAACACAACAAAGAAAGGCCGCCGAAAGAGGCGCACGCAGGAGCCCTCCCCCTGGTAGAAGACAGAGGGCACAGTGCAGCCCCCAGTGTGGGAGCCCCCTGAGCTGACAGTGTTGGGGGAGATGCCCATCCCACCCAGGGCCCCCCAGGCGGGACCTGAGAGGACAGAGGGGCACATGGGCTTTGTCAGGAGCAGTCTCAGTTTTTTCTTCCAAATTTCCAACCAGATGGGTCCCCTCCACCACTGGGGGGGAGAACGGGAGGGTCATGAATGCCCCTGCACCGGGCGGTGGCCCCCAGGTGCTGTGGCCCCCAGGTACCCGCATCATAAAGACCAGAAGTGGCCATCTGTCCTGCGCTACAGGGGGGAGGCTGCTGTGCTCAGAGGGCTGCTAACCTGCCGGCGCCGCATGGCTGCGCGGTGGTGACACAGGCGTTTACACCCAGGGTCTCCGAGGCTCAGTCTTCTCCCGGGATGAGGTGTTTGAACCTGGAAACTGCACAGAACCACGATCCCAGAGTGTGGTCCAGGGACTCCTGGGAACCCCCACGCCCTCCTGGGGGCCTTTGGAGTCAAAGTCACACTCATCAGGACGCCGAGATGGTATTGCCTCCTCCACTCGCCCCTCTCGTGGGTGTGTGGCGGTTTCCCCAAGTCACGTGACACGTAGGGTCACAACTGGCTGAGTGAGGCAGCGGCTGAGCCGCCTTCCACAGGAGCCAGGGGTTAGACAGATTTGCAGCAGTTGTGAAATAATGCCTCTCTTGTCACTAATTTTTTGTTTTATAAAATAGTTACTTTATTAAAACCTTTCTATTAACATATAATAAGCTTATTATTGCTAATGAGATAATAAGTAGTTCCGATTTTTCTCAGCTTTAACTTCTCATACGATCAGTCGGACGGATCGAAATCAGAGCTCGCGGCGGCCCTCAGCAATGTCAAGAACATAGAGCGTTCCGGAGACCACAGGCCAGAGAACCGCCGCATTGACCTTCGTGCGGGGCGGGGTGCGCGGGGCCTCTGGACCCCTCTCCAGCTCGGTCCTCCACAGCCACCAGCTGGCCGCCAGCAGAGTCAGAAGCGGGGTTTTGGGGCGAGGCGAAGGGGCGCATCCGGAGCACCACGCGGCAGGTGTGTCTCAGGAAAGCACTGGAAAATCCCAACAAAGACAACCTCTTCTTCTTTTCTCTTAGAAAATGTTTCCGAGCTCTTGCGAAGACCGGCCCTAGCCAGGGAACTCCGAACGCAAGCCTGAGCTGGAAATGCCACTTGCCCCTTTTCCTCTGCCTGTAACCGGTGAGAATTTTAGCTTTTCGAGCTTTGTTCGCTCTGGCCTGGAAGGACCTCGCCGCCTTGGGGGCTGCCGGGGAAAACCAGCCCCTTGGGAGGAAGGCCACATGTCCCCGGAAGACAAGGAGGAGGCGCGGCTGTGGTTCGGTCTCGGCGAAGACACAGCCCCGCGGGCGCTGTAAGTGACCAGCCTCCCCATGGCGTCAGGGGGCCTGGGAGGAGCGATGTTACTGCACCGGCGATGGGACTTCGAGCAGCTCAGAAAACCACACCCACCGAACGGGGCTCCGCCCACTGGCCAAGCCAACGGCCGCTTGGAGCATCGCCATGCAACCAGCGTTAGCGCTGCCGGTGCCTCGGGGGTCAGCCGCCTGTTTCACGGGGGCATGGAGAGAGGGAGAGCGCCCGCCCACCCCAAGGCCTCCCCGCTTAGGGTGGGTTCTCAGAGAGCCTGGTGCTCCGAGCCTGCGGCCAGCAGACGCGTGTCCCCTGGATGCAGGGTCCCAGCAAGGCCGCTCTCCATGCTCACAGACTCGGCCCTCCGCCCCGGTGGGGGGCTCCCCTCCATCACGGCACGTTGCCCGCATGTTCAGCCCCCTTGCCTGAGCCCACGCCCTCTCACTCGCCTGGGAGATGCTTGAACGGCGTCTCCCTTACTCTGTCCCCCAGCACTGGCCGTGGGTTCTCGGCACGCAGGGCATGTTGCACTCAGGTTAGTGGACTGAGTGAGCACAGACGTTGACGCGGAAGCAAGCGACTTGGCGAGGGGCTGGGAGCTGTTGGCCGCGTCCACGGCGCAGGGAGGCGTGATGAACGCACGGGCCCCGATCGTAAACACCGAGAACTTCTGAGCCTGTCTGAGAGACAGTTTCCCTCCGCCACAGATGGCGTACAGTCGTCCCCCCATTTGTGGGGACACTGTCCAAAACCCCCACGGGTGCTGAAACTGCGGCGAGCCCCCAACCTGAGGAAGACCGTGTCTTTCCTCTACACACACACCTGTGATGATGCTTGATCTGTGACTTAGGCACTAATCCGTGATTAAGAGATCAACACCAACGATAATGGAACGGAACAACAATAACACTCCATGGTAATAAATGCTGCACGACTGTGGCATTACTGAGTAAAATCAGGGTGAC
Source organism: Glossophaga mutica (assembly GCA_039655065.1). Lineage (NCBI taxonomy): Eukaryota > Metazoa > Chordata > Mammalia > Chiroptera > Phyllostomidae > Glossophaga > Glossophaga mutica. The sequence continues at coordinate 2,180,392 of CM077307.1, forward strand.
ATCGACCCGAGCACTGAGACGCCGTGACAGTCGATCTGATCACCGAGCAGCTGCTCAGTGCCGATGGGCGGGACCGTCTGCGGTGTGGGGATGCTGGACAGAGGGACGGGCCACGTCGTTGACTCGAAACCACGGAACCGCAGGAGAGTGCGTGACGCCGCTCAGAACAGCGTGCCATTTAAAACGTGTGAAGCGTTGATTTCTGGAATTTTCGGATGGCCGTAGACCTCAGGTAAGGAAGACCATGGCAAGTGGAGCTGCAGGCAAAGGGGGCTGTGGTCCCCCGCGGTCCCGTCAGTTCCATCAAAACTTGGAGAACAGAGGAGACTGTCCTCAGGGTTGGGCTGTTCGCTGGCCAAGGGCACCAGCCAAAGGCCAGAGGCTGGCATCCACCGCAGGCCCTTCCAGACCGGAGCCCCAGGACTTTGTGCCCTGGCCCCACTCCCTGGGCACCTGCAGGCGGCCAGAGCCTCCGGGCCCGCGGGGCTGACAGCCAGCCAAGGGAGGTCCCTGAGCCGAAGTGCGGGGTCTTGGCGGAGTAAACGGACAGGCGGTGGCACCGCCGCAGCGCGAGCGTTGCGAGCTGTTAATGGAACCACAGAGGGGACCGGCTCACTGGGCCTTGGGGAGACGTCTCCCCGGCCCAGGCATCGGCGGAGGCCGCCCTGGCCACCCTGCGGGCGCACGCCCAGTCTCCGAGACCACGGGTGGGGGCGCGGGGCAAGTTAAAACCCTCCCAATCCACGGCTTCTCCCGACGCATCTCCCTGAGCAAGCGCTTCTCCAACCTGTCGTCTCCTGACTTCCAAGAACGAGAGAGAGGAGCGGAGCGAGAAGGCGCACGCCGGCAGGCCAGGCGCGGCCGGGGGCGGGCGCTCGTCGCCTTGCGGCGCTGCCTCTGACGGAGGGAGCTCCCAGGCTGCAGTCTTCCCTGCAGCAGCCGTTGGCCCGAAAGTTGCATTTCGTGCTAGAGCTCCATCTGCCAGGGCCGGGACGGTTCTGATGGTGATGAGAGTACATGCAAGTGCTGAGTGGGTGATATCGAACGCAGCAAAGTAGGTCAGTGTTGTCTGGAGTAATGAACTTGCGCTTAATCAACATGTCATAAGCAAAATTCTCTGGGAGAGCACAGCGAGTTATTGCTGCTGCACTTGGTTATTTGACTACTTAATCTTCTAAGATGTGCACATAATAAAATAATTTTGCACATGGTTAGGGCTAATTTTTCGACAGTTGCGCAAGTGTATTTAACAGTATGTTAATAAATGCATCAGGCTGTACTAGGGGAGGTGCTTTCAACTTTGCACCCGGTGGCATTGGCCACCCCCCCCCCGTGTCCTCACACCCAGGTGCACCGTGGCGTTCCGAGGAAGCCAGTGGAATTGAGCGTGGGAGTGGGCCTGCACCCACGTCACCACCTGTCCCCGGGATGAGGAAGGGCTCTTGCTGGTATTGGGTGGCTGCTCCCTGATGCACAACCACCTTCAAAAATTCGGACGTAGCCCGCCGACCCGGGGAAGAGCTGCAGGGTGTCCTGTCCTGTGAAGGGGGCCGTTCCGCGCCCTCATCAGGGTCCCTGGAAGCCGTGAAACCTCAGAGCACCAGTCTGAGCAGGGCAGGGAGGAGGCGGAGCCAGGGTCCCCCTGACTGAGCGCTTGCGCCTGAGTCCCAGAGCTGTGTCCCCAGGCCACGTGCCTCCGGGGAGGGCACCGGCCGGGCTGCGGCCGTGGGAAGCGTGAGAGCTGTCCGTATGTGGCTCGGGTGAGCGTCTCCAGTCAACGCGGGTCCCCTCGATTGTTGTTATTGTCATCGGCATCGTGGCCGTCGTCACCATGGTTGTCCGCAGCCACACCGCCTCCATCGTCATCATCGTCATCGTCCTCATCGTCATCATCGTCACTGAGGTCAGAGAGGAGGCACCTCCCCATCGAAGGTGCGTTTGACCCACGGAACCTGGTGCGTTTTCTTCAGCCAAAGCAAAGCCACCGGGCGGATCTGCCCCCCGGATGGGCTGAGACCTGGTGCCATTTTGCAGGGTGGGCTCTGCCTTCTGGTGCTGCGGTTTCTCACCCCCTGACAGGTGGGGGACCCCAGGTCTGAGTGTCCTGACTGCAAGCAGAGGCGACCAGCTGACCCGGTCGGGGGACGGGAGCCTGGGGGTGGGCAGTTCAGGCAGCACCCCCGAGCCTGTGCCGAGGCCTGGACCCTGGACTTCGGCCAGCACCGCCTAACGGTCCCAGGCCCCATGATGGACGGGGCCGGAACCACGCTCGCCCTGTGCCTGCGGCTCTGCTCTCCCCGTGACAGTGACCTTCACGGTTTAATCAGCCGGTGGCAGAGCGCCAGACTGCTCCGGAGTACAGCATAATGTCAGATCAGTTTCAGGAGTTTTCTGGGTGTTTTTATCTCTGCAGCGAGGCCGTAACGACCCTTGCAGCAGCTGGCTGGGCTGCGGAGCTGCTGCTTCGAGCAGCTCGTTAGGGTGTAATGGCATTTCTGAGAGCAGACGCTCACCAGAGCAGCAGGCAGCAGCCGGCGCAGCCGCCGCCCGGTGCCCGTCCCCGTCAACGGCCTTGCTGGCGCACAGTGGCTGGGGACCGCTCTGCACAGCCCGCTCCGGGGCCACCGGAGAGGGGCTGTGGGCGGGGACCAACGGAGGAGCCCAGCGGTGGCGGCGGGGGGGGCGGGTCAGGGTGACTTACAGCCCCCTCCCCAATTCAGATTGGAGCATAAATCTGCCCCCGGTGTGGCTGGTGTATTTCTCAGGATGCAGGTTTTAGGGAGAAGTGGTCTCGGGAGGGAGGTGATTCCTCCTTTCTCTGTGCACCTCATCTGTGAACCGTCTCGTGGCCTCAGAGAACTTAACCCTTTAGAGCCCCCCACTCTCTTTACTAGTGCAATCAGTGTACCTGAGTGTTCTCACAGCCTCAGTGTGCGACAAACAGCCCCGCACGGTTCGATGATGCTTCCCGACTCCGTGGGTGGCTGGGCTCCCCGGGTGGGATCTGTCTGGTATCTGTCGTGGTCAAATTCACAGCGTGGCTGTGTCTAGAGCCACGCAAAGGCTGGCTGGGTTGGCTGGTCCCTTCCATCTCGGGCCCCGGGCGGGGATGCCCGGTTAGGCCACCCTGCCCCACGTGCCGGTCCGGGAGCTGGCCTGGGCGTCCGCACAGCAGGAGCATCGCGGAGCCGTTAACTTCCACAGAGCAGGCGGCCTTCCCAAGACCGAGCATCCTCAGGTGGCGGAGACAGACAACCGTGTCCAAAGGCCCTGGGAGTCGCCGAACCCATGCTGCTGTTGTGCTGGACACGCGGTCGCCGAGTCCACTCGGAGTCACGTTCGGGGGCTGGGCCCGCATCTGTCTGTGGGAAGAGCGGCAGAGAATCTGGGGCCATCTCTAATCCTCCTCCAGCTGAGAAAATGACATTTAGATCCACGGGCCCCCAGAGGAGCTGAATGAGGAGGAATATGTAAACATCTTGCCGAGCGCCTGGAACAACAGACAGGCAATAAAAACCTGCTCGGTCCTGCTTCTGCCCCGTCCCCTCCCCCAGGCCCAGGGAGGGAGGCCGTCCACAGCCTCGGCTGAGAGACGCCGGTCCCAGAGTCCCCACCCTCCGGCCCAGGGGTGGGCACAGCTGACCACCAGGGCTTCAGATTCCGATCGCTGTCCCCGGCCCTGGGTGCACCTTGAGAACCACTGATGGCTGTCCTGAGCCTCGGGGTTCGAACTCGGCTGTTTGATTGGACAGGGGAGCACCGGGTTCCGCGATGCTCACGTGCACCCACAAAGACAGTGCCAGGAAAGGTGGCGGATGACCTTCCCCCAAATCCACCTGGCTCGATGTTCAGGTCAGCCCCGGGCAGGCCGAACAGGGGTCCCCGGAGTTGGGAGTCCGGAAAAGTGCCTTTGATGAGCAGCGGTCACGCATTCCCATGAGGCCCTGGGCAGGGAAGAGGAGACACTCGAGGGGAACAGCCCTGCGGGGACAACGATGGGGACCCCAAGCCAATCCCAGCTGGGCCGCTGTTTATGGTCGGCCGGGGACACCGGGACTCTCCGGTGCCCAGGAGCCGCTGGAGGACTGTGACAAGGTCCTGCCAAGGTGGGCGGGTGGGACCCGGCACCCTGTCTCCTTCAGGGGGCCCCGCAGGAACGCCCCATCTCCCCAGGTGCGGCGCCCGTGTCACACAAAGGACACGGTTCCAGGAGACCCTGCCGGAGCAAACAGCCCCACTCGGCTCCCGGCACGTCCGGGACCGGAGTGACGGGTGTGAACGCCTGGCTCTGGACGGAAACTGCTGAGCACGGGCGAATGTGCCCGGGCCGGGAGGGCGTCTGCTGAGTCGTGTTATTCCTGGGTAATGGGGTTACGGGTGGTTGACTCCCCTCGGTCAGTGTCTGTTCTGAAGCCCACGCAGTCTTCAGGGTGGGTGAGCTCCCCCTTTCTAGGCAGCCCCAAGCAGTTAACCCTCTCGCTCCTGGGGCCGGTGGAGCTTCTCCGGAAGTCTGAGCTCCGCCTCCCCGCCCCAGCTGCAATCTCCCGCCTGCTGGGCCTGGGAAGGGGGTGAAGATGGGGTCAGAACCCAGGGCGAAGATGGATCCGCTAGGCTGCACGAGGCAACCTCCTCCCTGGCAGCCGAGAGCCAGGGAAGGGTGCGGGGCTGCTGCTGGTGGCTCTGGTGTGCCGGCGCACCCCGGCGGGGACGTTTGCGTCACAGGCGGGAGCAGGGTGTGGGGAGCCAGTCCCCCCAGACGAAATGCCCCGCTGCCCAGGAATGCCTGGATCCCAGACATGGCGGAGCCGTCGATTTATTAGGGGGAGCATCAAACAGGAACTAGGGGAGGCGGCCCTCCTCTGGGACCTTCCACCTCCTGACGAGTTTCCGGGCTGCCTTCTCGCTCTCCAGGGACAAGCAAGCCCTCGGCCCCCGGGACCGTCCCCCGGGCACCAGACGAGGTCATCGGAGGCCGATGAGGGCCCAGGGAGGCGACGCGATACGAGGCGCCTCCAGCACGCACAGCAGGGCGCGGACGGCACCGTCGAACGTTTGCGCGGAAGCCGACGGGACTCTCCAGCAGGGACTCTGGTGCACAGTCTCACGCATTCACCCCCTTTAAATACCAGACATGGGAGAAGACAGGGCTTTGTGGGTGCTGGCTGTCGGTGCTGTCAGCGGCTAACTCGTCACCAGCCGTGTGGCCGACCCCTGGTCCCCGCCTTGGACCGTCGGCCGGCATGCAAACCAGTTGTATTGGTGCCTGGGCAGCCGTGATGTGTCAGAGTCCGGCGACTTCAACGACGAGAGGCCCTCCCTCCGGATGCGAGCCCCAGGGGTGGGCGGCTGGTCCCCCCGAGGCCTCTCTCCTTGGTGCCTGGACGGCCGCCTCCTCCCTGTGTCCTCGAGTGGCCGTCCCTCCGTGTACATTCATGCCCTCCTCTCCTCACATGGACCCCGGCCAGACTGGGCTAGGGCCACCCTAGTGACCTCATGTGAACTTGGTTGTCTCTATAAGGGCCTTATCTCCAGATAGAGGCCGGTCCTGAGGTCCTGGGGGTCAGGATTTCAATGTAAGAATCGGGGGTCAGGGTGCAGAGCTCAGCCCGCAGCTCCAGCAAGGGCCAGGCCCAGCCGGGGCCGGGGTGTGGGGCGGTCTGTGCAAAGACCCTCCTCTCCGTCCTGCCACAGCCGTCAGCTCCGCTGAGGGGGCAGAGGGCAGAGGAGCGGGAGGTGGGCCTCTGACCTGGCTGAGGGGTGGGCTTCGGCAGACGCAGCGCCTTCCCTGGCCGTGGGGCTGAAACGCCAGCGTCACTTACTTACCTGAATGCCCCAGACACCTTTGTCCACAGGCGTTTCTCCTCGGGATGGCTCAGCCCACTCCCTGAACCACAGGGGCCGGGACATTCCTCCCTCCGGTCACTGTCTGGCAGGGGGGTCTGGCCCAGGTGTGGAAAGGAGGGACCCCTGTCACCTGACTTGCTGGGTGGCCGCTCTGTCATTCCTACTTAAACTGTGGGCTTCCTGGAAAGGTTTACTTTCTCCACAGGTTTCTCCGACTTGTGTTCCTTCTGTATGGTTTTGAGACTTGATGTGGCAAATGGCAGAACGATGTAGGGATCGAGACTACGGACACTGGAGCCAGAGAGCCAGGTTCAAATCCCGGCTCTGCCACTTTCTGGCTGTGTGGCTTCGGGCAAGTGACTGAACATCTCCGTGCTTCACTTTCTTCAGCCATGAAACAGAGGAGAAGAGTAACCCCATCAGGCCGCTAAAAACTGCGGAGACCTGAGACGCCAGCAGCCCTGTGACGTCACTCTCAGCGCCTCGGCAGGACGTTTGTCCTTAGCAATCCCCGAGCAGGAAGAGGCGGCTGTCCCCAGTCAGTTGCCGAACCGTTAGCTTCAGCAACATTCTGAGAACGCACTAGCTGGACGATGTTTGAATAGGACCCACCTATTCATCAAAAGCTGCTTATTCATCAAACGCTGGCCCGAGGCCCTGGCCTGGCCGGAGGCCCTGGCCTGGCCGGGCCCACCAGGCCTGAGCATCCGGGTCAGCTCGACCGATGCCTGGAGATCCCCCACACGCCACGGAACCCCAGCCTCCGAACCCGCTGCGACGCTGGACCTTCCGCGCCTTTGATTTCTCTCTTCTAGTCCTCGGTCCTGCGCGCTCAGTGCTGTGGGACCGACGGGCCATCCCCTCATCCATGTGCTGCGGATGGGGCTCGCCGCTCCCGCAGCGGCCTCCCCCGACCCCGTCCATCAGCACAGTCCCTCCCCGTTCTGCATTCGGCTGTCCACGGGGAGGTGGACCCCACCCACGGCCATCTCGGGATGGGGGCGGCAGGACTTCTGGAGCGCAGGCCCCCTCCCCAGCTCTTCGAGACTTGGGCACGCTCCTCCCCCCGTTGATGACCCTGCAGCGGGCCGGCCCGGGGGAGCCAGGGCATTTCCCTTCCCCCGCTTCCACGGGGCTGGACCGGTGAGCCCCCGTGCCAGCGGGAGGTGACCGTCACCTCCCGCGGTGCCTTCTGGGGACAGGGTCACAGGCAGGACCCGCTTGAAAAGGGAGGCGTGCAAGGGTCCGGACTGTGCTTTTCTTCCGTTTTCTGATGGTTTGCACGTGGACGCCAGCTCCTTCGGGTGAAGGGCGACCCAAGGACATTCCGTGAGAGGTGACGGGGCGTGAAAACAAAACGCCGCAGGTGCGCACCGAGCCTTCTGACACCTTGGCATTTCCTGTGTTTGACAACAGCATCGATTTTTGTCTCTGCCGCCGTTTGAGGCTTTCAGATCTGACCTGCTCTGGAGGAAGTTGGAGCAGGGACCGGGGAGGCGGAGAGGGCCCCACAATCCTCGCAGCCGAAAGCGGGTCACGGAGGGAGGGAGGGAGGGGCGGAGGGCAGCGAGCGGGGAGGGATGGACGGCAGCGGGGGGTGGGGGCGATGGCAGCAGGCCCCAAGGCTCCCCCTCTCAGAGGCCACTGTTTCTGGCCCCCCGCTCAGGGGCAGAGGGGCGAGCGGAGGCCTCTCTCTCTCTCTCAGTGACCCCAGCTCCACTCGGGGTGGAATCGGAGACAGCTCTTCAGAGCCGTGGGCTTAGTGTTCTCTCTCTCTTTTTAAGCGCATGCCACGAAATGGCCTTTTCCCCTCTGAAATGGGTTTGTTGGAATGATATCACCCCTTCCCCACCTTTCCACGCCCTTCCCACGCCCTTCCCTGGTACGAAAGCCCTCGAACTTCTTTGGAAATTGGTTCCCAAAGTAGGACAGGCCGCCGTGTTCACGAGCCACAGGGAGGGCAGAGATGGCAGCTCCAGCTCGACATGCCAGACCCCGGAACCCTTGTGATTTCCATCCTGATGGGGTGCGCCGGGGAGCTTCCTCCCTCCCCCGCCCGGAGGCCGCCGGGAGGGGACCCTCTGAGGCCACGCTGGGTGCCCCCCGGGCTCCCAGCTGCGCGGAGGCCATGTCCAGCTCGTTTTTCCGGGAAACTGGAAGTGAGCGCAAGACCTCTTGGCATATTGCCACTAATTTGAAATTTATGATGATTCAGACAGAGAGGGGTGAAGGTGGGTGGGAGGTTTGCCGGAACACATTCATCACTCGAACAAGATTGCGGGGAGGAGGGGTAAGTCCCCGGGGCTGGCAGCGTGTCCGCCAGGACGGGAGGGACACACCGTTCATTTTATCTGTGATTGATTTGCCAATTACCAGCCCGCCTCGCCCGGCTCTCGGCCAGACCCGCCGTCGGCTGGGAGCAGCGCGGTGCTTCGTTCTCGGAGTTGTTTGCTGACCTCGGAGGGCAGTACTTTTTTATCTAAGCAAGCACCGAAGGGGAAACATTTCATCTTGGTGATTCGTGTTATCGGATGAACCCGTCTCCGCGTCTTTTAAAACGTTCTACGGCGCAGAACGCGCGCTCGTCTAGTTCATTGGTTCCTAATCGGGAGCAGTTTTGCCTCCGCGCCCAAAAGACATTTGGCGACATTGGGAGATAGTTCTGGTTGTTGTGAATTGGGGTGGGGGGAGTAGGCGCTAATGGCATCCGGTGGGGAGAGGCAGCCCCCCCCCAGCCTAGTGGCTTCTGCCCCCAAGGCCAGCAGCGCTGAAGCTGGGCGTCCCTGACCCCGGGAGCCGCTGCTTCCCGGTTGACCCGGGCGAGGCACCCGGCTGTGAGCCTGTGTGCTGGGGCTCCACGCTGTTCGCCGCCATTCCTGAAGGACTTGGACATCTCTGCTTCCCACCATCACGTCAGACTCAAGGGGACCCACAGCCCATGCATCCCCGAGCGTTTATATGCGGACAGGCTTGAGGAAGGAAAGGAGGCCCCACGTCCACCACCCGTGGGTCCCCGGGGCCGGGAAGCATCGCATCCGGGCCGCCAGGTGGCTCCCCTGGGAACGGCACCTGAGAGCCCACCACACCCCTTGCTGCCGCCCAGACCCGGGCTGGGGCCGCTGCCAGCAGGAGCTGGTGCGGAGCGAGGGTCCGAGCCAGGCAAGAAGGGCCCGATAGGATGGAGGAGCTGAAAGAGACCTCATGTGGGGCCGGGCCCGGCCCGGAGCATGCGATTTAGGTTTCCGAGGGATCCGTCAGGCTGCTGGGGTGGGACTGACGCAGCGGGAGGCACTGCGGTGGCCCAGGGGGCGGCAGCGGCTTGGGACAGAGTGCGTGCGGGAGAGGGGCGGACGAGGCTGGTGCAGACTGGGTCCACGTCAGGGCCGCTCTGAGCAAACACTCCGTAGTTACCCGTCGCTGCGCGGAGAGCGGCACGCAAACCTACGCACGCGGCTGGAGGGGCTGCGGGACCGGAGCCCGAGCGGCATCGACCACCTGACCCCGTGTCTCCCTGGCGCGGCCTCCCAGCGCCCACCGCCCCACCCACTTCCCGAGTTCCAGCGCCGCGGAGCAGGCGTGCCGGGTCCCAAATCTGTGCCCTGGAACCAGTCCCCGCGTGCTCCCCGGCAGACAGACGGTGCCTTTGCTCAGCGTCACGAGAGAAGCGTGCCGACGTTGCGCTGGCAGGAGCGTGCCCACTCTGGTGCTGCGGCGTCCGAGCCGCCGAGCTCTCCCATTGCGGCGCCGCTGCTGCGCTGGGTGGGGGCCGGCCGTCCCCCGGCGGCTGCCACACCGCCCTGCGCATGCGCCTGCGGTCTGTGCGCCCCGGGATGGAATTTCCGGGCCCTCGGGGATGCGCGCAGCCAAGCTCAGCCGCTACCACCAGGCGGTCCCCTGGGTGGATGGACTGTTTCTTTTCCCGGCCATCAGGGTGCGGGGGTTTCAGCCCGTCCCCACCTGGTGTTGTCAGAGTTTTTTTGTTTTTGTCTTTAAATTTTAGCTATTCTGGTCGGATTGTGGAGCCGTCCGCTTGGGACTTCAGTTTCCGTTCCCTTGATGATTGATGAGCTTGAGCATCTTTTCGTGTTTAAAGGGCCAATTTGGAAACTCTCGTCTGCAAAGAGCGTTTGCAGACCATCTGCCCGCCTTCCATTCCACTGTCCGCCTCGGTGCTTAACTCGTGGGTGTTTATTTCCAAGTTCCATAATGGCCTGATGATTTACTTTTATAGTTTCAAGTTTGCTGCCAAAATTCTGTATCTTGTTCTCAAATGTTCCTGAAGGTATTAATCACTGTTACTTGAAGGTGCATGTCTGAAACCCCAGCCTCCGTGAGTCGCTGTGGGTTTGCTTCTGTTGTCTGTTTTTCTCTTGGTTTTCCTTTCCTCCCTGCCCTTCCTTAGGCCCTGGGACAGCGGAAGCCAGGTGTGGTTCGCAGGGCCCCCCTCGTGGGGTGGGGGGCTGTGGACGTTCGTTTTATCTCCCTGACACGGTGGAGATACTCAGGGTGATGCTGAGTGACTCGGCTTCTTCACCCCGTTTTCCTCCTGCCTTTTCAGGGCTCGGCCACCCCAGCAGCAGGCGCCTCCCCAGGAAAGACGGCCCCTCACTGGCTGTCCATCCCTCTTCTCTTCCCCCTGGAGTGTGGGGACATCACCTGGCCCAGTTTGAAGTTCTGTGCTTTGAAGTTTCAGGTGTACGTCTCTGCTGTCTCTCTTGCGCCCTCCTCCCTGGTTTGCAGGGGGCTGGGGAGAGGCTGGTGGTCTATTTCTGGTTTGCTCTCGTTCCCGGCGACAGCCGTTCCTGGGCCCTGCCTTGACAACCACGTGTCTCCTGGAACGCGCGCATCCTCCTGACAGCTCTGAGCGCCTGTCAGGCACCGGGCCCTGCGGGGCCGGAATCGGCGCTGCCCGGCATCTCCGCCAGCTCGCGTCCACTAAGCAGATGCTTCGTGCACAGGCGCCGTTCCGAGCACTTGGCTCCGTCCCCAAGCTGGCCTTCCCTCTGGAACCATCCGCACGTCCCAGCCGCCTCGGGTGCCTTCAAACAGATGTTTGATTTAAAGTTATTTTTTCCTGAGTTTTTCTACACAAAAGAAATGCTCTCTGCGAAATTCTCTAGACGAAAGTTGTTCTGCACCAAGCAGCCTGTGCAAACCCGGCTTGTCTGCTGTGGCCAGCTGCGTCACATCTGCCTGCCCCGACAGGAGAGCCAGCAAGACACCCCGAGAGACCGCGTGGCAGAGGCGGAGAGCCGCTCCCTCAGGGACGACTCCGAGGTCTGTGGCCTGAGAAATCGGCAGGGTGGGTGGAAACGATGTCTCCGGGGGACGGGGAAGCTGGGAGAGATGAGGAGACCAGGTTCACTGTGCGGAGTCTGTGGCGTTAGACTGCGCTGCTTGAGCATTTGGGTGCATCCATCGGGAGTCTGGGGGAACGAATCCAGCCGAGGGTCCGGTGCAGAGTCGCTGAGCAGGCAGCAGCGTCCGTGCGTCTGGGCTTTGGGGGACGGTCTCTGAGCACGTGAGCTCGGAGGCCGAGGCCTGTCGGTGCTAGGGCTTCGGGAACGCTTAGGCACGGCGCGATGCACGCCGCCAGAGAGTGATGCGGGTGCTCCGGCCGGAAAGGGGCTCTGTGGGGTCAGAGTCCCCGAAGCCTCCCCTCCACCCCAGGCCTTGGCCCCGATGGGGATGCCGCTCCAGGACACCCGGCCTTGTGGTTGGCACTGCCGGAGTGACCAGCACTGACGCCGTTGACAGCACCCCACCCCTGCTGACCTGGGACCCCAAGTTTACAGCCACCGCCACGGCCAGGGTCCTCACGCAGTCCTTGCCGTCCATCCCAGCTCCCAGGGCCAGGTCGGGGAGGACACCTGGCCGCAGGGGCCCAGGTGACAGGAGCCCCAGCGTTGCCAGCCTTCCCGATGGGCGGCGACCCGGGTGTCCGTCACGGCCCGCGTGGGCGGGGAACGCCCCACAGGCAGCACTGCGGTGGCAGGCAGGCCCAGGGGGAATGGCGGGTGCTTCCCACCGCCCGGCCAACCCGGAAACCGCCGTCCCTCCTCTCGCCAGCGAAAATGAACTTTCAGGTTTTAATCAGAAAACGTAGACATTAAAATTTAGCGGGAAGATTCTGATTTACGGAGCTGTGTGGGTGCTGGGGTCCCTGGAGAGCTGGAGGCTTATGGTGTCTCCTGAGCGCCAGCACTTAACTTTGGAGCATTCGTCACGGGGCAGGGGGCCCCCCGGGCCTGGGAAGGCGGGCGTGGTGGGCCCAGGAATGGCCCCAGGCCCTCGGGGTTCCTCTCTAGTGGGCACGTAAATCGCAGGTAAACAGTGCGAAGACCCAAATGATTGAAAATATCCTAAGAGCGATGAATAAAAAGTACGGAGCGCTGTGAGGCTATACAAGGGAAATATGGACCTGTCCTGGGCCTCCCCACCTGCCCTTCCTTGAGGGCGCGATCGGCCTCCGGCAGGGGCTGTGGCGGGGAGGTGGAAAGGCAGGGACAGCGGGCCATGCAGCGGATGAAGTGGGTACATCCTCTAGGTAAGCAGCAGTTTGGTAGGTCCTGCAAAACCTAGACTCGGGTGTTTGCAACCCGGTGAGCAGGGGGGAGGGGGACACTCGGCAGAGCTCAGGGCGGGGCTCCGCAGCCCCAGGTGCAAACGGAGCGAAGGAACCAGGGGCCCGCGGTCTCTGCTGGCTTCTCAGCAGCCTCGGAGCGAAGCCAAGCCGAGGCTGAGTTACATCTCCCCCTCCTTGCGCCGAAGCCACGGGCTGTCTGTCCCGGCTCCGGGGGGCGAGGTTACACCGTCGGGAGAACCCGACTATCCCCTGGGGGAAGAACTGAAGGGGCGAGGATGAGAAGGCCGCCCAGGCCACAGCCACAGCAGGGATTCGAGGGGACGCCGGGTGGCGGTGCTTCGGTGTGGGTGGCGGAGTGGGGACGTGGAAGGCCACCCCAAAGGTGGCATCGAGTGGCGGACCCTGCAGCCGAGGTGCGTTCTCAGTTACCGGGGGTGTGGGAGACGCTGAGGCTGAAGTGTGAAGTCAAGTCATCCTTCAAACCAAAGGTTGATTTTCTGGGGCATAAAACACCCTGCGTTTGTGTGTCTACCCCGACGCCCGACTTTTTTCAGCCTGGGACGTGTGTTAGTCAGGAGTCTCCCGAGAGCCAGGCCAACAGGACACGAACACACAAAGACAAGGGCTGATCGAAAGGAATGGGCCTGGGGGACGCGGACTCTGAAATCCGGCGGGGAGCTGGCGGGCGGCGTGGGGACTCGGGAGAGAGCCGCAGTCGGAGTCCGGAGGCCGTGGGCTGGGGAGCCGGCAGCTGCTGCTGCGGACGGAGCGCCGGGGTCTGCGGGCAGCATCGCCCTCCTGCTCCCTCCTGTGGGTCTCTGCGGGCCGTCGCCTGACCGGCACAGCCCGGCGCCACAGGAGGACGGTCTGCTTCTCTGAAGTCCATGGACTTCGCGGCGACTCTCCTCCCGAAACACCGGACAGAAGTATCCAGAGTCGCCTCTGCCCACGTGTCTGGGCTCTGAGGCTCCTCTGGCAAGTTGACGCGTGACGGTAACGTCACAGGGCCCCCTGTGAAGCCCTACCTGCAAACACCTTTGGGGGGACGGGCACCTGTGGGTTCCCCGCTGACTCTCGGGGTCCCCTGTGCTCATGCTTTGCTGTGGTTCATGAGCCATTTCCAGAAAATGTGCAACAAAAGCTCTCTCTCCGCCCGAAGAAAATTCCCTGAAAGCTGTCGCTCCCCCATGCAGGAGCTCAACTCAAACAAATGCTTCTGTAAACGGCCAGCCAGCGGTCGGTGGCCTGGGAAGATGTGGCATCCGTCCCCAGGGACCCTCTGGAAGAGAACGAAGCCGTCTGTCCTGCTGGGTGCAGCCAGGGCACCCAGGCGAGGGGCGCGGATGTTCCCGCGAGACCTCTTCTTGATCAAGGACTCGGGGGCACCGGCCCTTCACTTCTCCCACACCAACTGCTGCTGGTTTCATTCAGATAATCTAATTTGAAATCCTGTTTCTGGAACGCAGAGGGCCGCATCCGCCCGGGGAAAACAAAGAGAGTGGAACGGGGGCCCTCGTGGAGATATTCTGGGTGTTTTCAGACACAGAAGTCAACAGTCGGTCCCGTCACGGGGCCTCCGAGCTCCTATTTTGCAGGACCCAGGAACAACGAGCCGGGTGCAAGGACACGCACACACGTTTCACTTCCAGCGATTCTACGGTCTGTGCCGAGACGCACGGCCCCTCCGGACCCCCTGGCCTCCCGCCCTGGACACACCTTCAAACAGCATGGCGAGGGTCGGGTGGCCGAGAGGGGCTTGGCCTGGGGTTGGCCGGTTTGAAGGCGACTAGTGGACCACGCATCTCTTTGTTTCTGGGAGAGCGAGGGACTTCTCTCGGTTCTTTAGAGGTGCCCTTGGAGGAAAGGCGTCCTCCTTCCGCGTGGGTGCTGGGAGCTGGCCAGGTGGGAGGCCGAGGCCCCGGGGAGGGGGGCAGACCCGCCGTGCCCACTCCGGGTCGGGATCTCAGCTGTCAGCGCAGGAATCTGAACACGCAGGCGCCATGGCTGCCCTGAGCTTCGAGGCTGAGTCTTCGGGACACGCCTGGTCTCCTGCGCCGGGCGGCCTGGTGGGGAACCGCCTCGTCGGGCCTCGTCCCCTCTGGTCCAGCCCAGAGACGCCCTCGGCCTCTCCCTCCCCTTCCTCCGCAGCCCAGCATCTTCCGGGCGGTTGCCAGAGGCAGGCCCGGCCACCCCACGGGCCGCACTGGGGACAGGCCTGAGGCTCATCCTGGCTGGGACACTGGACCGGGGCAAGCACTGGCTGTGTGAGCTGCTTCAGGATGCTGTAAGATTCTTAGGATTCTTTTTCTGTGGGGGAACAAAAGACTGAGACGGATTTTTCCATTACCACAGAAATACAAGATCAGATTTTTTAAATTAAATGTACAGATGATGAAATAGAGGAATCGTCGCCCTTGGGACCAAAGTCACCCGCAGACACGGGGCTCGGAGCCGCTCTGCACCCTGCCGCCACCCTGGCCTCTGTCTCTGGGCTCAGGGGAGGGGCCCCCTCCCCCTCCCCCTCCCCCTCCCCGGGCAGCTGGGGGTGTTCTCATTCGGGAAGCCTAACTTCCAACAAAAACCAGCAGAAGGCCTGACCTCGGCCGCGAGCAGGCACCAGCCCCCTGGGGATCAGGGGCGCCCGTCTGCCCCAGGAGAGCACAGTTTTGCGAGGAAAGAAGATGCGTGCGAGTGGCTGTTTGTGAGGGAAATGGGGGCGGGATGTGCGCCTCGGGAAGGCAGCCGTGACGGGGAGCGTGTCTGCTGGGCCGGGCAGCGGAAGGGCGGGGTGGCTGGGCGTCAGAGGGGCGGGCAGGGGCCGGGAAGGCGGCCCCCGGAAGTCGGGCAGAGAGGGGGCCGGTGGGGGGGAGCAGGGTGGACCCATGAGAGATGGGGGTTGAAAGTGGTTTGGAGGCCGAGGGGAGGTTGGACCCTGGGGTGCAGGTGGAAGGAAGTCCCCCCCAGTGGTTTGGGTGGCTCCATCACCAGGCTGCACTGCGCCCCGTGAGGAGGAAGCAGCTGGAGGTGAGACGGGCTCTGGGTGCGGCCCCGTGGCCCGTGCGTGGGTGGGGCCCCGTCGTCCCGCACAGGAGGACGAGCAGCCCCGAGCCAGAGGCCACAGCCGGGCGACTGCCCTCACTCACTGCCCCGCCGCATGCATTCGTTCATCAGCCATGCACGGCGCCCGTGCGACCCGAGTGTATGGGCCTGAGCGCAACGTGACCTGACCGGCAGCCCCCCCACAGGGCTCCCACCCGCGCAGCATGTCTGCTGGGGCACGGGGGGCTTTCCTGTTCGACCACTCGGCTTTTCCTTACATCAGGGACCCAGAATGCACGCCCAGGACTTTGCGTAGATGCGAAACCACAGGTGAGAGAGAGGCTTTATGTACGTTTTGGATTTTCCAGGATGATCTAGACTGTCATTGCCCGCCTCCCTCCCCCCACCCCGCTGTGGGGCATTCGACTGAGGCCCTCACTGTCCCCTGTGGCTGCGCCCTCGCCCCTCACCCTCCGGCCACCCAGTGAGAGTTCCAGAAACAGCTCCGAGGGGTCACAAGCAATCCCAGGTATTTGAAGAAGGAAAGAAACAAGGACAAGGGGCATCCAAAGAGCCCCGAGAGGGTGCTTTGGCTGTGTCCGCTGCACACGGAAGCGGCCTCTCCGGTGTCCCGAGGGTGCTTGGGGACAGTGCATCTCCCGCTGGCCAGGATCGCATCGGGTCCCATGAGGAGCCACGCCCGGCGGTGACCTGGCCTGCTGCAGGAGCTGGGGACACCTGCATGCGAGCCTGAGACCTCTGGTGGAAACTGTGGCCATCGGAGTCCCCACCGCCACCAGGACCTCCTGCTCGGTCTGCTCGCCTGCTCCCCAGGTGTCCCCAGGGTGTCCCCGGGGCCAGCACGTCCAGGCTGGGGGGGGGGGACGCTACTTCCAGACCCCAGGCCCACACAGCTCTGACGTCTTCGGAGGAGACGGCAGCTCACCCCTCCCAACCTCAGAACCACGTCTGGGCTCCAACCCACAAATGTGTCCCGGGAGGCCACGCCTCCTGGCACGGAGCAGGGCCCGGGCACACCCTGGAACAGTGTGACCTGCATCCCCGGCTCACTCCTGTCCTGGCCCAGCCACCAGGGCCTGAGGACACCCGAGGACACGCAGTCTCCCTGGGTGGCGAAATGCTCGTTCACAATAAAACAATGTGAAATCAAATAAAAGAGAGACCCCAAACTGCATCGTTGGGAATTGGGAGAGTGACAGGCGAGTCAGGTTTTCAGAGATGGGTCCCATTCTATCCCCGATGTAACCACAAGCCTGCAACGGGAGAATGACACCGACCTGAGCCTCGGTGGCCCCTTGGCCAGTCCTGACGGTCCCTCTCCCAGTAGGGGGCGCTCGGTCCCCAGACAGGGAGTTAGTGGCTCCCGAGGGCTCCGCCTGCTGGTGCGGGTGTCAGCCCCCTGCCCATCCCAGACACGCAGAAGGGCACAGAGCTGACCTCGGGCATTGGAACATGCACGCGCCCCACACCGCGGTGCCGCCGGTGTCTCCCCAGCGGCTCACCCACGAGCTCTCAGGGTTGTTCCCGGCGAAGACCCAGCAGCGGGGTGCTGCGCCCTGTGTGTGAGTGTGAACGCGTGTGCACATGTGTGCGGGTGTGCACCACGCCCAGCACAGGGGCACGGCGAGGCCGCGGTTCCAGGCGTCCCTTCTCCTCTGACGGCAGGTGGCCCTGGGCTGCTGGACAGACTCCCAGGGTTCGCAAATGAAATCATATCTTAGTTGCCCCAGGAGACGAGTTAACGAATCTCTGCAGCAGGTCTGTATCGACTCAGTAATGACTCGAACGCCACCAGCGCTGGGCCCGGTGGCGGGGCGCAGAGCTCAGCGAGGACCCCAGACCTGCAGGAGAGGGGCCCTCCCTCCCCCCAGAGCCGATGTCCAGGGGCTGCAGTTCGGGGGACACACCCCCCGTCCATTAGCACCTTCACCGCAGCTGGGGGCTTTCACCCCAGCGTCACTTTCCACCAAGAAGATGACGCGTGATGATGTCATTGGATGCCCTCGGCAATCTCTAGTAAAGTCCTAGGCATGGATCTGCTTATGAAACGGTGCGTATCAAATCCCCACTATTTGAATACTCGAGGCAGCCGGTTCGTAGATACCTGCATGTGACCTGTGCCTGCAGGAGCCACCCACCTGCGCCTGGGTAACCCACGTGACCCAGCCAGGTGCACACCGCCAGACAGCACCTGCAGAGCAGGCCCCAGGCGGCCCAGCCAGGCCCTTTCCCGGCCACTTCCTTGTGCAGAACCCAAACACCAGTCCCAACGACATTCCAGTGCTCGTTGTCAGCCTTGGCCACCTGCTCTGTTCCTGCCCGTGTCTTGCTGCGCTGAGCACGGAGGAGAGCAGGTCACTGAGCTGGGTTGTCAAGGGACCTGAGACGTGGTCAGCGGTGTGCTGGGGAGGGGCGGCGGCCTGGGAAGCCAGGCTGGGTCCTTCACGGGCGGTGCCTTCGGGAAGGACTGGATGGAAGGGTCACCCGGGCCGCGCGCTCGGACAATGGGACGAGCTGGTTCACGCGCAGCTGAGATGGAGCAGAAGCTCGGGCTTGGGGCCCGACCGCAGGGATGCTGCCCGGACTCCGCTTACAGGCGGCATGTGCCCCAGACGGACGGCTTCGCCTCTCGGAGCCTCCGCTTCCCCACCGGCAAGCTGGCCCCAGGAACGGGACCCTGAAGCCGGCCTGCGGAGGGCTGGCACCGGTGCGGGCCTGTGGCAGAGAGCTGCTGCGGTAACTCGGCACCCGCCCAGCTTCCCGGCTGGCCCCCCCACCTCCCCCCGAGTCGCCCCTTCCGTTTCGGGACAAGTGGGCCTCATCACAGGGGCCGCTGCCGAGCCACCCGACCGCCCGCCGCCGGTGGGGTGAGTGCTCACCTGACCCGGTCATCCACCTCCGGTCAGGCGAGGTGGCGCTGATGGACACATGCCATGGGTCAGTGTTCCAGTCAACACGGAGAAGGCCAGGGAGAGCCAGGTGTCAGCCCCTTTTCGTTTGGAAGGGGTGGGGGGGCGGCAGGTGTGTTTGCGGGAGAGGCTCGCACTCGCCCCCATTCGCCCTGGCAACGCAGGGTTCTCGGGGACGGGTCGTGCAGCCCAGGGAGGCTGCGGGGCCTCCCTGGTCCTCTGCTGTCGGGACAGTGGCCCCTGAGGGCTGCTGGGAACTCAGCCCCTTCTTAACGAGGGGCCCCAAGCGGCACCCTGACCTCGAGGCAGTAGCCCAGGCCCTCACGAGCACGTGTGACCCCCCAGGGAGCTCTGGACCCCGCCCCCCCGGAGTTGTCTTTCCCACACTCGGAAGACAAGGGCCCCAGATGATAACCCCAGCCACAGCCGTGCGCTCCGAGCTCGTCCTCATTGCCCCAAGAGCGTAACGTCCGTGGGACAGAGGGGCCGTAAAGACTGGTCACAAGCGGTGGCCCCCCAGCCAGCTCACAGGCCCGCCCATCGGGCCCCCTCCCCAGCAAAAGCCGACCAAGGAGCTGGCAGCTGTTCACCCCGTAAACCCCCCCACACGCCCAACTCTCCCCCAACCTGTCCCTCAGCCTTTGTGCCTAACTAGGCTTTGTCCTGGATAAGCCCAGGCTGGGGACAGAAGGACTCTGAGGGAGGACTCTCGGGAGGACACCTGAGCCGAGGCCCTGGGCGGGGAGCCAGGGTGCGTGTGACATGGAAGGCCAGGCCAGGCATGTGGCTTTGCACTCGACGCCACCCAGACCCGCCCCCCCGCAGGCCCTTTACTCTCCTGCGGCCACTGCCTCGGCCTTGTTGTCCACCCCCAGGCTTGTCTGCCTGGTCCCCACTGTTCTCAGCAAGCTTCTCTTCGCCAGAGAGGGGACGGCACCCAGCGGTGTCATAAACACCGCGTCTCAGCTGGCAGAACACCATTCCTTTGAAAGCCTGAGAGCTAAGATTTTTCCAGAGGGCTCGTGGCAGAACCTCTGCAGATCCCCGCGTGCAGACCAGGCGGCAAGAGGGAGGTTCCCCGCGGACGGGGAGAGGGAGTGCGCATGCGGGGCAGCTGGGCTGGTCGGGCCGTGGAGCCGGCGCGGAAACTCCGGTGAAGAAACACCCGTCCCCCGAGACCTCAGAAAGGAGCGAGCGGTCCGACTCTGAAGGCACCTGCAGGCTGACGACGGGCTGAGGAGGGAGCAGGCCGGGTCGGCTCGCTTAGCAAACCTCATGGCGCACAAGCGGGCCGGGTGGCAGGTGTGTGGGCCAGCGCTGGGGGCCCCAGGGGGAGCCGAGAGCCCTGCGGAGCACAGCTGGGCGTCCCTCAGCCCGAGAAGGCGGGATGGTCCGAGCCGCCTCCTGCCTCGGTCGGGCTGGTCTCCGACCCCCACTCCCTGCCTTATTCTTCGTGCCTCCCAGGCTGTGGGGGCTGGTCTCCGTGAGGGGGAAGCCGGAAAAGGCTGCGCAAGGCCAAGGGCGGACCCCCAGCCGCTCAGGCGTTCGTGTAGGATTTGCCTGTCCCCTGCCCAGTGAGGGCTGCGGGCCCCAGGGGCTGGGCCCTGCCCGGGAGGAGTGTGCGAGTGTATTCCCTGGGTGGGGGTCAGGGGTGTGGACAGGTGTGCAGAGGGTCATTTTTTCAGGGACGGTCCAGTCCCGGTCTTGCTTGGGGTCCGTGCACCCGGGAGGCCCCGGAGTGTCCCCGGGGGCAGGGGATTGGCTTCAGGGAGGGGCGCCTGGGTTTCGGCAGTGACGGCCCCCACATTCCCGTGCCCGGGGGTGCCACAATGGCACCGCCCCAGAGAGGGCTGCTTTCGTGGTTTTGGAAGTTCTACCACGTGCCGTCGAAGGAAAACGCCGGAACGCACCGGTCAAGGCCAGCTGCGCTGGGGACGTCCCCTGGGAAGGAGTTTGAGAAGACGCTCAGGCCCAGGCGAGTCCTGCAGGAGAACTCGAGGGGGCGGCGGACCTGCCGCTGGTTCGGGGTCAGCGGATCGACTCGCACGCGGTCGCACCAACGCCGTGGCGGCTTGTACGGTGTTTGGCGAACGTACCGACAAGCGAGGGCGGAAGCGGCTGAGCCAGGCGCGCTCTGCCTGGGGTGGACCCGAGGTCCAACAGCCTCCGGTGCATCTCCAGAGGAGCACTGCAGGGCTGGGCTCCGACTGCCAGGCCGCCGTGGACACCCACCCGCGGGCCCGTGTCTCCGAGGCAGCCCACGTGGGTGCCTGACGGCCTTGGGGCACCCTTTTTAAAAAAATATAGAGTGTATTTTCTCCAGCAGTTTTAGGGTCAAAGAAAATTGAGGGGAAGGCACAGAGGTTTCTCATACCCGGGGGGCTCCCACACACTCAGCACCGCCCCCCCCAGCAAACCCCCGGCAGACGGTACATCTGTCACCGTCGATGAACCTACACCGACTTGTCGTCATCACCCAGGGTCCGTAGGGCACGTTAGGGTCACTCTTGGTGTTGGCTGGTCCATGGGTTTGGACAGAGGTGTAGTGACCTCCCCCCGCCCCCGTAGTGACAGTGTCTGTCGGGCAGAGCAGCTCCCCTCCCTGGGAGTCCTCTGTCCCCTCCCACTCTCCCCACCCCCCCACTAACTCCAGCCACCACTGGCCTTTTCACTGTCTCCATGGTTCTGCTCTTTCCAGGACGCCGCAGAGTCGGAATCGTAACGCCCGCGACCTTTGCAGACCGGCTCCCGCCACTGGGCAACGGGCAGCCAAGGCCGGCCCTCCGTCTGTTTGCAAGACCTCCCGGTGCAGTGCTTTTCGGGGCTGAAGAACGTATCCATCGCCTGGATGGACCGCACAGTCCGGTCACCCGCTCGGCTGCCGGAGGGCGTCTGGGTTGCGTCCGTGTTTCAGCGATTGTGAGCAAAGCCGCCGTCAGCGTCCGTGTGCAGGACTCGTGCGGACGCAGCTTTCAGCTCGTCCATGGAAACGCCAGGGAGCGCGACGGCTGGGCGCCGTGGTGAGAGGACGCCTCGTTCCGCCGACGTCTGCCAGACTGGCTCCCACGGCGGCCCCTCCGTGTCCTCGCCGGCACCGGGCGCTGGCAGCAGCGGCCCGGATCTGGCTGCTGCTCTGAGAGGCGTGTGGTGCCGCCGAGTTGCTGCTTTAACTTTCGTTTCCTTGAAGACTCTGGACGTGAGCGCCTTCCTTGCTGCGGTGTCCGCCGGGGTCTTCGGCCCACGTCTGCGTCGGGGTGCTTCTGTTCGTATCGCTGGGCTCTCCCCGTGTTCGGCGTGGGCTGGAGCCCGGTCCTCTATCGGCTGAGTCGTTCGGGGGTCTTTGCACGGCAAGGCCCCCTCTCGGCTCTGGAAGGAAGGCCTCCACCCGAGGCCCAGGGGCGACCAGGCTGCTGGAAAGGAAGGAACACAGGTTGGTTGCGTGAACCCAACCAACAGGGCCACGGTGTAGGGGCCTAGGGGCCCCGGGTGTCCCCAGGGACGCACGCCCCCGGAGGAAGGTCCGTGAGCACGTGCCGGAGCTTCTCCGCAGGCTCGGGGCTGGCCCAGCTCCCGGAGGCGCTGAAATGAGTCACTCTCAGGAAGGGCTGACACGCAGGTGCCCAGCCAAGCTTCGGGTCGGGGGGCGGGTTCCAGGAATTCTCCCTGCTTCTCCTCAGCAGCCACCTGTCTGGCACCCGGTCAACTTCATCCTTGCCACAAAGCCCTCACTTTCTGAAGGCTGCCGGGGCTTCCTGGGGCTGCAGACGAGGAGCTCGCGCACCCCTAACCCCATCCCACCGGGGCTCTCAGCAGCCTGGAGCACGCGGCCCCTTCCTCCCGAAACCCATCCCTCCCCAGGGCCGGCCCCGCCGCCCTCGATACCCACACCTTCCCCACCGCCGCTGCTGTCTCCTGCTCCGTGTGGCCCAGTCTCCAAAGGCCAGGGCCCCCGGCTTCCAGCTCAGCTCCCTGGTCTCTGCCTCCCCCACCCGACGTTTATCATCCAGCCCCCCGCTGTCAGGAGCCTCACCGGGGGCCCTGCCTGCTCCACGCGGAGCACACCGCCGAGCGCCTCCGGCCCGGACAGGCCCTGTGGTCTGCCCCTCCCCCGGAACCGGCCCTCCTCGGGCCCCCACATGCCCCAGAGTTGGCCCCCCGCCCGAGCACCCTCCGAGCTGCACTCGTTTGTCTGGGGTGTCCCTCCCTCCGATCCACGGCCCTCCGTAAAGCACGCGCTCACGCCCTGAGCCCGCAGAGCAGGACCCAAACCCCAGGGCGGGGCCCCCACAACCTGCCCGTGAGGACTGGTCTCTGCTCCGTCCCCCCCCCCACGCATGCCCCAGCCTGCGAGTCTCAGGCTCTGCGTGGGGAGGGGCCTTTACCACGGATGTGCCCTCTCCTGGGAGGTCCTGCCACCCGCTGCTCGGCTCTGTCCCTCCTCCCAGCTCAGCGACCCTGCTCTCCCCGAGGCTGGTTTCTGCTGCTCTGCCGAGTGTCCCTGCCCGCACAGGCCAGGCGGCCTAAACGCAGGAGGCCAGCTGTCCCCGTGCAGCAGGTGCCCCCCGGGCAGCTCCATCCGGGGCCTCGAGGGAAGGGCCCCCCCTGCCCCGCACCGGGCGGGCTGGTAGCGGCATCACCGCCATCGCTGCCTCTGCCTCCCGGGGCTTCTCTGTCTGTGTCGGAGCCAAACCTCTCCGCCTCGGGCCCCCAAATCCACACGGGATGGCCTTCGGGTCCCCCCTGGGCGATCCAGGACCAGCGCCTCTGCTCAGCTCCTCCTGCCGCGGAAGGTCAGGTTCACGGGCTGGGAAACCGGGCCGCACACCGGTCTTCGGGGCCGCCGCTCGGCGCCCTTCTCCGCCGTGCGTGGGGGTGTCGTAAACAGACGGGAGCCGCTCTCCGGGCGGACGAAGGGAGGGCCTGAGCGCGCCACGCGTGGCGTTTGAGGGAGGTTGTCTGCTGGTGGCAGGAAGCCTGTCGAGATGAAAAGACAGGGCCCTGGCACTTGTCTGGGAAATAACGCTCCGTCTTCAGGGGCAGGAGGAGGAGGTGGCGGGCGCCCTGCGGAGGTGCGGCTGCGGGACCCGGTGATTTCTCCCGCACCGGCCGGCTGGGAATCGGTGAAGGCGGATCTGAGGGGGAGACCTGGGGGGCAGCCAACAGCATCCGACAGAAACCACGTGGTGTCCCCCCCCACAAGGAAACGCAGCAGGAAGTCCCTCTCCCATTTGTCCGGAGTGGGGTACACTGATCTACTCATCATCCCCACCACGAATGACAAATTCCTCTTGTCCCCGAGACTGGGTGACGGGGAAAGTGGCAGTCTGGTACCTGGCCCGTGGTCTTTCGTTCGGGCTGGCTTCCTGTCATGAATGCCAGCGCGGGGCCCAGGGAGGCCCTCCCGGGACTCGGGGGCCCCTCTACTTAATTTCTGCCCCTCCGGGCCCACCTGTGGTGTGGGGGGATTGCCGCCGGGGGAAAAGCCACAGGAAAGTAAAGGCCCGTGCGTCCTGCCTAGGAGCCAGCAGAGCCAGACCCTCGGCCTCCCCGTGCACTTGCGATGCACACCTCGAAGCTCCGCCCTCCACAGGAGGGGACCGAACACTCGGCTTGTTTTTTTGCTAGAGAAGCAAGATGCAAATAAGCCTCCTGAGCATCACTTCCCCGTATTAAGACGTTTGTGTAGCGTTTCAGAAAACACAGGGAAGACGAGAGAGGCGCAGATGCTGAGCTCGGAAGCAGGCAGGCGAGTCCGCCACGCACTTCGGCTCTGCCCCTGAGCGCCCGCCCGCCCCCCCACGCCACTTGGGGAGGCCCCCAGCACGCTGGGCCTCTTTCCTTTCAAAGTCCTCTAGAAAGGAAGCACGGCCCGGTGAAAACAAAATAAAAGAACAATCGCGAGTCGCAGAACCAGACAGAAGTGTGTTCAAGCACCGAGCCACTCGGTCACCCCGGGGAAGTTACTTGACGACTCACCGCCGACTCTTTCCGGAGCTGAAACAAACAAATGGTGTTTCCTGTCACGTTACAAAAATTGAATCTGAAAGTGCACAGTCCAAACTGTCGCACAGAAGCACTCAAAAACGGCATTCCGCCCTGGCTGGTGGGGCTCAGGGGACTGAGCGCCGGCCCACGAACCGAAGGGTCACCTGTTCGATTCCCAGGCAGGGCGCATGCCTGGGCTGTGGGCCAGGTCCCCAGTTGGGGGCACTGGAAAGGCACCCACACACTGATGTTTTTCTCCCTCTCTCCCTCTCTCCCTTCCCCTCTCTAAAAAATAAATCAATAAAATCCTAAAAAAGAAAAAGAAAAAGAAATGTCCAAACCTGTAAGAATTTCCATGAGGGCGTTTGAGTCAAACCGATGACAGTCGCCAGGAAGCAAAGCCTCAATGGACCGACAAAAAGCTCCGGAAGTGGCAGCTTTGCACCTTAGCTCTCGCATTACGTCAGAGAAGACGTAAGGGGCGCGTGAAGTCCACCCCTGACGGACGGGGAGGCGGGAGACTGTGAAGCGGGGGACCCTCGGGGATTGGATAGAAAGCAAACGACAGACGCACGCGTCGTTTGCCCAGGTGGGTGCCGTCAGCAACGACACGAAGCCGCTGCCCTGAGGGGCTTTGCGGCCTCGCTCCGCGCGGTGCCCGTGCGTTGAGGGCCCGGGGCAGGGAAACCCGACGTCCCGCAGGTGTGTCACCCTGGATGCATGCGAAGGGACAGGGGCGGGCTCCACTCGGGGAGGGGTCGGAGGGAAGACCGCAGCCTGCAGCAGGACCGCCCGCCGTGACCTGCTCGTGGTCAGGCAGCCTTAGTTTCAGACCAGCTGGTGCGGTCACTGTCGATCCCTGAGTCTGTGCGGCGGCTGCGCAGGCCCCCTCCCCCCCTGGAGCTGGCCAGCAGTGCGCGTGGCCCCTTTTGTCCCCGCTCTGTTGCCACGTGACTTCCTTCCTGCTCTCTGTGTCTCTCTGTGACCTCTGCGGTCCTCATCAGGACCTTGGCCGCACTGGGCCGAGCCAAGCGCATCCACGAAGACCGCGCATTCCGAGGCACAGACCGGCGTGGGTGTGGGGGGCACAGCTCCGCCCACGGCTCCTCCCAGGCCCGAGTCCCGGGTCTCTCCTCGCCGCCTGCAGGAGGTCTTGTTCGGAGTCTGCTCCCCCCCGTCGTCACTGCGCAATGACCGTCAGGCCAACACACTTCCGTTGCCCGGCCAGTGGGAGAGACCGGAGCCTGGTCTGCATCCCACCTAGAAAATGGCCAGAAGTCACCCCGCCCAGCTGCCTTCCGTCCTGCGCCCCCGTGAGGGACCCTGGCGGTCAGCCAGTCTGGGCCCCACAGGTCCCCTCGGAGACACAGAGCGGGCCTTCCCCAAGGGAATGTGGGTCCCCTCTCCTTAAAGAGGGGAGGGGACTGGGGACAGCAAAATGTAAGTGCCACTGGAGAGCCAGGGAGGTGACAGTCCTTGGAAGTCACGCCGCCGCTGAGCCCTACCGGCCCGCCCCGCTTGTCACCGGGCTACTCAGGGCTGGGTCTGTCCCTGGACAGGCCTCCAGGGGGCCCCCTCTCCACCAGCTCGCCTCCGTTCCCCCACCATCCCAGGCGCTTCCCTTCGTTTTCAGACGAGGGGTTGCTGGCCCAGACTTGGGGTGGGGGGGCCTCTGTCAACGCCACTCCCCGTGACCAGGACCCCTCGGTAGGAAACTGGAGATGCCCCCTGGCTGGGTACACCGGCTTCTGAGGACCCAGAAGAGCAGCACACCCAAATACCACTATGGACAAGCTCAGGGACATGCAGTGACCCTGGCCTCCGCCAGGGCTGGGCCTCCTGGTCGACCTCGGGCTCAGCCCCTCCCCCAGCAGCTGTACGCCTCCCGGGGCTCCCGGGGTGCAGCAGAGCCAGCGGGAGTCTGGGGCCCGAGAGACACGGTCATGAGTAAGCCGTACCCTGGGAACGTCCTGTCCCCCCCCACCGCCGCAGGAGGACAGGGCCAACACCAGCCCCTGTCCCTTGTGGGGCCCCCATCCCTTGTGGGGCGAGGGGAGACAGGGCGCTGGTGCTTCCTGAGTGAGCGGGGAGCCCGCCTGCCGAGCACCCACACACGCCCACCCAACGCGAAGCGCAGGGAGACACTGGTCGCTGGCCTCACTCCCTGAGCACATGGGCAGCAACCCCAGGAGGAGAGGACCCCGTGGGAGGCACAGGGACGGTGACACCCCTTCACTCACTCAACATCCAAGGTGCCCCCAGGCGCCCGCTATGGGAGCACCGGGTGGGGGGGGGCGGGGACGGGATGCGGGCGGACGGGAGGGAGAGGGGACCCTGGAGGAGTCAGCCCGGAGCCAGGTCTTAACGGCGGCTAGAGTGTGGGTGGGGGGAGCCCCGCACAGCGGGGAGAGGACTGTGTGAGCGAAGCCCCAGGCAGAAGAGCTGCGACCTGTGGCTGCGTGGAGGACGGCGCCGTCGGGGAGAGGCAGGGCTGACGCTGGAGTGAGGGGCGCTGACGCTGGAGTGAGGGGCGCCGACTCGGGGAAGGGGGGACCTGACTGACCGTGGAGGGCTCTGCGCCCTGCGGGGCAGCTGGGCCTCCGGTGTCCAGGCCCTAGGGAGCCCGGGCAGAGCCAGAGGGAGCAGGGACGTGTTTACCTGGGACCCTGGGGAGGGAAGTGTGGAGGGGCCCCGTGGGGGTGGGGGCGCAGCTGCAGGCCAGGCCGCGGTAGAAACGGGGTCAAGGGCAGAGAAAGGACAGAGGTCTGGGCCAAAACCTGAGGCAGGGGCCCATGAACCTCCAGGGGTGGAACGCGTGACCTGGGTGGGGCCAGCGTGCCCGCGCCGTGCCGTCCTGCAAACCCTGCCCTAGCGCTTCCCTTCGGTCGCCCCGCGCCCGGGCCCTGGGCGCCCGTTCTCAACCCCACACAAGCCCCGGTGCCTGGGAGACACCGACTCAGTCTCGGGCCCCGGGAGCTCCCTGTGCTGGCAGAGGAGGGTGTCCACAGGCCCAGCCGTGTGTTCTGGTTGCGGGCTGGCCTGTTGGGGTGCAGAAGAGGGGCCCGCTCCCCAGCGGGCAGCGTTGGGGCCAGTGTTGCAGTGCTGCCGTCCGATCCGGATCTGGTTTCCGCGTCAGAAACCAGGCCAAGCTCGGGGCTCGCGCCAGGTGACAAGGAGCAGGCATGTTGCTGGCCCAGGGACTGTTGGACGGGGCAGTGGGTGGGCGTGGGGGTGGGGGATGGCGTGGGTTAGGCTGTGCTGGGATTGGGGAGGCCGAGCACCCTGTAGGGGCGGGGGCGTCCCAGTGGGCCGCCCTCAGGTGGAGACTTGGACCTGGGCTATCCCCCGGAGGATGCTACGAACCCCCCACACCTCCCCCTGGGCCACCCTGCTTGTCCCACTTCCCAGTCCCATGACCGGGCTGCGGGGGGACAGGGCTGCTGGGCGAGGGGCCTCTGTGTCAAGGCACAGAGCGACCCCGAACCCTGCCCACCCCGGTACTGCATCAGAAACCAGGCCAAGCACGGGGCTTGCCCCCCCCCCACCAAAAGAGCACCCCCACCCTTGCCCCGCCACACCTGGCTGTGCAGGAAGCCATCGGGAAGCTGTTTTGATTGGTTCGCTTTAGCGGGCTCATTATTTTTACAGGGAACAATTTCCAACAATTTCCCTTGTCACTCAGGGTGGCTGCTACTAGCTGGGTTTCTCAGGCCGTTATAAATACATTATCGGACACGTTCAAGTGCACTTTCGGGTAAAAATAATCTCGTGCGCTCACATTGTGGGGCACAGATGTGAGGCAGACTTGGGGAGCTGTTCGCTGCTCCGCCTGGTCTCTCCCTGCAGGGGTGGGGGTGGGGCTTGGAGCCGCCGGGTCCTGAGGGTGAGGGGACACCGGCTCAGGATGCCAGGGAGAGTGAGCCCCATTCTCGGCCCCCTCTGTGGTCACGGAGGTTCACGCAGGACCACGGGTGAGTGAAGTTGAGCTGGCAGGGTATCCCGGGACTTCCTGACCCTCCTGGCACTCTGCAGGGTCTGGGCTGCTGAGGGTGGGGCCCCCTGCTGGTTTTGAAGTCCGGGGAAGAGTGTGGCCTGGGCCCCGGGGGGGCAGAGCTGGAAGGGCCAGCCCCAAAGTGTGTCGTCTCCTGGCTGGGTGCTGCCGGTGGCCTCGCTTCTCTGAGCCTCAGTTTTATTATCTATGAAGTGGGCAGAACAGGGCTTACCAGGTGGGACTACTTCCCGTTCAGTTTGTTAAAGAGCCCCGCACCAGTGCTTGGAGTCGCGGTAGTGCTAGTGAGTGGCTACCGCGAGGAGACCATGCCGACTTAAGCGACTGCTGGCGGTGGGACGGGAAGCGGGGAGCCCAGTTCCCTGCAGCTCACTTCCCCCGCGTGTTTGGGTCCGTGTCCAGTGCTGAATCGAGCGCCGGGGACCCTGAGAGCAGCAGATGACCGGGGGCCTGGGGCTCACCTTCCCGGGGCGGCTAGCGCTGCAGCACGAAGGCCACCAGAAGGGGCTGGGGTGGGGTGCACGCCTACGGGGACAGGGACATGGGTCCCTCTTGGGGTGTCAAGAGACAAGACAGAACTCTAGGCGGAGAGAGGGTCACAAGTCTTTGTCCGAAGAAGGGAGATTACAGGAAGTTTAAGCAGATGGAGGAAGACAGGGAGGACACCTGGCAGAGAGATAGGACACCTGGCCAACATGTAGGACAGCTGGCAGACAGACAGGACACCTGGCAGACAGACAGGACACCTGGTCCACAGGTAGCGCACCTGGTAGACAGGTAGGACAGCTGGCAGACAGACAGGACACCTGGCCAACATGTAGGACAGCTGGACACCTGGCAGACAGACAGGGCACCTGGTCGACAGGTAGACAGGTAGGACACTTGGCAGACAGACAGGACACCTGGTTGATGGGCAGGGCAGAGCAGGACATCCTGACCAAATGGACGGTGGAACTGAGTCCTTTCAGACCCTCCGTGGGGAGGGACTCCGGAGTTGGTGGGAGCCTACTGTCCCCATCCCCCAGCCACCCTGGCTGCGCTCTCGTTTGCTGAGAGCCCTGCGCACACCCATTGCTGTGCCAGCACCCTACCAGCCCCCGGCCTCTCTCCACAGTGCCGGGGCTCCGTTCCACAGGCGGGCGGCCGGCCCTGGGCAAGTGTGAATGTCGACTTCCCTGGTCACCGTGGGCAGCTGGTCCCTGAGTGAGCCGGCTCGGGACACAGTCCTTCTGAGTTCCGACGATGAGAAGAATGGCTGCCCACAGAGAGAAAGGTACAGAGAACCTTCTAGAGTGACGGATGTATTCCGTGTCTTGGTTGGGTACTGGTCACGCAGGTGCACACACACATCGAAGCTTATTGGCTCGCACACCTGAGCTCTTCGACGTCCCTGTGTTTTAAATCACGCCTCGATTAAACAGAACAGCCACGGAGGCCTCCGACTGCGCCACCAGAAGGACGTGAGCTGCCAGGAGACCTCGAGTCTTGGAAACCTCCGTGCGCGACGCGCTTGGATGGAGTGCAGCCTGACCACCAATCTGTCATCCAAACTGGGACACGTTTCACAGCGAAACGGGGGCACTAAAAATAAAGCCATGTTTTTCCGAGTATTTTTCAGTGATAAGTGGGTTTTAATACGTTGGTAGACTCACTGGAATTTTTCTAAAGAATACGGATTTTTCCAAAGAATAAAAATGTTTCAATAGAATCTTAGCATTGAAAAAAACTTCCCATTAAAATTGCCCGTGCCTTTCCTCAAAGGTGCACGTTTTGCTAATGCACTTGGAATCGCTGACACCTTGAACCGGGTCCCCTCTGATAGGCCAGACCGACTGTGACGCCAGTGGCTCTCCCTCTGCAGGGGCCCGGGCGCCTGCGCAGCTCCGCTCGGACTCTGCCCCGCCGAGAACGTGTCCCTGGTTGTTTTCCCCCCGACAGAGGAGTGAGTAAATACTCCACCCAAGGGCATTCACGGAGGCTGAGTTGTTGCCTCCCTTCTGAGAGCTTTCTTTGACAAAGACTCTTACAAGATAAAACCCATCGAATAAACTGTCGATTCTGAAGTCATTTCGACATATGATTTTCTTGAATTTAGACGCAGCAATGTTGTACATCTTTTCATTTCGTTCCATTCCAGTCTGGGATAAAAACTTCCGTAATTGCAAATAAGGGTTCAGTGAAAGATGCTTTCCGGTCTTTGAGGTATTGACATGTCACAGAGCACGGGGACATGATTTCCAAGTTAAACCCAGGCGTCCCTCACGCGCCCTGGGACCGGTCTCACATCTCCCTGTTTGCCGGCTGCGCTGTTGATAAGCACCATTTTAAAGGCCCCCAGCACCGACATTTTCTGTGATTGTTGCTCTAGCCATTGAATCATTCGATGCAGTGAGAAACCGGAGGACCAGCTCACGAAAGCATCGGCGCCATTGTCGGACGCGCGGACCGATTCACGAAGAAGCTTCTCAAAGGCTCACGCGTTTCCAGCACCAAGTTCGTGCTGAGCAGCGAAGGGAAAGGCCATGTGGCCACACCCGAAGGGCTGTCCGGATGGGGCATCGGCTTGTGACACGATGTCGCAGTTCAGTTGCACTAACTGTGTCCACGCACAAGCTATTTGTGACGCCGAACTACCGTTTGTATTACTGGGTTGTTGGATGGTCTCTGCTGTTGAACACAAGTAAATCTGAGTGTGTGCCACGACCCGGTTCTAACTTATGTCCATTCTCTCGATTTCCTACCATAAGAACATTGCTTTTTGTTTTTTTTAGATTTTTATTTATTTATCTTTAGAGGGGAAGGGTAGGAGAGAGGGAGAGGGAGAGGGAGAGAAATATCAATGTGCGGTTGCCTCTCGTGTGTCCCCTGCTGGGAACTGGCCCACAACCCAGGCATGTGCCCTGACTGGGAATCGAACCGCGATCCTTTGCTTCACAGGCCTGCGCTCAATCCACTGAGCCACACCAGCCAGGGCAGTAAGAACATCGCTTTTAACCTGGAGCTTTTATCAAATACGGACACACATCATCGCCACCATATGACGAATAGCTTCATCTTCCTCCACGGGGAACGTTCTAACCGAATCTGCACTGGTGCTCGAGACAGTCCCCCCCGTGTCCCCTCCACACAGCACGAAACCCTGAAGCTGTAGCTTCAGTTCAGAAACTGGGTTTAAAACGCTTGACCCATTCTTAGGATTCCCTTGTTTCCCGTCTGAAGTAGCCGATGTTACCGCATAAAACTGGCTTCCTTTCCCGGTTTGCAAAGTCCTTCTCTTGCTAGTGGCCCCGAAACGTGAACAGCCCACCGCTTGCCACGGCACACGTGCCCGGGGAACTTGGAACCTGAGCCGAGCAAACTGCAACTGGAAGAAGGGCGTTGACGCCGAACGAGGAAACCTGACGGCAGCCTTCTGCAGCCACAGGCGGGACAGCCCCGTCTTGGGCAAAGCCTTCCCGAGAGGAGGTGGGCGTGGACGCGCCATCGCCGTCCTCACTGGGGCCCACCGGAGCCGGGGTGGGGGGGCGGCGTGAACGAGCGCACCGCGGAAGCTCCAGCTTCGGCAGAATCGCAACGACCAACGGAAACTCAGTAATTGCTTTTTTTGTTGTTTTATTAAATGTGTACTTTCATTATTTTAGCTCATTGCTTCCGAAGGGTTTACTAGGAAGTTTAAAGAAGCATTAACAAGCAATGAAACAAACGCGCGGCTGTGAGTGGACACCTGCCGCCGGGGAAGGGTCTCCCGTGGCCGGAGCGGGCCGGCCGCCCCACCTGCATGTGCGTCCCAGGGCCGACTGCGCTCCTGTGTCCTCATCGGGTGCCACACGCCTGGTGTTCGGCGTGTTACACCCCACCGATCCCACTGACCGACTGCCTTCGGTGGTTTGGGGGTCTTCCGGTGGCGGCCTGGGCCCCCCGCAGAGGCTGGCTGGGGCCGGTGTGGGGCCGTGCCGGCCGCTCCGGCGGTCTGAGCAGGCCCGAGGGCTGTCCTCGGCAGGACGAAGGAGGGCCGGAGGCCGGAGGGAGGCCGGGTCTGACGCGTGTTGAAAGCCGGGCTGGCTGGTCTTCGCCGGGGGTCTCTCTGCGCAAGCCGCACTCGGACCGGAGACTACTCGAGGCACGAGTCTCGTGAACTGGCAGGCGCAGTCGCCCCGAGGCCACGGGCTTCTCTTAACATGAACGCCACCGTCACACTTGGCTGGGACATGAAAATTCCGGCACGAATGTTCGACGGGGTGCCAGGGCGACTGGGGTGTACTGGGACCGAGGTCACTGTTATGGACAGAATGTCGGCGACCCCTGAATCTTGTGCTGAAACCCTAACCCCCAATGGAATGGTGTCAGGAGCGGGGGCCTCTGGGCGGTGACGAGGCCATGAGGTGGAGCCCTCAGGGATGGGGTCACTGTCCTTCTAGAGGAGACCCTGGAGCGCCCCCTCACCCCTTCCACCGCACCAGGACGCGGCGAGAAGTGGGCCAGGACGAGGGTCCCCACCGGACTCGCCATCTCCCTGACTTGGACACTGGCAGGTTACCCGGGCTGGGGCAGCTCCCACCCTTGGCCCGGGGCCCTCGGTCCTCCCCAGGGACCAGCGTTGTGGGCGCTCCTCTCACTCTGCCCCCGGGGACCCAGCTCTGGTTGCCACTCCCTGGGGTAGAGCCAGGGGGCCGGGGGGAGCTGGAAGGTTCTGGCTGGCCTGGCTCCTGCCCTTGCCGCCCAGTGAGGGCACAGAAGGCCAGCAGAGACCGGAGTCCTGGCTGGGGCTGGACTGTATCTGCAACCCTCTGCTGCCCCGAGGACAGCTGTGTCCCCGTCCTGTCCCCAGAGCGCCTCCCCCGGGGTGTCACTGTCACTCACCGTGACCACGATCGATACCCTCTGAGCCGTGCGCGGACGTGTGCTGAAACCGTTCAGGGCAGTTTGCCCGAATCACCAGCAGGAAGTCTGTCCAGGCAGATCTGTCGCAGGTCATGGCGGTGCTTCGGTTCCGGGCACACGCACGACAGAGGGGCCCACGCCCTGTAGCTGCTGGGTCTGCAAGGAGCTGACACCCGGGCGCCTTCTGGAAGCTGCCCTCCGCCCCTTCCCCAATTACGCTTCCATGCAGTGCCCTTGCGAGCCCGGCCAAGCTCGGTGGGCCCGAGAGGAACCACAGGGGTCAGCCCCCTCCCGGGGCGGCGGTCAGGCTGCTTCGGGCCTTCCCTCCCACGGGCTCCCACTTCCCCGAAGCCGTGCTGCGGCCTGGGCAGGCGCCGTCCTTCTGCCGGGCGAAGGCTGACCGCACACGTCCGTTCCTGGACGCCGTGCGTGCAGGCGGGTGTTTGGAGACGGGAGTGGGACCTGAGCCGCACCCCCGTGCGGAGGACACAGGGCAGAACGGAGCGCGGACGGCGAGCTGGGTCTGCGCAGGGCCGGGGTCCTTCCTGTGGCCCCCCTGGTCAGAGCGGCCCCCCGAGTGAGAGACACACCCGCGCTGCCCAGTGGGGGCGGGGCCGAGGGGAGGGAAGCCGGGCCAGGCGGCCGACCCGACGCTGTGGAGGGGACAGGCAGCAGGCCCTGTGAGCCAAGGCCAAGGCGGGAAGTGGCAGAGGCGAGGGACAGCTGGGGGGGTGGGGGAGGCATGAGGAGAGCCTGGCACCGTGGGCACGAAGGATGTGGAGGGGACCTGGGACCTGCCCCCACCCCTGGAAGGCAGAGACAGACACAAACCCAGCAGTTCCGCTCCCCACCCCGGGGACCGCCCGGGCAGTGGAGCCGGCTCCCTCCGCTGGGACGGGCGGGGGGCAGAGGCCGGCGGGACGCAGCGTCTGCCAGCTCGCCTCTCCCGCCGGGCCGGTGGGCCCCGCCCCGGGCAGCCCCACTCTGGTGTCCCGCAGGTGAGCAGGACGATCCGCCGGGGGCTTCCTCTGTGGGGACAGGAGGCGAGCGAGTCCTCGGAGGAGTCAGGGTCCCATGGCTGTGCTGGGGGACAGGCTGGACCTTCCCACCCCCTGTGCGGGCATAGAAAGCCCCCCCAAAGCAGCTCTGCACCCCAAACAGCGATTGTGGGGTTTGCAGCCCTGCAATGTGAGAAGTAGCTGGGGTGCGGGGAGCCCAGCCAAGGTCGCAGGTCAGGGGCTGTCGCATGCTCTGCAGAAATGGGCCCGGGGCCCGCTCGGACCCGGACCCTGAGCAGGGAGCCTCCTGTGGTTGAGGCAGCCGCCTGCAGGGCTGCTCCGGCGGAGCCTCCTCGCCGAGTGCCGAGGCAGCGGGGAAGGGCTTTTATTGTGCCACTTTAAATTAAAGTCTCATTTGGTGGAATTGTCAGCTGCTGGAGGAAGTCAAACAGTTCATCGCTTCACCATTTAAATATGACATTTGAAGATGGGCCGTGACATGCGGAGGAGGAACAGGGGCCCCTCTTCCAGCGGTGACAGCTCCTGGAAGCGATCCTCCTCCCTCCCTCCCTCCCTCCTCCCGCCCGGAACTTTCTGTCTGCGGGTGGAGCAGAACAGGCTGCCCGCACTGATGCCTTGGACCGAGGCCGGGCCAGAGGCCGGGCTGGGGACAGAAGCGGGCCATCGGGAGGGGACTTGTGGTCTCTGCAGGGACCCAGTGGGGGCACCGGTCTCAGGAACCTTGGCACCTTAACCACTACCGCGGGCCGCGGCTCAGGCAGCGGACGGCAGCTGCTCACGGCGCCGCACGGTCGGGATCAAGGGGCCGGCGGCGGTGGTGGTGGCGGGGGTGTCTAGTGAGGACCCTTCCTACTGCGAAGGGTGGTCTCCTCACCGTCCTCATGCGTCGTCAGAGGGGGAGGATCGTTCCTGCGTCTTCTTCTGAGGGCACTGACCCCACTCGTGAGGGTCCGCCCGCAGCACCTCCCACAGGCCCCCTCCCAATGCCTCCACCTACGGGTGCGGCCTCCCGGGGCTTCACTCCAGAGATGGGCGCCTCCGCCTCTAACCGAGAGGGACTGGAGCCGCGCCGGGCCAGCCCGTCTCACGCCATCCCAGACCGAGCTGGTGCGGCCACTGCGCCCTCCTCTGTCCCGCCCGAGGACCGAGTTCAGGTGTGCGCTCCGGGAAGGCCCTGCTGCCCGCCGGGTCTCCGCCCTAAACAAGGCGCGCTCCTCCTTGCTCTCTGCACACTGGGGAACTGGCCTTTTTAGTGCTCAGAGCTGCAGGCGTCGACTGAAATGACACTGTTTGCATTTTCGAGGGGGTCAGCCGCTGCGGTGGCTTTTCAAGTTCATGTTTCTTGGAGAGAAAGGTGGAGCCACAGCCTGTCGATGAGCTGGAACGGGGACCCAGGTGTCGGGCCCACCCAGGGATGCGGAGCGCTGGGGAGGCCGGTGCTGGGGTTCGGTAAGCGCTGGCTGCCCCTCCAGGAGGGGTGCAGCCTCCCGCATTTGGGAGCGGTAACCCGAGTTAGCCAGACTGCCCAGGTCACAGGGTCCCAGTCTCCATGAAGGGCCACTCTCGCTTCTGACACAGACACCAGCTCGGGGTTGGGGGGGGGGTGAACCACACTCAGGCCTCATAACTTTCTAGAAGGACTCAGAGAACCTGTGAAAGCAGTTCGCTCACAGGTACAGTGAGTCACAGGTGGGGGCGCAGGCCGGGACCAGCCGAGGGCAGAGGCGCTGGGCCATGGGCTGGGGGGCCCTCAGGGAAGTTTCTGCTGACCTCTCCCCCCGGGGTCAGGACGCGCCCCTCTGGCACTGAGGTGTGAAGACACACGTCCCATGTCGCTGACCAGGCGGGCTCACCTGAGCCTGGGGTCTAGCGCAATGCCAGGGCTCCGTTAGGGAAGCGGTAGGGGTTGACTGATACTTGATCGATTATTGATTGGCTGACTGCCCACGAAGCTGATCTCAGCCACCCGGGCGGTTGCGATTGCATGACCCGAAGCCCCCACCCTAAGTCTCCTGGTTGGTCTTCCTGGGGTGACCAGCCGCACCCGACACACAGGCCTTCTCTTCAGGGTGACAGAGGTGACCGCCCAGAAGCTGAGGGCAAAGGCCAAACTCTTTCTTTCACCAGAGATGCCCCCGGACAGCCCCCCAAGGCCATCCCACATCCCACAGTCTCTCTAAGGGGCCGGAGGAAGGCCAGGAGGGGCCGGGACCGAGAGAGCGCGTGCCCTGGGGCCTGGCTGTGGGCGGCGGCCGTGGGGCCGTCTGGAGGGAAGTTTATGGACTTTTGCTGGGTGCCCGCAGGGACCAGATACTAGGATGACCCATTCGAGTTCTTCCCAGCAGGAAGTGACTGTCCAGCGGGAGGAGCGGAAGATGGTGATGAGGAAGATGAGGGTGAGGATGAAGGGAGAAGACAGAAGAGGGTGATGGGAAAGGGGACGCCTGGCTTTGGGTCGCGGCAAGGAGTCGTCACGTGGGCGTCGTGGCCCATCCAATCCGACAGGGGCTCGGCCGAGGAGGGGACACTGAGCTCTGTCCTGAGGGACCAGGGCCAACTGGCCGAGGAGCAGGAAAGCTGGGGTGTGGGGGTCTTTCCAGGAGGGACCCCTCGGCAGCGCAGAGGCCTGGGGGGGGCCAGGGAGATGGTGCCGAGCGGGTCCGGATTCCCAGGGCAGCGGGGGAGCCGGGGGGCAAGCGCTGGGGGCTGAGACCGGAGGGGACAGCGGAAGGCGAGGCCCCAACCGGCCCGGCGAGCTGTGCCCAGAGTGTGTGTCGTACTGGGGGCCACCGTGGCATCGGAAGCCCGGAGGGGCATCGCCACCGCCCTCTTTCACTGCGCCAGAACTTACCAAGCACGCACCATGTGCCAAGCACTTTTCCAAGCGCTGGACATAGGATGATGCGCAGAATATTCAGAGTCCTCCAAGAGGTAGAAACTATTATCAACACCCTTTGGCAGAAGCTCAGAGAGGGTGAATATTTTGCCCAAGGACCCACAGCCAGAATTTCCAATGCAAAGCCGGGGTTCGAACCCTGGCCGCAGCCTGCGCCTTGGCCGTGCTTCTCCGGCGTGCACGGGCCTGGCTTGCCCCCGCCCTCTCCTCGGTGCCAAGGCTCCCGGGAAGGGCACAGGCATGAGGGGGACAGAGGCGGCTGCAGGGAATTCCGGGAGCTCCGATGCCGAGGCCCTGCTTCCTGCAGTGCGGGGAGGCCTTTTTCTCCGACATCAGGGTCTGGACCCCACTCAGCGGACGCGCCCGCTCTCAGGGACCTCCTGGTTCTACTGCTCAGGCCAGGTAGCACTCAGAGCCTTTCCATCGAGACTCTGAAAGCTCTGTTTTCAAAGGCTGCCTCTCCTGGCACAAATGAATCACCGTCTCCTTATAGAACGGTCTGCTTTGAAGTCCCGGATGAAAGGCTGCAGGCCCGAGGACCAGAGGACACTAATGACGGTAACAATGCCACGCATCTCATTCTGCGCACTGAGTTTTGAAGTCGGGGGAGGGCTAACGAGCTCTCTCCGACTCTTGTTCAAACCGGATCCACGCCCCTCCTACGAGCAGGACCAGTGCCGGCCCAGGAGGCGACTCATGCGGACCTCGGGCCCTGCGGGGGGCTCGCTCCCTCCTGGGGCTTTCTCCTCCCGTCCCGGGCCCCTGGGAGACCCAGAAAAGGTGCCTTCGTGCCACACGACAGGAGCCCCTGGGACCACCAGGGACGTCAACGAGCTAGAATCCAGGACACGTTCCGCAGCTCGGGGCTCGTGTCCCTACTGCTCCACACCCGGGAGGCCGCACCGTCTGTTCCGCCCCAAATACAAGGAAATCCCTCGCCGAGGGCTGAGTCGGTCAGAGCCCCAGACAATGGTGTCAGCGACACCCCCGTGGAGGGAGGGGGGTGGGTCACCCTCCTGTCAAGTAGGATGTCCTCGCCCAGTTGCTGGGGACGCTGCCAGGCAGGTGGCACCCGTGAGTGAAGTCACAAGATGCTCGTCAGCCACTCGCCTTGTTGGCCGCAGGAAAGCACCAGGGGCCTGGGCGGGGATAGCCACGTGCGTCTCCTGCTCTGTCGAGGGTCCTTTCTCGCGCTGTCATTCACTTGCCTCGTGTCCTTCATCCTTGCACCGTTGGTGAGCAGTCTCGCACTCCCACCCGTTGCTGACACTGGAGTGTGTCCAGTGGCCGGGGTTGGGGGTGCCTTCTCCTGGTGCCGGAAAGAGCTTTGGATGAATTGAAGTCTGTGACTGTGACCAAGGCTCACGTGCCGTCTGGAGCTCACCAGGACGAGCCGGACTGACCTCGCTGGTCCAAGGTGGCAGTCACCGAGCGAGGGAGGGGTGGAGGGGTGGACCCCAGACCGCTCTGCCTAGCGGACATGAGCCCAGGTGACCCCTCATGACCCTCCGGCCGAGTGGCTCGGAGGCACAGGCGGCCTCGCAGCTCTCTCGGGACTACGCAGGGCCCTGCCTGCCGTGGCGGGCCCCCACTCCTGTGGAACAGGCTGTTGCTGCCGTGGACACGGGGGGCCGGGGTCAGCTTCCCTGCGGTGTCACCCTGTGAAGCGCCTCCGGGGCTCCAGACACGGCCACCTCCCAGCAGGTCACAGGTCGCGGGCTCTGTGGGCAGGCAGGCTGGGACGCAGCAGTCTCGGGGCGTCTGGCCCCTGCGCACCGTGGGGTACTGCCAGCCAGAGGCCCTCAGACGGGCCTCAACGGGCAGGTGGATGTCCGTGTCCTGTGCGTCCGTCCACTGTCTCCGTGGGCCTCTGACCTGTGAGTCCGTGGGGGGCAGCTGGCGTCTACAACGCTGTGCCGTGCTGGCTTGCTGCGTGAGGCGTGTGTCAGGGGTCGGCCTCTCCCCTCAGACGCAGGTCAGCGTCAGGGTCGGCGGGTCCCCACGCGGCCACCACGGCGACTCACAGGCCAGCTTGCCCAAGGCTCCCCGAGGCGTGTCTGCCCTCTCCCGCATCCTCTTTTCCCTTTAAACACTTTTAAAATTAATTTACTTTATGTCGAGCGTGTTGGGGTCACACTGGTCAGCACCGTCCCGTTCTCAAGCTGCGAGACCAGGGTCAGGGAGGTACCACAGCTCTGAGACCGTACCACCTCCGGTAAGTGGCGGGGCAGGACTTAAACTTGCGTAGTTCCGAAAAGGAGCCGCCAGAAAGCGTGTCCCTCTGACCGCCATCGGCCTCCCTTTGCTGGCTGCGAACGCCGTCGCTGACTCGGGGGCCCTCTCCCCGGGGCGGTGGTGTCGGGGAGGGAGGGAGGGAGGTCTCCTGCCCCTCGGAAAATACCCTGGACAGGGGCCGCTGGGTTGCAGAACTTGGGAGGGTAAATATAGCTCGTCTGGGGAGCCGCAGGCTGGCCGCGGCCTCTGAACACCTGCTGCGGACACCGCCCGCCCAGGCCGCCCCCTCGAGAGCCTTCCGTTGGCTCCGACAACAAAGGGAACGCAGAGGACCGGACATCAAACCCGAACCGGCAGCCACTGCCGCCTCCTCACTCGGTAAAATGTCCGGGAACGCTGGAACCCCGCAGGGACCGTGAGTTCCCCAGCTCCACCGCCCGCCTCACCCTCACCCCAAGGCAGAACCTAGCCAGGGATGCGACATTGCACTTGGGTGAAAGGGCCCCAGATCCGGACATACGGAGGATGCTAGGAAGATTCCGCTTAAAACCACGGGCTCCATTTCCATTCAGGGCTGTGAGTTAAGATGGTCTCAGTCTTCCCCTGATTATAACCTTTCGTGGGGGTGGAAAACTCCTCCCTAGGAGGCTGAGACCCTTGTAGGAATGAACGAAGGCCTGACCGGGGTTGTACCAGCCTTGCAGGTAGGCAGTTGACGCGTCCGTCCAGCCAGGCTCACCTCTGGCTGGGAGTTGGGGGAAACTGGAATACAGCGTAGCTCGTGCTAATGAGAGATGTGTTTTTCTCGCCTAATGGGGAGTCCGCAGTTAGGGAGGTAATCGGTGGTCCATGGAGACGTCCGGGATGCCTCAGGGGCCCTGACCACTTCTACACTTCGCTCCGGCATTCTTGGCACACGGCTCCCACCCTCGTACCTGGCACCTCATGGTCACAACGTGGCTGCTCCGTCTCCTGCATCCCACCTGCATTCCAGGCAAGGGATAAGGGCACAAAAGAAGGCAAAAGGTGCGTGCGGAAGGAGCCACCCTGCCCGAAGAACTTGCTAGAAGCCCCGTCAAGCCATTGCTGCTGACAACTTTTTGGCCAGAGCTGTGTCTCAGGCCACGCTGGGACAATGGGCTGGACTGGATGAACTTGGGGCCAGGTACAGGTACCACCCGCCCCACCACCAAAGCTCCGCTGGTCAGGAGGGGAGGGAGAGCATGGGACGCGTGGGCCGCGGGCAGCATGGGACGACAGCCACGCGCCCAGAGGACTGAACAATGGTGAGCGCTTCACAGAAGGGCGAGTTCCAAGGTCAAATGGAGGGCCGGCATCGCTCCGACCAGGACGAGCAGTCCTGCGGGTGGACAAAAACGGTCCAGGACGGCCGTCGGCGGAGTTCGGATGTCGCTGCCGTGAACACAGGGGGCCTTCCTTCCTTCCAGGGGTTCTGGTCTCAACGCGCTCAGAAAGCGGGAGTGGAGGGGGGTGAGCGGGGGCTTTCTCCGGCGTCCTCCCGTGGATCACACACGGAGGCATCCCTTCCCTGCCGGCTGACCTTGGGCAGTGGCCTTGAACTCCGCACACGTGTGTGTGTGTGTGTGTGTGTGTGTGTGTGTGTGTGGTGTGAGGCCTGCGGGTCGGCAGGCAGCCTGCCCTGCAGCAGCCACGCCGGGCATCACTGTGTTGAAACACCCCCGCCCCAGATGGAGAGGGCCACCGCCCCCGCGCCGGCCCCCGGCTGGCTGCAGGCTCTCTCGCCCAGAACGGCCGCAGGCTCTGGGCTGCAGGGCAGCGTCTGAAGCGTTAGGCCCAGGCGGGGCCGTGCCGCCTGCCGCTCCGTGTCGCTGCAGAGCCCAGGCGGGGCCACGGATGCCAAAGTCACCCAGTGGCTGACGCTCGCAGACCGGGGCAAGAGTCAGGTCACGCTGTGAACCAGCTGGGCGTATGTCCCACACCTGGGAGCTCGGGAAGTGACACGTCATCCCCCCGCATGGTGCATTCCAGAAGCCTCTTTGAGCCCAAGGACAACAGCTCGAGGAAGACGCTGCTCAATTGCTCTCTAGAAGGGCTGTCGGCG
Organism: Glossophaga mutica; assembly: GCA_039655065.1. NCBI lineage: Eukaryota > Metazoa > Chordata > Mammalia > Chiroptera > Phyllostomidae > Glossophaga > Glossophaga mutica. The sequence continues at coordinate 2,221,899 of CM077307.1, forward strand.
GTCAAGATGCCACCCAAGCTGCCGCTGGGGGACGGGGTCTAGCAGTGCCGGGCTGTGGGGGCGGGGCCGGGAGGCTGCTGCTCTCTGGGGTGACCGGAGTGCATTTCTCCGCAGGTCCTGAGCTCCAGCAAAACTCTCCAAAATGATGAATGATGATGATGGTGATAGTGATGATGATGAAGATGGTGGTGATGATGGTGATGGTGATGGTGAAGATGATGATGATGAAGATGATGATGAAGGTGATGGTGATGATGATGATGATAGTGATGATGATGAAGGTGGTGGTGATGATGATGATGATGGTGATGATGATGAAGGTGATGGTGATGGTGAAGACGGTGATGATGATGGTGGCAATGGTGGCGATGAAGATTGTGGTGGTGGTGGTGGTGGTGACGGTGACCATGCGGGTGGTACTTTTTTGGACTAATCACAGCTCTCCCCTCTAGCCGGAAGGGCGGCCCCCCTCGACCATCCTTTTAGTTAGGGGTGAGCCAACGAGCCCCACCACCCAGTCAGTGCTGACAAGTGGTAAGGTCTAGTTCAGACTCAGCCTGACCTTGGGATTCGAGGGCCGGTCCAGAGTTCAGAGAGAGAGAGAGAAAGCCACGCAAACCCCCCACGCTTGGCAGAAGACACACCGCCCTCCCGTGAGCGAATGCCAGTATTGTCAAGTTCGGGGGCCCAGGGAGCACAGACAGGAATTGTCTTCTCAAACTGCTGAAACCGACTGGTCAGCGTAGAAGACGACATGAGGGCCCGAAGAGTCCCGGGCCCCTCCCCATGTGAGGTCTGCACTCCCCCCTCACCCCCCTGCCCCCGACGATGCTCAGCCGGGCTCTGTCCCTCTCTTCGGCCGGTGAAATGGGCGCGGATGCGACTCTTCCTCGAAGAGCTCTGAGGGCCCCGCGAGGCTCGGCCAGGACTCCGTTCCCTGGGCCCCGTGATGGGGCTGTCCAGGCGGAGCCGCTCCTTCGGGCGGGCTCCCAGAATGAAGGTGACGCGCAGCAGGGCTGAGGGGCTTGGGAGCGCGAGCGAGCCCTCGGGCGTGGCTGGCCCGGCCGCCGAGCTCTGGTCGTCGTCTGCCGACACGACACACTCGGGCCTCAGCTGCCCCACGTGGTTTCCACGTCGAGGAGGAAGAGACATCAACTGCCGAGACCCACTGTGACCACGTGTCTTTTCGATCCGCAGCCAAGGGTCTCCAGGCCGACCAGCGGCAGCGGCCCGCCCCGCGGGGTCCTCCTTCCCCGGGCTTCTTCTGCGGGTGGACGCGTGCCCACGGCCTCATTCGCCGGGCTTTCTGCACACCCTCCGGGCGCAGCAGCAAGATGAGGGAACCCTCTCTCCTCTCCGAGTACCCGGAGTCAAGCCCTCGGCTGCCGGTCGCCCCGTGTCTTAGCCGCTTGCGGCTCCCTAGGTGCAGCCCAGGGTCTGCCCCTGTCTGCCCCCGCTCTCGCCCTCGTCCTTGGTACCCCAGTAAGCGGCCCAGAGCCCCACGCCGAGACCTCTGTGGAGACCGGTACCCGTTCCTACGCCCTCTCCTCCCCCCAGGCAGAGTCTTCTGGAAGCTGAGGGAGGAAGGGAATTTCCTCACATCTTTTTCCGGTGACTCGCCTTGTCCCTGTTCTTCGCCCTGGCTACCCCCGCCACAGCTGCCCCCACCCCACCTGCCCCGCAGCAGGCTAACCCATCCATCGCTCCTAACAATAATACCACCACCCTGGACGGGAACCGCAGTGCGGGACACGACCTCAGGCTGGCCCGCCACAGTCAGGACAAGACGGAGGGACTCGCCTGGGCCCACGGTGCCCGCTCCGCCTCCCCAGGCCGGCCCCGCCCCTGACCTGCTTCCCTGCGGGTCTGCCTGCCCACCCACGGACTTCTCTCCAGCTTCACACCCAAGCCCCCAGACCTGCCACGCCAGGGGCAGGTTCAAACAGCTCCACTCTACTTTGCAATGCAAATGAGCCCTCTCTTCTCCCCCCATCTACGTAGAAGAGGAAGACCTATCAGCACAGAGACTCCTGAAAAGCCTTAGAGTGAGGGTTTTCCTCCATGCACAGGCCAGGCTGAATGCTTGGGCAGCCCCCTTGCCGCCCGCCCTGAGCGAGGCAGGACCGCCGGTCTCCCTCTGAACATGCATGCGCTTGAACGGCAGAAGAGGCCCAGCACTGACTCCGGCCGGCCCTGGGCTGGGGCATGAGTGTCCTGTGAGTCATTTGCCTCTGTGTGTTTGAGGGGCTTCTCAGCCTCTCTCTCTGGCCTCTGACCTCTGGACTCTGACCCAGCAGCCTGACCCAGGCACTCAACCTGGGGTGGGAGCGGGGTGTGGTTCGCAGCTCTGGGCAGCCTGGCCTGCAAGCGGCTCAGAGGCAGGGGAGAAACTCCCACCTCTGGGTGCTTAGCCTTCTGGGAGAAGGAAGGAAAGGTGCCCTGAATCCCTGCCCCGCCCCTCCCCCACGGCCGCCTGCCAGGTTTACTGGGGGTGAGGGAGGGTGCGGGGGTGGCCCGGGAAGATCCAGTGTGACTGCTTGAAAGGGACATGTGATGGCTTTAATCAGCACTTCCCCATTCACCCAAAGTCACAGACTTGGTTACTTAATCAAATGTCGCGCTTACGACACATTTGCCTCCCCGGGAGGGGCGCGCACGAGAGCAGGTCCATTTGGCTTGGGAGGGGACTCGACCGTCGTCGGGGGGTCTGTGAGGCCACTGGGCAACGGCTTCAAAGAGGGAGGGCCAGACAACTGCGAGGTTGGGAAGCTGGGGTGGGGCGAGGGGAGGGGCTCGGAGAGGCCTGGGGCACCCCTGTGCTGGGGCAGCACGGGTCTCTCCCAGCGGGGGCAACAGGCGGGCAGGGCAGGAGGTGGCTGGGGACCTGGAGCTCTCCGCACAGCGGGGACATCTGAAAGCTTCCCTCCGGCACCTGCCGCAGCTGCGCGTGTGTGTGGGCGTGTGTGCATGTGTGCGAGCTGCGTGCGTGCTGGCTTCTAAGTGACGTGCTCACCCTCTTCATTCCCAAGACAGAAGGAAAGCGAACTGGCCCCAAACCTGAGACGCTGTCCAAGTCCAGGAAAGCAGTTACAGCACCAGGGAAACGTAAGCCGCGGTTTCGTCTTTTTTCAGCAGCGAGCAAATGACAACATTCTCATCAAGGCCAAAAATAACAACGCAGTAATAGGAGGCGCTCTCGGTGCGGGGCCTGGCCTGGAGTCCTCCGCGCGGGGGGCCCAGAGAAACACACCGCGTGCCTGATCCGAGACCGCGGTGCCAGCCGGGGCGAGGGAGGGGCCTCTGCCCTCCCCGCACAGGACAGAGGCCTGCGCACACTTGCGGGGTGTCTGGGCCTCTCCCATCTCCTAGGCCCCTCCCTCCGGGCTCTGTCTCAGCTCAGCCCCGGGTCGGTGCTCAGAAGACGCTCCTCTGGACTCTCTGGGTCGCCCCGGTGTCACCCCTGGGGTGCGGGGCCCCCAGGTACGTGGATAGACCTCAAAGGGTCTCCACACTTGGACGGGGGGCATCTCTATGTCTGTGAACTCGAACTGCAGGCTCACATTCCTTTCTGATAACAATGTGCGCAGCACAGTCTCAGGGACCGCGCCCGCCACTGCCCGCCGCCCCCTCCGCGTCACCGAGAGGGCGGACGTCTGAGCGCGTCGCCGCTGCGCACCCCCACGCCCGCGTTCCAGCACGTTTCAGCGTGGCTGAGTAACTCCCTAACGTGGTGCTAAAAAGGACACACGTTGCTGCGTCCAAACGTTGTTCTGTTCAAATGTTCCCAACGCATTCCTCCTCCTCCTGCGCATTTTAGGGCGCGCAGTAAAAACGTTCTGAGGCGGGGTCCGCGGCCTGGCACGAGGCTGCCCCAGGGGTCCGTGGAGCAGAGTGGAGGCGGGGTGGGGGCTCTCGGATTCCAGGGTTCTTCTGGCTGTGGGAGGGTCTCCCGGGCGCAGCGCTCCCACTTGGTCCCGCTAGGGGGCAGCCGTGCGGCCACCCCGCTCCCCGGGCCATCCTGGGCCCAGCGAGCCCTACCAGGACCGCCCTGCTTCCCTTCCTGCGGATCTGCCCCCGGGGGCGGGCAGAGGAGCCTCCGGGAAGATCAGGCAAGCGGCTGACTCGGCCTGGTGCTGGGGCCGCCTCTCTTAACCCCTACAAGAATCCCTGCGCGGAAGGGAACACAAAAACGTTTCACAGAAGGTGAAGCCGAGGCCCAGAGAGGTTCCATCACAGGCCCAGGACCCCACGGGTTAGCCCACAGGGGCTGGTGGTCGCCCCGCCCCCGCCCTTGCCTGCCTCCTGCCCCTTCCTCCGGCAGCTTCCTGGGGAGGCAGGCCGCAGGTCAGGCCTCCTCGCTGGGCCGCAGACACTGCGCCTGCCTGCGTCTGGGGGGCCCAGGGAGGAAGCGCCTGCCCGGCCTTGCTGGGCCTGCTCCCCCAGGCACCGGCTGCACCTCCCAGTTGGGGGGAGCCCCTGCAGGGATCAGGCCCCCTGTGAGTTAATGCCGCCCCTCAGGGCCCCACTGCACACTTGCTGGGTAGGAACCGAGGAGCACCATTTCAAGGGCCCCGATTCACCTCCCTCGAGGGCAGGGCGCCAGGGTGGAAAGCAGGGCTCTGTCCGAGGCTTCTCCAGACGCCAGCGGGTCGGCCCTCCACGGTGAGTTCTGCCACTTCTCCCAGGGAACTGGTGTCCCCCTCGGGCGTCTTTCCTCCGCTGGTCACTGTCTTGCAGTTGCGGCCTAACCAGGTAGGCCGGGGGAGGTCTTGGGATCGGGAAGAAGTGGGGTCAGCCAGCGGCGGGCGGCGAGAACTCCGAAAGGTCGAGTCCTGGGACTCTCCAGCCGTCCCCTTCCATGTCAGGGCCTGGCCCAGAAGCAGGTGGGCGAGCAGGGGTTGCCTGGCACTCCGCGGGGGCCTGTTGACGCTCGGGGAGTCGGGCTGGGCAGGGCTGGGGCAGAAGGTGCTTCGCTGCCACCAGGCACTTCTTCCGTCAGAGCCGGAGTCCGAGGCCCGGGCAGCGGCCCAGGCAGCGGGAAGAGAGGAATCCCAGGAGCGAAGCCTCCCGCCTGCCACGCACTGCCGCGTGGACCCCTCGCGCGGCTCGGTCTGGAGGAACTTCCCGCTCTGCCCCTCTCCGTGCGCCGCCGAAGTGCTCGCGCGGAAACGCCCCTTCCCCAAAGCAGCTCTCGCTGGATGCCCCGGTAACCGAGTAGGAACTTCGAACTGCCTCGCAAGCCATCTGGTTACCGTGGCAACACCATCCGGAGGCGCCCGGCGGTCCAATCGGATCCCAGGGCCTCTCTCGGGCCTTTCCCAAGGTGGGGACCCGGACCAGCTGGGGATAAGCGAGGGGCTGCCGGGGGCCCGCCTGGTGTTGCTCGAGCCCGGCAGAGCCTCGCGCGGCGAGTCGGGCCCCCGCGAGGCGGGGCGGAGAACGGCAGTCGGGGCCGGACAGGGGGTTCGAGCTCCAGTTCGAGGGGCGGGGAAGCGGGTGACGTGAGCCGGGCCAGGCGGGCGGAGTTGGGACCCGCTCGGGGAGGCGGGGGCAAGTGCGCGGAGAGGCAGACGCGCGGAGGGAGGCGGCTCTGCGGCGGGCGCGGTGGGCGCGGGCAGCGGGGCCCCGGGATCCCCGCGCGCCTCCTCCGCGCCGCGCCGCCGCCGCGCGTCCCCACGCCCCGCGCTCCACGGCGCCCTCGCCCCGCGCGCCTCCGGTGCCCGCCTCCTGCCCGCCTCCGGCGCCGCGGCCGTCTGCAGAGCAAGAGCTCAGACGGAGCCCCCGGCCAACTTGGGCTGTGCCGACCGGCGACGGAGCCCAGGCAGAGCCCCCTGGCCCGGTGGCGCGCGGAGCGGACCCGCGTCCTCTGGAGTCACCGCCTCCCCCCCCCCACCGCCCCCGGACCGCGCCGCCCCCTCGGCTCGGGGCTCCGACTGGAAGCTAGAGACACGCACCGTTCACGGGGGCGCTGCCCGGCCTCCCGCCTCGCCGCCCCGGAGGGCGAAGCCGCTGGTCCTGCGACCCTCTCTGCACGGCCGCAGCGCGGGAGTGCGTCCCTCTCGCGGGCCAGCCTCCCCCTTCCCCGCGGGCCTCGCCGCTGCCTTCGCTGGGTCTCCCCCTGAGGGGGCCGCGAGCCCCACGCCTCGGCCGGAGGATGTGCGCCCCCGCGGGCCGCCCAGCCTGAGCCATGCGCCCCAACGGCGGCGGCGCGCCGGCCGGCATGGAGCCCCGCGCGGCCGCGCTCTGACTCGCTCTGCGCCCCGCGGCCGGCGGGCGGCGGGCGGCGGACCGGGAGCCAGAGACCGGCGCCGCGGGACGAAAGCGAGCGGGATCGGGCGCCGCGCAGATGGCCGGGGCGAGCAAGGTCTGAGGCTCCGCTCCCCGAAACGTGACCATGTGGATTCAACAGCTTTTAGGACTCAGGTGAGCGACTCGGCCAGCGCCCTGGTGAGGGTGGGTGCGTGGGTGCCGGGCTGGGCGGAAGGGCGCTTTCCTCAGTGTTGCAAATAAAGGGACTCCTTCCCCGCTCCCCGCGAGCGGCCAACGGGGTGCTCCGGGAGCCGGGTCGGGGCGCCAGTCTGGAGCTCCGAGCTCAGCGGCTCCGCAGGGAGCGGCCCGCTCTCCTGGGCTCCACGCGTCTGGGGTCGGGGCAGGGGCGCCGGCACCTCGCGGCGTCAGCAGCGCAGTGTCCTGGCCGCCCGCCCCGGCGCGCCTCATCCCCGGGCCCGGAGCGAGACGCCGGCCGCTGAGAGCGGCGGGCCGTGGACCCAGGGCGGGGGCTGGGGCTGCCGGGGAAAGCAGGAGCTGCCCGCTCCGGGCGAGAGCTCGGCATTCAGAGTTGGAGGAAAGCAAAAGCAAACAGCCTCCGAGCCCGTGTTTCGTCTTTCTCTGGGCTCCAGGGCGGAGCAGGGGCCTCCTGGGCTTCCAGCTGCCTACCCAGCTGTTTGTCGGTGACCTCTGGGCTCCACGGGAGCGCACAGCTGGCGGGCAGCTGGGGCGCGAGACGCTGGGGTTCTAGGGGGACTCGAGCGGGCACCCCCACCCCAGCTACATACTGAAACACCCGTAGGAGCACCCGGGGCTTGTCTGTGTCTCGGACTCCAGGGCGAGCTGGAATGGGGCTTCAAGCCCGCGGTGGCGGGGGGGGGGGGGGTGCCCAAGAAGCCCCCTTTTCGCAAACTTTGCCCGCCTGCGTGGGCGCTCGGGCTTCAACCCCTGCTCGGGCCGCTGAAAGCCGAGCATGGCTCGGCTGTCCCCTGGCGGGGCAGGCCGCCTCCGAACCCTCGCCCTCCTGCTGGGGGCTCCGCGGAGCTGGTGCGTTGGGTCCCAGGTTGCCAGCGAGAGCCGAGAGGACGCAGGCGGAGGCGGCGAGAGCCGGCGTGCGGTTCCGGAGTTCGTCCACTGGGATGCACTGCGCTCCCGCGTTGGGGAGCCGCCCCCGCCGCCAGCCGGTCGGAGCCGGGGGAACGAGCCCCCGGGAGGACCGAGCGCGCGTCCTGATTTTGAGAAATCGAAAGGGGACGGACCTCGCCCGCGTTTTCCAGCCATCCTCGACCCGGGGGGACGAGTCCCCACTCGGGGTAAAGACTGTTGACGACAGCCAGTGAGAACTGTCCAATGTTACCGCCGGCCTTGCTCTGGAAAGCCGCTTCGCTTCTCCGCGAGGCGGGGTCTGCTGCGCCGGCGTGGGCCGGGAAAGGTTCATGGTGAGGCGGCCGGTGTTGGGCATCGGCTCGGCCTGAATCCGCCCGTGTGCGGGGACTAGATGAGGTGCTGGGCGCAGACAAAATGGAGCAGGAGGCTGTGCCGGCGACCCATCCCGCACCCTGCCCTCTGCCTTGGGGTCCCAGCCAGAGCCCCGGGCCTTGGGGAGACCTGGCGGCCCCGCCAGACCTCCGAGCACCTCCCGAGCCGCTGTCTGGCACTGGATTGCTCTGACCACCTGCAGGTGATTTGAACCGACATTGTTTTTTGTTACTAAGTTGCTGGATGGAGAGATCAGTACATTTTGATAAGAGGCGAGGAGAGTGAGTATCACGGAAGAAAGCTCTCTGTTGGTTGGGAATTCACAGCACAGTCCCCCTCAAGCATCCCCAAGCCAGCTCTTCTTGCGGTTTTGCTTTAGGAAATAGTTCTGCTGCTGATTTTGAAGTTTGACCTTTTGTTTTTTTTTTCCCTTCACTGTTAGCACAAGAGCTTTTCCGTGAGTGGGTCTCGGGGGACCAGCTGTCACCTGTGTGGGAGGCTGACAGGACAGAGCCCTGTCATGAGGGAGAGCCGTCCCCGGGCCGGCAGACAGGCCGCGCCGAGGGTCCGCGTGCCCTGCCGTGCCCCGGGCGCCGCTCTCGCCGCCTGCCAGCTGCAGACCCGAAAGGCGCTTTGGCCTTGGAGCCAGCCCGTCCCCTTTGCTGGGTCCCGGGCTCCCAGGCGGGCACCCGGCCTCCTGCTGCCTTGCTTGCAGCCTGGCTGTGGCAGGCAGACGTCGGACCGGCAGTCCAGGCAACCGAGGAGGGTGATCCTGGTGTCAGCTGAGCGAGGGGCTCTCAGCTCCAGTTTCCGGGACACCGCCTGGGCTTGGGGTTTTGCTTCTGCCTTTGAGGGGAGCTTTGCTTCTGCTTTTGAGGGAGCCGCTCCTTCCTGGGAGGGGAAACGGACCAGAGGCGTTTTGAGCTGTTTTTATGCCTTTTCAGGGGAGGGGGGAGGAGTTGTCCCCAAGCTCGGGAGACCCTGCCACAACCCGGGTCCAGGCGGCCCCAGAGGGCAGCCGACAGCGCGGCCAGCTGCCCGGACGGGGGCCGCCCTCTGTGAGCACCGGGGGCCGCTGCGGGGGCCGCTTACTCAGCAGCAGCCCGGTTCCAAGTGAGGCTCCGTGGTGAGCACCTTCGCTGCTTGTCAGGGCCCAGCGAGTGCCAGGCTTTCGTCCTCAGAGGTTCACTGCTCAGCCCAAGTGGCTGCGTCCTCCTGTCCCCTGGCGGTGCTGTGTCTGTGCTCCCCGCAGGCTCTGCGACCCCTTCTGTCTGGGAGGCCCTGGGATGCGGCTGCGGTGGGGGTGGGGGTGTGGCAACGTGACGCCACACACTTTTCTCTCGCCGGGCACTTCGCAGTTCCCTGAGCACGCGGTGCCACAGGGAGCCCCCGTGGGTCGGCTGTCCGCAGCGGCCTTGGAGGACGACGGTCAGACGCTCTGTCCACACGCACGGCCCTCCAGCGAGTCCTGCCCACGCCCGAGTCTGCAGCTGGGATCCACGGGGCGTCGTGGCTGGGATTCTTATCAGGGACAATGACGCTGGAACGCATCGCCATTTTAGGAGGCAGCTCAGATCTTTCCACCACAGGGGCACGCCCCTTACCCTCAAGCACCCCCCACCCCCCCGGGGGTCCACTGTCCAAGTGCAGGAGGGGGTGGCAGGCTCCTCCCAGTCTGTCCCTTCTGTTGATTTATTGTAATCACCTGCTTGCTTTCCGTCTGCGCATCGCGGAAGATGATAAGCAAGGGGCCGGGCCGGCAGCTCGGACAGCCCCGGGCCTCCCTGAGACGTCTGTCCATCCTCTGGTCCCTGGAGAGGGGTCAGCTGGCTTTGCCGCTGCTGGTGCCTCTTCTTGGCCGGGGTCACTTGGGTGGTGTGGAGCAGCAGCACCCCACGCTGGCCTCGTCGTCCCTGTCCACTGACCTGGGCACCATCCAGGCGTTAGGTGGAAGTGGGCTGGGGTGAGTCCTCGGACTCCTGGTGGGCAGGCCCCAGGGCGCCCGGGCACACGGGCCGGGTGGCCCCCCCCTCCCCGGTCATGGTGAGGTGGGTAGATGCCAGGCCCCAACCCGGCCGACCGGCACGGCCCTGCGGAGCCTTCCAGAACCCTGGGGCTTCTGTCTGGGGTTACGTAAGAGTCACCTGCCTTCCATGCGTAGTTGCCCAGTTTTCTTCAAAGGGTTACAAGTCAGTGGAGACCAAGCTGATGTGCAGATTAGCTTGGAAAGCCAAATATATCCTTGATCTAGATTTTTGTGTTTGAAGTCTGGCTCGAGAGGGTTTCTCCTGCCCGATGCCAGTCAGACCCAGGGGGTGGGGACCGAGGCGGGGGCGGGGCCTCCCTGGAGCCCACGCACGACCCTGCAGCCAGCGGACGCGTTCTCTCTGAGACCCCTTCTGGGAACCGCAGAGCCGGGGGGTCAGGAGGCCGGGTGGGGAGTGGCGGTTATGTAACTCAGACCAGCCCTTGGTTCATAGAAAGTCAGAGGCTGCAGGGCGCCTGCCAGAGCCCCGGGGGCCCTTGGGTGGGGGCCCTTGGGTGGGGGCCCTGGCTACCTGGATGTCCGTCTGCGACTGGACGGGATCAGATCTGCCTCCTGAGGCCTGGCCGCTCCAGCCTGTGGTTGGGGGCAACTCTCTGCACCCCAGCAACCAGCCAGGAACAGGAGGGTGCTTCCGTGTCATCCCCGAAGCCCCTTCTGGGGAGTGCAGCGAGGACTCTGCCCCCTGCTGTTGCCGGGGGCCAGGGCGGGGCCTGCTGTCCAGTTGCCTCCCAGCAGCCTCTGGGCCGGCCGAGCCCATGGTGCTGTGCTGAGCTCCGGATTCCCTCGCTTTCGAAAGCGCCCCGGGGCCCGTGAGAGGCCAGAAGCCCACCATCCACCTGTGGGGTCTTCGAAGTTGATAAATGTCTCCGCTGGGACCCAAAGGGAACTGGGAGTGGAGGGCCGACGTGTTAGCCAAGGACGGGGTCCTGCCGGTGGGCCGACGGGGGGCGGGGCGGGGAGGGGCAGGGCTGGCGTCCGCACCCCCGCTCAGTGCCCGCGCTGGGTCCCTTCGTGTTGTGTCCCCTGCCACCCAGGGACAGGTCCGTGCGTGGCAGCCGTGCCGGGTCCATCTGCGCTGCGCCCTCCCCAGCCCGCCGTTCCCTCTGCTTGTTCGGTCCACTTACTGGGACTTCCGCCAATTGTGGCACTTTCTCTCGGTGGCCAGCCAAGGAGGGCTGTCCTGGCGAGGCCGCTGCCTCTCTGCCTTCCTGTCGTTTCCAGCCCCGAGTGGGCAGTCGCCTGGGCGGTGCGGCAGCTGAGGAGAGCCACGCTTGGCTGCGTGTGACCTCAAGAGCTCCTAGAGGGGACAGCGTGGCAGTGAGGCCAGGACCTCATAGCTGGCAGTGTGTCCACTTTGCAGGGGACCGGAGTGCCGGCCTCTGGGCGGGGCCCGTGTCCCATTCTTCACTGACTCTTGGGAAGAGCGCCTGATACATAGGGGGCACTCAGGAGATGTCTGCGGAGAGTGCGTGTGTCCACATGGCACAGTGCCCTTGACGTGCTGAGGCTTGTCCTTGTGGTCACTCATCCCTGACGTCACACTGAGAGCTGGGAAAGGAATGCCCAGCCGAGGCCAGTCTTCAGGGCAGGCCCTGTCCTGACTCACACAGATATATCTCTCCTTCAACCTTGCATATGGGTACTCACAATTCCACCATTAGAGATTCGTTCCTTTGGCTTGAGTTGAGTTATAATTGGAAGGCAGACATGTTCAGGAAACATCATGCTATGGAGCTCTTTCAGTCATTATCAGTTCAGTCGGAGCTAGAACATCCAATTTTTAAGTGTCTTGGAGGAAGGGTGGGTGCAGATGGGGAGAGAATGTGGAGGCAGGCGGCACGGGCCTGGCAGGGGGGTGGGGGGCAAAGGTGTCGTCCAGGGGGAACAGGGAGACTTGGCGGGGGGCCCGGGGGCAGAAGGCAAACTTACTGGCCTTCCAGTGAGGCTGCGGTCGTCCCTTCGCTCGGCCGTCTCGGGGACAGAGACAGTGTGCACACCCAGTGGGGACTCGGAAGTGGGTACCCAGGGACAGAGCCGGATCACCGGAGGGAGAAGGTTCTGGTTGGCACATGAGGCCGTGGGCGGGCGGGTGGGCAGATGTCGAGGGAGTTCGGTGACAGGCAGGAGAGAAAAAGCCCCACCCTCTGCTGTCACTCACTGCACACGCACTTCTAATTCGCTTCCCTTCTTGAGAGCTTCCGACCGTGAGCAGACGCCACGCGGACTGGAGTCGGGGCAGGCTTTGGCCGACGTGGAGGGGGGCTGGTGGGGGACGAAGCGCCTTTGATCAGGGTGGAGACCGGTGCTGTCCGAGACAAACAGGATGCATTTATGTTGTGAAATTTTCCAGTAGCCCCGTTAACAGAAAGAAAGAGGTGAGATCAACTTCAATGAGATATTTGATTTAACCCAATACGGACAACGTGTTCCCAATTTCAACGTGGGAGCAACATGAAGCAGCACTGATGAGTATTCAGTGTATGTTCTTACCCTGTACTAGGTCCTTGAAATCGGGGCTATAATCTGTTCTCTCAGTGCCACCTCGGGGTGCTCTGGAGCCCTTGGGGCTCTCGGCTGCTGTGCTGGGCACTCTCCTGTGGACGCTGGCGTGGGGGCGGCCAGTGTGGTCAAGCCCGCGCCCCCGCCATAGCCTGCCTTGGGCAGCGCACTCCGCTGGCCTGGGCTCCCAGGAGGGCGGCCTGCCCCCTGTCCTCCTCATTCCACAGTGGACAGCCACCCAGGGCCCGGCCACCACCAGAGGCATCACGGGGGGCAGGTGGGGGCTGCCACTGCCTTTTCAAGGTCCCAGAGTCTCGAGGGAGGTCCGACAGGTAGACCTGTAGGGGTACATCCCACACTGGGTCGTCACACAGTGATTTGGGGACCGAGGCAGAGGGACAGAGCCTTCTCCCTTCTAACACAGGTGTCAGAGGCAGGGCATCAGGTGAGGGGAGGCAAGACCAGCAAGTGCAAGAGCAGGACGGGCCAGGCCACGTCCTGGGAGGGCTGCCCTGGGCGACGGTGTCCAGCATGGTCCTCCATGCCCATGCGAGAGCACCTGGGTGACAGACACAGCGGTGACCCCTCTGGAGTGCCCATTCATGGGACCTGCCCGAGGTCAGGGCCTTCTCTCACTCCTCTGCCCCCCAGCACCGGTCCCCCACACCGACAGCCCAGCCGCCTCGGGTCCCAGGGGGCACGAGAGACCGGGAATCACCAGGGCCTGGTTGGAATGAGCACTTTGAGGAACACTGGTCCAGAAATAGGGGTGTGTGTATGTATGTGTGTGTGTGTGTGTGTGTGTGTGTGTGTGTGTGTTGGAACATGTGTGGGGGGAGTGTGCAGATGTGGGGAAGGGGTGTGTCTGCCGGGTGTGTGCGCGTGACCGTGTGTGTCGGGGAGTTTGGGGGCCCGTGGGAGTGAGGAGCTCCAACTGTAGGAGAAGAGACCAGGGTCTAGGACAGGCGTCCCCTGCAGAGGCAAGTCACGGTGCTCGCAGGACTGAGTCGGAACCTGGCTGCGGGCGGGTGTGCTGGGGGTGGGGGCACCTGGCTGCAGGGGGATGGGCTGCTCTCCAGCACTGCGCAGGCGCGGGGTGGGGTGGGCCCCGCAGGGCGTTCTCCGGAGGCCCTGGTTTAGGTAGGAGGATGGGAGGGTCCCAGGGGGCGGTCCCGGCATCAGGGAAGCGCTGTCCAAAGCTGACATTCTCCAATCACTTCCTGAGGCCAACATTGTCCCGCTGTGAAAGGCACACGCAGGCAGTCCCCCAAAAGAAAGCTAGAAATCCAGGTCGCATGGGCAAATGGACACCCCAAAAATCGTAACAAAGTATCAGCACGTACAAGTTCACTGTATGTGAAACGTACATGCCGCGACCACATGGGGTTTATTCCGTGGATGCAAGGATGGTTCGATGCTGGAGAAGCAGTCAATGCGGCTTTCGTACGGACAAGCTCAGGAAGAAGCATCGCACAGCTGTCTGCCTTTGACGAGTCCAACACCCATGCATGATAGCACGCTCGGGAATGTCGGGCTAGAGGGGCGCTTCCTCTGCGTGGTAAAAGACACCCACAGAAGCCTCCGACCAGCTTCATGCTCAGTGTTGGGGCCCTGGCGGCTTTGCCCTGAGATCAGGGACAAGTCAGGGTGTTTGCTCACCCTGCCCCGGTGGCGCTGGAAGTTCTGGCCAGCGTGGCACAGGAAGGAAAGGACATGAAGGCACACAGACAGGAAGGAATGGAACTGCGTTTGCCGGTGCAGACAGGAAATCTCTTGTAATCTATAAAGCACCCCCGAAGCAGTGAGTGAGTTCAGCAGCGTTGTGGGGTACAAGATAAATGTGCAAGGATGAATCGTGTTTCATTTTCTGTCTCTCCTCGCAAGGAACACACAGGCGCCGAAATTAAAAATACGGCGCCCTTGACAGTGGCTCAGACAGGAAATATTTTGGTGTGAGTTTAACAAAACGCTATGCCGACCGCTCGTGTGCGGGGAACGCACGGCCGCCGAGGGAGGGGTGGGGCTGCTGCCCGACAGCGCGACGAGGCCGGTCCCCTCGCACGGATGGAGCGGTTTGACGCAGCTCCCGAAATCTCGGCAAAGTGCCTGTGCCTGCGGGCACGATTATTCTAAAACCCGCACGAGAAGAAACCGGCAGGGCTGCCACTGCCTGAAAACAGAATAATAAAGCGCGAGGAGGCAGTCCGAGCGCCTCCTGTCGCTCAGCGCCAGGGACGGCGGGGTGCCGGCCTGGGGCAGAGGCCCCGGGTCGGTCGAGGAAGCGGAGCGGAGCGCCCCGGAGCTGTCCCCCACGGGCACGCCGGGACAGCTGCTGACGGAGGTTCGGGTGCAGCCTTTCGACCAGCGGTGCGGGAACCACCGCACACTCCCAGTCCAGAGATGCCGGGCAGCTCAGCGCAAGTCTCGCCCTCCCGCAGAATGGGCTCGCAGGCGTGACAGGACTCGGCGCACAACTTCTAGGGAACACCAAGGAGAACGGGGCCAAGCACGGGGCTGGGCGGGGCTCTTCCACTCGGCGGCAGAACCCCCCACCCCTTGAAAGGGAAAACACTGGTAAGCCGGACCCCGTCAGAAATGCAAAATCCGCTCTTCGAGAGACTCTATGTCCTTAAGGGGACGAGCGGACCGGCTCCCGGTGGCAGAGAATGCGCGCGGAGCACCGACGTGACAACGGACTCGTGTTCACGTTACGTGAGCTCCCTCAAACCTCAGTACTAAAAACTAGGAAATAAACCCTCCTTATTCGCTTGAAAAAATCCAACCATCCAGTTAGAAACAGGTGAGAGCCTTCAAGACGCATCTCACCAAGGAGGATGTTGGGACGGAAATGCAATGCGTGGGCAGGTGCCCAACATCAGTAACGATCCGAGAAGCGTCACTGCCACCCCCAGCCAGGCACCGCTCCCACTGGTCAGGGGCAGGGGGGCGGGGCTGGGATAAAAGGCGGCAGGGACGCCATGCGGGCGGCGGCGAGGGCGCAGAGGGGCTGGCCCCGCAGGGCTGGTGGCGGGGTCGAGCCACAGCCTGTCTGGAAAGCAGGTCGGCATTTTCTTCTGCCACGAGCAGGGCCACTGCCCTGCACGGGGTGGGGTGAGGGAGGGCATTTCCCTCGTGGGCGCCGAGGCCAGGGGCGAAAAGCGTGTGTCTTCACACGGACCAGCACCCACGTGTTCACGGCAGCCTTGTTCAAAGTGGCCACAGGTGGGACGCGCCGGCTGCCCACCAGGGTCGATGGTGGGATCCGATGGTGGCGCATTTAATGTCGCCGCTGGGGAACGGGGGAAGGCACCCGGGGACCCGGCTCTGCTACGCCTCCCAGCACCTGTGCTCCCACAACGACCCGACAACGAACAGTCTAAGGAGAAAGACGGGGACCCTCCCGTCCTCTGCCAGAGGTCAGCCCCTGGCTGTCTGTGCGGGGGAGGGGGGGGCGTGTGACCTCTTTGGGACCCTGCCCGTGGACGTCACGGCAGTTACGAGTGACGTGGACATGGGGGGAGGGGGACACAGTTGCCCGGTGGCGAAGTTTGCGGTGGAGGGACTCTGCCCCGGTTTTCAGAACGCCACGAACAGCCCCAGAGGCCCGCGCGGTGGCCGACGGCGGAGGCCGGTCGCCGCTGACAGTGATGAACGACCGGCGCGTGCTTGCTGGGTAGGAAGGCTGCCCGGGGCTGCAGGTAAACCAGGTCAGCTCGGGAAGTGGGGCAGCCTGCGCGGGGCCAGCTCCACTTTCCGGGCCCGCGCGGAGGGGCCTCGGGCCCACGCCCCGGGGAGGCGAGGTCGGAAACGGCAGGTTTCTCGGCTCCAGATCAGGAGGCGGGGGACTCTCGGCTGTGAGGCAGACAAGCTAGCCTGTGGCTTTGCTGTTGTCATTTTGGTTTTCGTGACGGCGCGTGCATCGTGCGTGGGCGCGTCCGCAGGCACGCAGGGCCCGGGAACGGGAACGCTTGTGAATGACGACGCTGGGGCAGGCAGGGGAGCAGCTCCGTGTGGGAGCCACTGGCTCTGAGCACCCGAGCGCCCAGGCAGGAGACCCATCACTTCTCCTTCTTTCCCCACCCAGCCGAGGGGCGTGGGAGGCTGCCAGACCTTCCCGGAAGCCAGGCTTCGCACTGAGTGACCCCGCCAGGGCACACTGTCTCAGTCCGTCCTCGGGGTCTTCGTGGCAACCCTGTGAGGGGCGTGCTATGTCCTTGGATGTTACAGAGGAGGGTGTGAGGCTCAGAGAGGTTAGGTGACTTGTCCAAGGTCACAGAGCTAGCCAGTGGGAGAGCTGGGATTTGAGCCCCGGTTTCATGGACCACGAGGTCCATTCATTCTGTTTTCACTGTCCTGTGCGGCTCCCTTCTTCTCTGTAAAATTTGCTTCTCACTCCCTCAGTCATGCGCTGCCCTTCGGGGAAAATCAGAGCAAAACAAAAGCAAACCCAACCCCACTCGCAGGGCCCAGCTGCCGTGACGCCAGTGCCGCGTGGGCCGGGCACCTGCAGCTTCAGGTGAGAGGCGGGCGGTCGACGGGAGAGATTCTTTTGCAGCCAAGAATGAACGACGTGTCACCACGGGATGACGACGTCCCCGTGACACAGATACTGCTATTCAACCCAGCTAGTAATTAAAAATAAATGTGTCACTGCTTCCGAGGAGGCCCTCCTGGGAGCTTCGAGAAGTCGCGCCGCGGGGGTGAACGAGGGCCCAGTGCAGAGCCCGGGCGAGTCCGGCCTCTGGGTTTCAGGCCACCCACCGTGCGTGTGTGAACGTGTGTTCGCTGGGACGTGCTCTGCCGCTCACGACGCCCACCCGTTTGCAGGGTGCCCTTCAGGGGCCTTCATGAGTTCGCCCTGGGTGCGGCCACCCCGTAGCCCGGCTGTGGGACACTCCCGCCACCGCGGTGAGGCCCCTCGTGCTGTCAACCAACCCACAGTCAGGCCTCGTTCCCGCCCCCGCCCCCTTCGGCCGCCGGGCTGGCTCCTGTCCCACAGACTGGTGTCCCCGGGCGTCTGCTGTGAACCGTGTGCGATGCTGTCGTTTTTGTCCGGGCCCCCTCGCTGGGCGCCCTGGCCTCGAGGACCATCCGTGTTGCCCCTCGTCCCTTTCTCCCTGAGCGGCACCCCTTTCTGGACGTGCCACGGTGGGGCAGCTGTGCTGATGTCAGGTCGAGCGTTCCCTGCCATGGGACCGTGGTCAGGGATGGCCGCCGTCCCGGAGCAAGTCATAGCAAAGGGTTTTAGGGCGCCGATTTGGAGGAGGCCGGAGTGCGGGGTCCCGGAGTGCGGGGTCCCGGAGGGCGGGGTCCAGGAGCGCGGGGCAGCGCTCAGCGGAAGCTTCCCTGGGGAGGAGGTTGCGCCGTGTCCCAGACGCTGCAGCTCACGAGCCACGGGTTCCTCCACCTGCCGAGGCGCTCCAAGGTGGGCCATTCCGCAGGGAGCCAGGGGCCTTCCGGAAGCTGGCGCACCCGTCCCAGGTGGGCCCTGTGCGTGAGGACCTTGAGTCCTGGCCCACCCGGCCCTGGAGGGTCTTGGCCTCAGATGCTGACTCGTCAGCTGGCGTCGGAGCAGGCCCTCCCCGGACCAGGGACGGGGAAGAGGTCTCGATTGACCCTGGGGCCCACGCCTGCTTCTTCAGTGGCCGAGCTCTGTGTGGAGAAGGACTCTGAGCTCTCCTTGAGACTCGGAGAGGCACAAGTGCCTGAGGGTGGCTCGTTCTCTCTGTTCTAGGCAAGGGCTGGGAGGGGCTGCCCACGGGTCCCAGGTGCCCCTTCCCGCAAGAGGACTGAAGGCCGGGCTTGCCGGTGGTCGTCACCCGAAGGGCAGCTGGTCCGGGACCTCAGCCCAGGCTGGCTCTGGGCCTTCGGGCCGAGGAAGGGTTCCCGCCGATGGCTCCGTTCAGCAGGCACAGACAGCGTGCCCTCTGGGCACGGGTGCCGGGCTGGGCTCGGAGACAGAGGGGCCCTCGATGGCTCTTGCGGGAGCATTTAAGGGGCGTGGGAGAAGAGGTGCAGGTGAAATTGCAGGAGCTGAGAGGAAGGAGCAGGTAGCTTTACCTGGCGCGTCTGGGAAGGCTTCCTGAATGAAGGGGACACGGAGGCACCTTAAATGTGCTTAAATGACTGGCTGAGGGCTCTGCCCCAGGTCCCCTGCTGCAGGGGAGCCGGATGCCAGGAGAGGGCAGAGCAGGTGTATTGGTGTCCGTCTCTCCATAGCGGGGAGGAAGGGGTGTGGGGGGCAGCGGGAGGGAGGGGCCTGGAAAGGTGGGTGGGGCCAGAGTGTGGGGGCCTGGACTGCCCAGCCAGACTCCGGCTGCTTTGTGCGGCCTGGGAAGCACTGAATCCTGGGAAGCGCCCGTCTGCGTGTGCAGCTGGGACAAGGAACACAGGCCCTGGGGAGGGAGGTGGGAACAGAGGGGCCGCTGAGGCAGGGGAGCCAGTGGGCCTGGGGGGGGCGCCCTGGGCAGAGTCTGTGACCTGGCGGGTCAGGCAGTCGATTGGGGGCCCTGAGCCCGGAAGAGGGTGATCAGAAAACCGGGGCCAGAGCTCTGGGCGGAGCCCCAGGCGGGAAACCCCGGGTGGGGAGGAGCCCGGGGGCGGGGCTGCGGTCAGGGGGCGGGGCTGCGGTCAGCGGCGGGTGCCTGCTCTGCTTTCCCCTACAAGCGCCCTGGGAGATGCGGGCCCAGGACCACAGGGCGCAGCAAGCAACTTGTTCCGTTCCCCCGCCTTGCCCTCTGCCCCCTTTCTGCACCTCCCTCACCCCGGAGCCCCACCCCGCCCCAGGTCCCTGACTCCCCACCCTCCCCACCTCCACTCAGGCAATGCTCCTTGCCTGCCCACTCGACCCGTTTACCTTTTGGGAAGGGCCCCCCAGGTGCGAGAGCCGCCGTGGGAACGCCGGGAGGAGAAGCCTGTGGGGGGCGGCCCTCCGCCCTCCCGGTGGCGGCACCAGGGTTGTTGCCTCCTGAGCCAGCGTGTCCGGGGGGCTGGGAGCCCCTTGCTCACAGTCGCCTAGAAAGAGAGCTGCCCCCTGTGTGTGCACACGTGTCTGCGTGTGGGGGGCATGCGTGTGAGTGCGTGTGGAGGTGCACGTTGTGTGTGTGTCTGTGTGGGGGTATGTGCAGGTGTGCGTGGACCGTGTGTGTAGGTGTGTATTGGGGGTGTGTCTGTGTGCGGAGTGTGTGAGTGTGAGCATGTGTGTGTCTGTATGTGTGTCGTGGGGGGTGGGTGTAAGGCATCAGTGGGCTTGGAAATCACCAGTTAATAAGTTTGGCCCCTTCATCCATCATCCGTCAGGCAGTTCAGAAACTCTAATTAACAAACTCTCTCAACAGCCCTTCAAGGTCAGGAAATGCCATTAGCCTTATTTCACAGATGGGTAAACTGAGGCAGGGCAAGCGAAGCAATCTGTGTAAGATGATGCAAAGTCAGCAGAACGTGCCGCCCGCGGACCCCCCGCGGGACCTGCCCACAGTCGGGCAGGGCCACCGGGCAGCCGCAGCCCTGGGTGGGGGTGCGCCCGGAGAGTGTGGGGGCCGCCCTCTCCTTCCCTCGTGTCCTTTGAGTCCTGGGCCAGGAGCCCCGCGGGGCCGGTGGCCGGGCTTCTCCGGGCTCTACCTGCCTGTTATGGCCCCTCACTTGTGTCCAGTGAGAGACTGAAGTTCCCGGCAGCCCGAGACCGCCGGCGTCGGTGGGCTTCACACCTGCCCCTCCGCCCCCGCCCCCGCCGTCGTGAGCCCTCTCTCGTGTAAGAACTCCGGAGTCCCACTGAGTCACAGGCTGGTGGCTTTCGTGTCAGTGGCCACAGGGCATGTCTGGATTTCATAAGAGGGACCCCCGTCTCCGAAAACACTTTGTCTCCGCAGCTGGGACCCCCGTCTCCGAAAACACTTTGTCTCCGCAGCTGTCACCGGGCGGTTCCGTCACGTTTTCATCTCGCAGCGGGAACCTGGCCCAGGGGGCAGCCGCACCCCTCCCCTCCCTGCCGCCCCGGGCGACGGCCAGTCCCCCGTCGGCTCTGTGGACTCGCCCGCTCCGCCGAGTCCCTCCGGGGAACGCACCCCCGCAGTGTGGGGCCTCCCAGGCCGAGCAGGGTCCCGCCGCTCCCCCACGGGCGGACGTGGAGGCTGTTTCAGCTTTTGGCCGTTGTGAGTGGCCCCACGGTGTGTCTTTCAGTCCCCACTGTCGAGTCTTTGGGGGGCAGGCCTCGGCACCCACACCTCTGGAACCCGGGCTTCCTCTGCAGCTCCCGGGTCAGACACAGGGGCGCCAGCTGTGTGGCCCCCAGCAGTGCCCGTGGCCCCTCTGAGCCTCGGCTTCCTCATCTGAGGGGCGGCGATGTCACCCTGTGTTCGGCCGGGAGGAGGGCAGCTGCATTGAGAAGCACCACCAAGGCGGCCGGCCGGCGTGCGCCGGGCTGTGCCGTGACAGCCACCTCGCCCCTCCTGCCCCAGCAGACGGGCCTGTGCTGCCTATGGGCCGAGGGCTGGAGCGCGGGGCACAGACCAGCTGTCTGGGCTCTGCACCCAGCGCATCCCCAGGGCGGAGGCCTGGCAGGCGGGCGCACAGCGCTCCCCACTCGCTCCGCACTGGAGAGGGGTGGGAGCCCTTTGCGCAGTGGACTGAAGCACTGGCCCCGGGAAGGGCCTTGCTCCCGGAGACGTCTGTGTCCCCTGCCCTGGTCCCCGGAGCGGAGCAGCGAGGTCTGTGGGAAGATGCCCGTGCCAACGAGTGTCCTTCTAGGGAGGTGCCAGCCCCGACCCCTCGGTAACCTGGGAACCAGCCACGTGCCGTGACCCGGGAGCTTCCCCGGCGACGACCTGCTTGTGGAACCCGTCACTGTTCCCGGAGAGCCGAGTCCTGCTGGCACAGAAGCGCGGTGCCTGCCGGCTCCTGGGACCCTGCTTGCCCGCACGTGTCCCCGAGCCGCCACCGGGCAGAAGCCGCACGGCCCAGCCTCACCCAGCTGCTTCCCCCCCTTGCCCGGAACCCGCCGGGCTACATGGCGGGAAAACGTGGGAGAGCCGGCGCACGCCCGAGTGAGCGGGTGCGGTTTTCCGGAAGGTTCTCGGGTCCTCTCTGTTTTGGAGACGAGGCCAAGCCCAAGACACACCAGCGGATACCGGGATTTAAGTTTTGGGGGAACATCTTTTCAGGGCGTCCCGGCGTGCAGGTCATCTGAGAAAATACCCTGGGCCTCACCCTCCGTCCCTTCTCTGTCGTGCAGCTGCCCGTTGCTGGCGACGCGACT
The DNA here is from genome assembly GCA_039655065.1 of Glossophaga mutica. Taxonomy (NCBI): domain Eukaryota; kingdom Metazoa; phylum Chordata; class Mammalia; order Chiroptera; family Phyllostomidae; genus Glossophaga; species Glossophaga mutica. Next base: position 2,243,444 of record CM077307.1, read on the forward strand.
CCGGCCACGCCGGGTCCCCGCGCCGTCTCCGCCACGCCTCCCGGCCGTGAGGAGACGCGGGCGATTCGGCTCCTTGCACAGAGAAAGCTGCGGTGCCAGGTAGAAGGATGGTGGCGATGGCTCTGTGCACAGGGTGACGGTCCTCGTAAAGTAACCACAGCAGCCCCCCGTTAGGAGGAACTTAGACGTGTCACGGTGGGGGGGGGCGGCGGGTACAGCACCCCCACCCCCCTCCCGCCCCAGAGGCTGGGAGCCTGGGCCATCCCACCCAGCCAGTGTGGGCGGCAGGCGCTGCCCCTCTGCGGCTCTCCGGGCGCCCCGGGGAGGTGGAGGAGGGAGGCCTCTCCGGTCCTCCCGTCCTTCTCCACACGCCCCTCCCACCCTGTGCCCCCGCCGTCCCCACCGGTCACCAAGGGACAGGGACTGATGACATGGAAACCGCGTTAGCTGTGCCTCTCGTCTAAAAGGTACTGGCCGATACTCGTCCTGCTCGTGTGGCTCTGGAGCGCGAGCGAATAAGACGGGGTCCCTGGGTCACCGGGGGACGGGGAGCGAGGGACACTGGGTTTCCCAGGGAGGCTGTTGGGGCCTGTTTTCCCGGGAATGGGACCCCCGGTCCGCTCGCGCCCCGTGGGGACAGCTCTGTCACCAGCCCCGTGCTTCCCGGGGGTGGAGTCCTCACGGGACCCTCACCCGCCGTCCCTGGTTTGCACGGCTGGTTTGGGAGCTGCTTGTGGACGGTGTTATGGTGGGTACGTTCAGGCTAAGGAGCCGGGGCATCTCGGGGGGTGCGGATTATCGTGGGGGGTTGTCGTGGAGCATGTGACGGCTGCACTGGGTGGAAGGGCGTCGGGGTCACGTAGGCCTCCCACAGCTGGACCTGATGGCTGCCAAGTGCCACTCAGGTTATGGGGACCCAAGTCACTGGGACGGAAAAGAGCTCCAGGCGTATCCAGAGAAAACGAAACAGCCGCTGCCGTGAGCACGGGGGCCGCAGGCAGGCGGTCGGCTCGGTCCTGGGCCCTGCGGGGACGGAGCTGGCTCTGCGCACTGCGCCCCAGGACCGCGGGGTGTGGCGAGTTTCTGCTCAGGGCCCTGCGCTGCGCTCTCAGGTGACGGTGAGGCTGTGGCCCGGGGTCTGGGAACCGAATGCCTGTCCCACCCCGTTCGTGGGCCCGGAGCAGCGCCGCCGGGGACCAGAGCCCACGGCACAGGCGTTTCCGGGGCAAAGGCCAGCCTTTTCCCAAGTCACGTCCAGGGACGGGGCTGTGTCTTTCCAGGGCACCGCTGGGTCCGCAGTGGCGTGTGTCCCTGTCGTGTGGGGGGCCCTGGGGGAGAGCCAGGGCCCCCGTAACCAGACGCCGCGCTCCGAACACACCGAGGGGACGTGCAGAGGCCGTCAGGGCCACTAGTGAGTTGACCCTGGAACGGGAAGACCGCCCTGGGTTTGCCGGGTGGCCCGGGGCGACCACAGGAGCCTTTAAACAGACAGAAGGGGGGTGTAACCCACCCGAAACCCACGCATGCTGTGACATGCCTTGAAGGCGGAGAGGGCCTCGCACCAAGGAGCTGGGGGCCTCGGTCCTGCAGCCGCGAGGGCCTGGACTCTGCCGAGGTGTGCTCAGGAGAGGGCCCTTCCCTGCCGTCTCCGTTACGGGGTGCAGCCTGGTGGCGTCTCGAAGGGAGGTCGTGTGACCCCGAGCGGGTCCCCCACATGGCGAGCCGATGCCTGGGCGCTGTTTCAGCTGCAGCCGTTGGGGTCACTTGTCATGCAGCGGTGGGCGACTGGTACAAATGAACTCGTTCACGAGGTGATCCCCACGGCCTAGTCCCCGCTTTCTGTGCCTTCTCGCTCTGTCTGCCTCTCTCTCCCCCTCCCGCTCTCTCTTTTGCCCTCTTTTCTCCTCTTCCTCCCTCCGCCCCCCCCCCCCCGAACCCTGCTTCCCTCTCCCAAGGCTTTAGCGGCATCACTGGTTCGGGGGAGGGGCCTGGGGCCGAGGACTCGGGGTCTCTGTGGGGTGCATGGAACCTCCCGGCCCCCAGATCGTGCTGCAGAAAGCGTGTAAGGTGCCTGGCTGTGTTTTCATTTCGAACAACAAACACTCTGGGGTGGAAGTGCACCCCTTGTTTTGCATAGGCTGCACTTACACTTAAGAATGCCCTTGTGTCCCCACAGGGATGGGGTAACCGGGCATCCAGTACTTTAATGGCTCGGCCTGGCTGCCCCGGTCCCGGCTTGCAAGCGGACGGAGAGGTTGTGAGAGCAGAGGGCAGCAGGGAGGGGCGGGGTCCTGGAGAGCGTGCTGAGTGACGCTTCTGGCTGCAGAGCCGTTCTCTAGGCCAGGGGTCTGCAAACTAGCGTTTGAGGGCCAAATCCCGCAGCCACCTGATTCTGTAAATAAAGTTTTATTGGCGCACGGCCACGCCCACTCATTTGCATATCACCCGTGACTGCTTTTGTGCTACCAGGACAGCGCTGAGTGGCTGCGCAGAGACTGCCGCCCAGCCTGCAGAGCCCGAACCACTGCTCTCTGGGCCTTTCCGGAAAGGCTGCTGGCCCCGCTGTGCGTTCGCAGGCCGCGGGAAAGCAGAGCGCGGGCTGCGAAGTGAGGGGCCGGCTGCAAAGTGAGGGGCCGACGGCGTCAGCCACGCCTGGGGCTTCCTGGCCCGGAGCTGCGGGCCAGGCCTGTGGGTGCGGAAGCCCTGGGCCGCTGGCCTGCAGCCCTCCTTGCCAGGACTCTGGCTCCGTGAGCTCTGGCCGATCGCCCGATGGCAGGGCGAAGGAAGGAGGCTGCGCCCTGCTCTGCCCCCGCCCACCTCCGTAGTTCGGGGTCTCCGGCAGAAAGTCCTGTGCCTCCAGGGGCCTCGTGTCATCTGCACACGCCTGTCTCGGTCGCCTCGCCTCCTTCTCTGCGTTCAGCATTTTCAAACACGGTTCTGCTCAGGGCGTGGATCGCCCTGCCACGTGGCCGTGGAGAGGTCCGGGGCACTGTCCCCAGCACCTTCCTGCGGGCGGCGGGACGCCGTCCCTTGGCCCTGCAGCCCAGGTGTCGGAGCCTCAGGACTGGAGGGAGAGGGCAGGCCCCAGAGCCCAGCCTGTCCGCTCCTCTGCTGGGCCGCCAGGCCCCCCCTGAGCCCGCCCCAGGGCCAGGGATGAGAGCACCCGTTTGTGAACTGGGCGGGTGCCGCCCCCAGGACCACCCTCGCTCCTGAGGCCAGGGGCAGCGTTTGTGGGTCCAAGGGCCTCCCGCCTCTGACGTCAACGCTTCCCTTCGGGGTTCCCGAGGACTCCCCGTCCTGCTGACACCAGTTGTAGCATTTGGGGTCCCCGGCAGCACTCACACTCCTGAGACCAGCTGCGGCGTTTGGGGGTCCAGGACCACCTGGAGGCTGAGCGGCCCGCCGAGGGACCCACAGCGCGCAGAAGGGGCCTTAGACTGGCGGTCAGGGTTTGCTCCATGGAGAAGACACGGACGTAAATCCGCCAGGGTGGGGCTGCTGGGGCGGAGCGCAGACCCCGCCGCCTTCCTCTCCCCTTGGGGCCAGGACGCCCTTCTCCCTTGGGGGCAGTGCCAGGCCGCGCACGTGGAGTATGGCCCCGCGGGGCGGGGGGGCTCACCCGAGTCTTGGCACCCTAGGTTTTCACTGGGGCTCGGGCACAGAGACCAGGCTGTCCACCCGCAGGGTCGACCTCGGCCGCCAGCCCCATGAGAGGTCAAGCACACCACCCAAAGCTCCCACCTTACCTTATGCTGTGAGACTGCTTGGTGGCCAGACCCGGAGGGACACACAAATGCAACTGTTGTCAGGCAGGGTGTCCCAGGTCCTGGAGACACTCCCCAGGAGCCAAGGGCGAAGGCCAGACCCCCCAGACCCTTCTCTCAGGTTAAATCCTGTAGGACCCAGTGACCCAGGGACCCTGCGGGCTTCACGCCAGGGTCTGGGGCTCTCGAGTGATGTCACTGCTGTTTGTGGTGCAGCCAAATCCGTTTCATGCACCCCGAAGGCATTCCGGGCGGACGGGTGGGGAAGGGGGACAGTGGCTTCTCCATTAATCAGCGGGGCTCCCTGGGGCAGACGGGACGTGGCCGCCAGCAGCCCGGTCACAGCCACTGCGTTTCCTGGGGGGACTCAGACACCTGGCCGGCGAGGAAGCCCGCCGGGGCTCCACCCCACGTCCTTGGGCAGGGACAGTGGCGCTGCTGGTCCCTCGCCGCCGCTGCTCCCCGTGGCCCTCGATGCGTTTCAGAAGGCCCTTTTCCAGCCCATTGTCATGGCCGCCGGCCCGGTGGGCCCTGGGCTGGCTCCGAGTTGCATTTTGGGAGCCTGTGCATTAGTTACGCTCCTCTGATCTCCTCATCTTCTACGCGCTTGCTTGTTTTCTTTCTTTCTTCTTCTTCTTTTTTTCCAAGCAGTTCCAAAAAAAGACAATTTGTGTGAAGGGAGTGAAAATTGAGTTTACTTACGATGGATCCAAACTTTGGCAAAGAATTCTAAATGAGGCTGCTGGCCTCTGAGGGGCTTCTGGTCGCGTCGTCCTAGGAAGAGCACCAGCCCAGCTGGCCGGCGTAGAGCCCGACCTTCACCCCGTCCCCCGGGTCCCCGATGTCCGCACCGCCCCTCCTCAGAGACCGGCAAGCCAGCGCGGTCTCAGGAACGTGGTCAAGTCAGCTTCCAGATCATGTGCATGTGGGAGGGAAGAAAGTCGGGCCCTCGGGAACTCCAGCCCACGACGCCCCTGGACACGCATCCGGGGCCGGAGCAGACGGGGCCGGGGCCACTGGGTCCCCTGCCCACCTGTGCTCAGGCTTCGGCGTTGACATGGCACCAGAGGGGCTGACAGGGAGGCAACAGGAAAGGGTGACTTGAGGGTGTCAGCCTCTGGACGCCAAGAGGCGCTGCCTCACCGAGTCTGCGAAGAGCAGAACAGCAGATGTGGTGGCCCTGGCTCCGGACATTTAAAAAAAAAGCAGCTCGGTCACCCTGACGAGATGCTGGCCGGTGGGGGTGGGCAGGTGCCTGGGCCTCCCCCAAGCCTGGGGCAGGAGGGGTCAGGCGAGGAAGGCCTGTCCAACTGGCCGCTGTGCAAGCTCGCCTCTGCATCCCCTGGCTTCCCCAGATTGGCCTGCGTGACCCGGTGCACGCCGGGCTCCTTGAGGACCAGAGGGAGGCCCTGCTGGGTGGCCTGTCCACACCCAGTGGGTGCTGAGCGCTCGGAAGACCTCAGGGCCCAGCGGAAATGGCTGGGGAGACCCTGGCTCATGCCCCTGCCATTCCCCCTGCTCCCTGGCAGAGATGGCCAGGCTGCGCCAGTGCCACCCGGAGCCACGGAGGGAACATTCCAGAAGCTGGACAGCCGTTCGGAGTGCCCCTCGGTTTCCTCTCCTGGGGTGTTCTGGCCCCCACAGTCCCTGTTCCCGAGAGCGTGCCCAGCCGCCCTGCCCCTGAGGCCCCGTCACACCGTGGAAGTCACGTGGGCCCATCGCAACCAGGCGGCCTCGTTAGCCCTCTGGGTGCTCCCACTGGGGCAGATGCTCCGGAAGAGAGCCGCGCAGGCGGGACTCCGTGGAAGTCAGTCCGTGGCCACTCCCGGGAGCGGGTTTGCCTCGTGAGAAGGAAGCAGCTAGAGGCTCTGAATGCCGATGACTTGAAGCTGCAGAAGATAAACAGGTGCGTGCGTGTCCGGAGCGTTAAGAGCCGCTCAGGACTTCCCACAGACAATGAAATTGAGGTGTGGCTTTTCTGTGTCCACAGTGGGCCGGAGCTAACGGTGGGCCCCAGTTGGAATGCGGATTTACCCGTTTTTATCAGAAACTCAAATGCTCGTGGCGTGGAGAACTCGTTCTTCTGTGGAGTGGGATGTCTTCTCCCCACGGGGGCTGGGTGGGCGTGGATCAGCCTGGTGGTGGGCGCGTGGCGGGTCCAGCAGCCCCCAGCGGGGCAGACCGGGACACCCGTTGTCCTAGGGACAGCCCTGCCAGCAAACGTGAGGGGTTGTCCCTTTCAGCGGCTCTGGGGGCCATGTTGAGTGACGAGTCCCTGCTGAATCTCGCCTGTGGCCTGAAATTCACAGGATTCCTGCGGGCCCAGGGTGGGGGTGGGGCGGAGCACATGTACCTGTGAGGGACTCACAACGGGCCTTGCACGGAAAGCCTATCGCAGGCATGGGCGAGTCTGGCCTGTGTAGAAAGATGAACAGTGTATCAGTGAGCTATTGCTGTGTAACAAAATGCCACGGATTCAGTGGCTTAAAACAACACGCATCCGTGATCTCACACTTTCTGTGGGTGGGGAGCCCAGGCCCGGCTCAGCTGGGCTCGGCACACGGTGACAGTCAGGATGTGGCCGGGCTGAGTCCCGCCTGGGGCCGGCTGGCGAAGGACGTACCCCCGAGCTTGAGGCCGTTCCAGCACGCAGTCCCTTGGAGGCTGCCTGACCCAGGGCTTCGTTCCTGCTGGCGCTGGGCTCTCGGTCCTGCATCCCTCTCCAAATGGTAGCCCAAGACACGGCAGCCAGAGAGAGCGTCCCCTAACAAGACGGGTGTTAGGGTCTTATGTAGGTTCACCCCGGAAGCGGCATCGCCTCCTGTGCCATCCCTGCTGGTTGGGAGTGCGTCGTGGCTGCCCCTGCTCTGGGGCAGTGGAGGACACGAGGCGTGGACTGTGGGAGGCAGGGGCCGTGGCCACTGCCCACCCCCGTGGCGAATCGCTCCATCTGGGGGTTTCGAGTAGGTGCTCACTTTTGCAGACACGGCACGACCGTGGGCCGGGTGCATCGACCTTGAACCCTCGCCTCTGGTCCTCACAACCGTCCGTCCGGTGAACCTGACCCTGTCATTGTCCCCATGTGACAGGGGAGAATACCGATTCTCAGAGAGGTTCAGTAACTCACCCAAGACCACACAGCAGGTATCTGGACCACAGAACCAGGCCTGAAGGTCCAGAGCAAGCTGCTGGCTGGGCGCTGGGCCCTGGGCGGCCGCTCTGCACCGGCCGAGCACCCTCGGCTAGGCTCGGCGCTCCCCGGTCGGACAGGCCCCGCCCCGTCTCATGGGCTGCGCATCCACTTCCCGGGGCCGCCACTTCTCTGGAGAGCGCTGCTGGCGGGCTGACCCGCTCTGCCTTGTCCCCGATCCGGGTCCTGCCTGTCCCCTCCCCTTGGAATACAAGCTCCATGAGGGCAGCCAACTGTAGACCCTCTCAGATAGTAGGCACTCGATAAATATTTGACGGACAACGAGTGAAGAACTGAATGAGTGAATGAGTGAGTGAGCCTCCTGTTCTGAACCCTGTGGGCGGGGCCTTGGGTTGTAAACAAGCCCGCCGGTCAGTTTGCCGGGGCGGCCACATGCCGGGGCCGAGAACGGTGGGAATCGATTCCCTCGCCGCTCTGGGGGCCGGAGGTCAAAAATCCAGATGTCCGCCGGGCTGGCTGGCTCCGGAGGCTCCGGGACGCGTCCGACCTTGCTCCTTCCAGCTCCGGGCGGCTGCCGGCAGCCCTCGGCCCAGTCAGGTGGACACACGGATTGCCTGTCACACCACCGCAGCCCAAATGACCTCAGGCCTCTTAATTCCATCCTCAGAGACCCTATTTCCAAACACGGCCACACTCTGGACGTGAATTCGGGGGGCACTACTCACCCCACTGGACTCTCCTGCGGGAGTCGGAGGCTGGGGAGGTCTGGGTCGTGGGGCAGCGGGCGTTGCCCTCCGCAGCCCCCCGCCGCTCCCCCAGCCGTCGCTTGCGAGCGAATGACTATGCAGGGACCGCAGGCTGTGGTCCTGCTGGCCCCATCTCCGGCCGCCGTCCAGGCCACGGCTGTGCATTTTGCCGCCTTGCAAAGCCGGCCCGGAGCGGGTACAGCTGCCGTGCAGAGACAGCTGCAGGCTGGGAGAAGGCGGCTGTGGTTCTGGGTGCAGCTCGTGTGGAGTGGACGCAGGACGCACGCAGTCCCAGCCCTGCAGGGACCCGAAGGTCAAAAGCGACGTCGCCACGCAGGAGCTCAGGCTGCAGCACCAGCGTCCTTCTCGGGGGTTTCACCCGGGCCGTGGGCTGGAGGGGAGCAGAAATGGGCCATTTCTCTGCGGGGTCGCAGTGTAGTGCCTTGTAACCTATGTGATGTACGAGCTAACTAACAGGTTTTTAACTTCAGAATTGGGGTGGATGTGGAAATATTGCAAAGATAAACTTCGGAGCAAGTTCCGCTTGAAATGGTGTGTTTTTAGCACCCGTTACTGGCTTCAGATCCTGAAGGGAAGAGTTAAGTAAATCAAAGAGACAGGTGCAGCTTTCCGACGAGACGGCCAAACTCCCACAAAACCCCTCTGTCCGGAGCGGACAGACACCGAGTGTGGTCTCAGGCAGCGCGATGAAAGGCCTCACTGTCAGCGCGCCGCCCGCTGAATGCGCGCTCTGTTCCACGGAGCCCTCGGCAAGCCCGTGTTTTCTCCCGCACGGGCAGGGTGCAGAATTGCCGCAGACTGCCGCGGAGAGGGGCGTCCACCGGGCCACGCCGGCGGCGTCCCGGTCCGCCAGCCGCACGCAGGCCAAGGAGAGGAGGCCAAGCGTCTGCCGGAGCAGGGTCCGGCCGCCTGCCCCGCCCCGCCCCGCCCCGGGGCAGGGTCTGGGATACCCCGGAGGGGCCACGGTCCAAGGGGATGGCCTCTGTTCGGGGGCTGGGGGTCCGGCCAGACTCGGGGCCAGCCTGGTCTGTCCGGCAGGGGCAGAGGGACGTGCTTAGACAGAGGCGGGGGCGGAAGAGTTCTCCCTCATTCCGACCCAGCCCCAAGCTGCGTGCCGGGGCAGAGAGAGCCCAGCCTCTCTCCTGAATTTGCAGAGGAGCCACAGGCCGCCCAGGAAGGCCACTCGCTCTGGCAGCCCCAAGTGGGGACTGCTGGTCAGCCCTGTGACCTGGCGCCGGGGAGTCAGGTTCTCTGCCTCGGTTTCCCATCCGCACACGAAGGGGACGACGGCCGCAGCCTGGCGACAGCACCTCTTGGCCACCAGTTCCAGGCGCTGCTCTGAGCACCAGACACGGTGCCGTGGTCCGTCCTCGGCGACCCCGCTGTGGTTCCCGTTTCACAGATGAGAAAACCGAGGCACGGAGATGGTACGCGAGTTCCCCACACCCCACAGCCGGGAGGCACCGGTGGGAGACGGGCTGGGGCGGGCAGGGCACAAGCGGGGGCCTGAAGGAAGAGGAGGGAGGTGCAGGGAGGGGGGAGGCGGAACCAGCGGAACAGCCCACAGCGGGCGGGGAAGGGCGGCTGTGCCAGGGCTCCCACCCCCCCCGCCCGGCGGGTTTCACTTGCTGAACATAAGCTCCAGGGTTCAGAAGCCGGCCGGCTGCTCTCTGCCTGTGCGTGGGCGGACAAGTCCCAGCTGTTTGGGGGGAGGCAGCTGCTCACCAGCTGATAATTTTCCTCTGCGGAAGTGTTCTCTGTTCATTTGCCCGGGGTTCCGTCCGACCTGCAGGTTTGAGTTCTCGGGGCAAGTAGGAAGGAGGGGCCAGGGTGGGGGAACAACAGACCACCTTTAGCAGCCGAGCCTCTGCTGTCTTAGCCGGGGGTGGGGGGGTTCAGGGAGCCAGAGCCAGGGCCGCTCGGGGGGCTGCCAGGCTGCAGGGTGGTAGGACCGGGTGGGGATGGAGGGGAGAGGATGAGGGGGGGAGCGACACAGACTGATTGCGGACCCCTGCTACATGGGCTGCATGGACACCTCGGCCCTCCCGGTCCGGAGCCCCCACCCCGGGCAGCATCCGGGGGCCTCTGGCTCATCGCTTGCCTCCCAGGACAGCTGCGTGTGACCCGTCGGAGACAGCGGGTGTGTCTCCGTTTTGCGGACGAGAATGCTGAGGCGAGGGCCACTGCCTCGTTCTCTGGGAGCTGGAAACGGCAGAGCGGTTCAGTGACTGGACAGAGGCAGGGTCAGGGGGTCTGGCGAGCCCGCTGCTCCGGCCTCCTCCTCCTCCTCCTCCGTGCGGACTGCAGGGCCCCTCGGCGCCCTCGCGGCAGCGTGGAGTCACACCTGGTCCCCCAAGTCACCAGGGCGGGAGGGAGAGAGGGCGACGGCGAAGCCGCCTCCTGCTGCGGGGTCCCCTCGCAGGGCCTCTCTGGACGTGGGTCAGTGGACGGCCGAACGAGGACCTCAAAAGGCTCGGGCCAGTGAGTGCTGGACACAGGACTGTCCCCACAGCCGCTGTCCCTCGGGGGTGAGCCTTCCCCCCGGCTCTCCCCGTGGGCGTCTCTGTGCCTCCCCCCCGACACTCACGGCACCGGGACCTGTGTCGGCTTGTCTTCCTCTGAGGTGGGGGTTGGGCCCGGGGGGCCGGGTGTAGGCGGGGAGGCCGCACAACCTGTCCCCCTGCCAGTCCTCTCCTGCCGGGAGCGCAGGAACTCTCTGTCCCTGGAGGTGACATAGAACTTGACCTACATCGTGGGGTTTGCGCAGATGATCTCATGGGTTTCTGGCAATGGCTGCTTGCGTCCGAGTCCCGCTTTCTTCTCCCTGTCGGTGAGCAGGGGACGTTAGGGGACCCTGCCCTCCCCACCCCTCTGTGCTTATTCTCAGCACCCCACACCGCGTGCAGGCTGCCGAGCGAGTCCCTGAGTCCCCTGCGAAGGCCCCCTTCCATCCCAGCCTCACTTATGCTCAGGGACCAGGGACCAGGGACCAGGGACCAGGGAGTGGAGATGCTGGTTGAGGACCTCCGGCTGCCCCGGTGCCCGGAGGTGGGCAGGGTCCTCACTGTGCTAGGCTGGGCCCGCCCCTCCCCCCTCCTGTGACCTGGGGTCTGCCCATCACAGGCTCGGAGGGCCACCGAGGTCGCCTTTCCTCCGCTCACACCCAGTGGCCCGGTGCCCTTTGCCCCCGTGGTGCCCCCGGACCAACACCGGCGCGCCTGCCACACCCCTCCACACTTCCTCCTCCTCCGGGAGGCCTGCTCTGAGCGCTCGCGCTGCTGGCTTGCCCTGCCTCAGTTTACCGTCTGACGTGTGAGGGCCCATGGCGCTTCCGCCCCACGGAGACCCTCTGAGCGGTCACCCCTGGGAGGGAACACGTCCCCCCAGCTTTTCTTTCTTTTTTTAAATATGTTTCTTTATTTTTTTAAAGATTTTATTTATTTGTTTTTAGACAGAGGGGAAGGGAGAAGGAAAGAGACAGAAACATCAGTGTGTGGTTGCCTCTCTCACACGCGCCCCCTACTGGGGACCTGGCCCGCAACCCAGGCACGTGCCCTGACTGGGAATCGAACTGGAGACCCTTTGGTTCACAGGCTGGTGCTCAATCCACTGAGCTACACCAGCCAGGGCAGCCCCCCGCCAGCCCCCGGCTTTTCTTGAGGGAAGGCCCCGGGGTTCTCGGCCAGCTTGCCCATCGGCCCTCCCCCCCCCATCGCCCCCGGCCGTCTCTGCAGACCCGGCAACCCGCGGTGCCCACGGCGGCCCTGCTTGTCCTTCCCAGAGGCAGCCCCTGCCTCACGGCCCTCTCTGCCCTTCTCGACCGGCTTACACACGCCTGGCACGGGCCGCGTTCCGCAAATACCAGCACAACCACAACGACAAAACCAACACGGACGTTTCCCGTGAAGAACCAAGGGCTGCAGCGGGTGCTATGGAAGCCGGCGACGTTCATTCTCCGAGCCCACTTTTCGGGGACGCGACCGTCCGTAATGGGCTGTATCCGACCAGGGAGGCCCCGAGTCCCAGGCGCCCGGACGTTCTCCGGCAGGACCGCGCATCGCTCAGCGTTGCGGGGGCAGCGGGACAGGGCGCAGCACCCGACGGATGCCCAGGAGGAGCACCGCCTCCCGGAGCCCGCTTCTCCCCGTGGCGGCAGCCTCACCTCCGCCAGCTCCGCCCGCTTCAGTTGTATTTTTGAGACCTCTCTCCAGAGCAAAGCACAGCTACTATTTTTGTGCTTTTCTTTCTTCTGCTCGGCTCGAGTAACAGCCGCTGCTCTCGGAGGGGAGCCGTGCGAACAGCGTGGGACGGCGCGTGGGAAACTTGGAGCTGCGCGCCCGATGGGCCACCTGCGTGGGGACAGTGTCTGCCGCGCCCCCCGCCCGGGTGGCACGCGTGTGCCCACTCCCCACTGTCCCGCAAACTTGTCCTCCTGCGGTGGCTTCGGCCGTCTCCGGTGACTGCAGGAGGGCTTCCTTGTGAACACCTTCTCGGCCGGCCAGCCCTGGCTGATCGCGGCCAAGGTCTGCAAGGAGCCACCTCTGTGGTGGCCAGGCTCATACGAGCCCAGCATCCCTGTTCTCAAGGGTCCGCCGGCACCATGTCTGCCTGCAGGACCCCTTCTCTCCCCACCGCCCGTAGAGCCCTGGCAGGTGTGGCTCAGTGGACTGAGTGCAGGTCTGCGAACGGAAGAGTCACCGGTTCGATTCCCAGTCAGGACACATGCCTGGGCTGTGAGCCAGGTCCCCAGTAGGGGGCGCGTGAGAGGCAACCACAGGTTGACACCTCTCTTTTTCTCTCTCCCTTCCCCTCTCTCTAAAAATAAATAAATATAGCCGTAAAAACAAAAACAAAAACGGCAGTAGACTCAGATTAAACCGGGCCTCGGTGAGCAACAGGCGGTGTCCCTCTGCTCTCAACCCTGCGGAGCTTTGAACCAATTCCTGCCGGGCCTGGTGCCGGTGCGGCCAGGTGGTGGCTCCGAGGTGGGGCCTACGTCTCGCCACCCGCTCCCGCCCCTGGCCACTCTCACGGGAGGCCCGGGCCGAGTCTCCACGGGGCTGCCGCGCCGACGCTGCCTCTTCAGGCCCCTCTGAGTGTCTTTGCCAGGTGACCCTGGTCGGGGGAGGGCACCAGACGGCAGGAGTCTCGTCCAGGCCCGGTTAACGCCGGGCTCTGCCAGGTCTGCTCCTGGGCCCCGGGGGATGTGGAGAAGGGACAGGGCGTGGCCCCGGCATGGGCCAGCTCATGCTGGGGGCCCGTCTCGGACTTTCGTCCCCGAGTGCAGAAGAGGCATTGGAGGCGCGGCCCAGGGTGCGTGGCCACACCTTGGGCACTGCCCAGAGAGGGCACAGACATGACATCGGAGGGACGGCAGCCGGGCCGAGGGCACTTCCTGGGTGCTGGACGGCCTGCCCCCTGTGCCGCTGCCGAAGGGCAGCCGGAAGGCCCGGAGCCCTGGGCGCAGCAGCGGGTGTGGTAGCGTCAGACACACAGAAGCGGGGCCGACGCCCCACTCCCGGGCCGAGAACATTCCCGCCCACGGGCTGCCCACCCTCCGCTCGTCAGCACCTCACTCCTCCGGAATACTTGCTGGGGCCCGTTGCCCGGGCAACCAGACGCCAGCGCCAGCCCATTGCCATCCTTCGGTTCCTCCCAGCACCTGAGACGCCTGTGGAGCAGCATCCTCGCGCCCACAGGCTCCCAGCTCCCAGGGGAAGGAGCCCGGCCCTGGGAGCGGAGTGGAGGGGCCCCGGGGCCGCCTGTGAGCGCTGCAGGGGGCTGCGTCTGCAGTGCTCCCCATGGCGTCCCCATGACGCCCTGCGGCGTGGATGCCTGTGTTTCCCCCATTTTGCAGGTGGGGAAGCTGAGGCTCAGGGAGGTTACGTGGACTGCCCAGGGTTACACAGTGCCAAGACTGGAAGGCAGGTGGCCGTCCCCAAGCCCTGGGGCCACCACCCCACTGTGCGGCTTCTCTGAGCCCCTTTTCCTTAGGGATGAAGTGGGTGGTTCCCACCTCCCCAGGCCCCGAGAGGTGCAGACCGTACGTGTGCCTGAGGGCCTCTGGAGTGCAGCCCTGGGGACGATCGGGGCTGGGGAGGTCGTTGCGGGGCCGTCCCGTGCCCTGGGGGATGTTCTGCAGGGTCCCTGGCCAGCACCCGCGCCCCCTTCCCTGGCTCTCCACGGTTAAAAGTGTCTCCAGACATTGTTCTGTGACCCCTGTCACGATCGGCCCAGGCGAGGAGCACAGGGGTCTAAATGCCCCGTGTGCGTGGTGAGGCCTCACTGAGACTCGGGGTCACTGTCCTCTGCCAGCCCTGGACCGCAGGGTCCTGACGGCTGTGCAAGGTGGGGAGGGGGCGTGGGTGAGCACCCACCCGGCCCAGTGTGGGGGTCCACTGTGGGGATTGTCCAGGAGGTGGAGCCACCCCTGTTTGAGTTAGGAAGGTCTCATTTTTGTTCTTCTTTTCCTCCTACATCCCTAGTCCCACAGTGGGTATCATCGGTCCCCTCGTCCTCAGCCTGGAGACCGCAAGCCCCCAAACCCTAGATTTTGGTCCAGGTCCCCTGTCGGCTCACTGGGTGCCCAGCCAGACCCCTGCCCTTGTGGGTCTCACGTTGGCATCACCCGGGCCGTGAGAGTACAGGGTGAGACCACTGTCCCTGTACGATGCAGGGGAAAGGGTCCGTCCAGAGGATGGCGTGGCTTTGCTGTGAGCTGGACCACAGCTGCAGTCGGGGCTAAGCTGCTAACCCCGCTCCGGTCCCAACGGGGTGAGGAGCCCGCTTTGGGGTGGGCTGGACCAGACGGCCGTTCCTTCCAGCCCGGAACCCTGAGATTCCCGGCGAGGCTGGTGAAGCCCCGCGGGGCAGCGAGGCGGATACACAGTCGGGATGTGCTCAGGCTCTGCCCGCGCACCCCAGTGGTGACCCGGCCGTGGGGGCGGCCATGTCACAGTGAGGGCACCCTCTCTGCTCTCTGCAGGTGCCGGCCCGCCTGCCCCGGCGCAGGCCGGAGCCACGGTGCCTGGCGCACTTGGGCTTGGGCCCCTCCCAGGCTCAGGCCCAGGTCCGAGACCAGCTCTCGTGGGCGTGAGAGGGCCGCCACTCCGGGGAAGAGCCGTAGCCAGAGGCGTCTCGTCGTTCTGGAGGGTTCCGTCTGTCGGACACAGCCAAGAGGGGGGAAGGAGACCTGACAAGGAGATGTCCCGCGTCGCCTGGGTGGGGTCCCGGAGGGCAGGGCACAGCCAGTGAGACCAGCTGCAGCGCCGAGTTCCGTTACGGACGAGGCAGCGGCGTTCCTGGTGGTGGGGACGGGCGCAGGGTGGTGACCGGGGTTCCCGCCGGGAACCGGGAGGACAGTGTGGTCACTCTGCTCTTCCTGGGTCTCTGCAGATCTGGAGTGCTCACGCGGCATGTTTATTTAGGCAAATGAACCAACAGGAGGTGGGACAGGAAGCGTCAGGACCCGGGGCGTGACCAGGGGGTGCGGGCGGACGCAGCAGAGGCTCCCAGGTCCCGGAGCCCCGGGTGAAGGGACGTCCCCGTCAGTGGGGGTGAGGGCGCCCACAAAGGGGCATGGGTCACAAGAGCCAGCCCTGTGCCAGGAAAGCGTCTCTGTCTCTGCCACCTGCACTCCCGAAGTCACATCCCGCTGGGCACGACTGAGGGACCCCTCTGTGACGTTAGTGTCACAGAGGCACGTGCCATCTGAGAAGGCGGGAAGGCCGGAGGCCCGGGCCAGCGGAGGGAACGCCCCCCGCCCGTGCCCAGGGCCGCTTCTCCGTCGCCTGGAATCTTCCCCGCGCCGGCGGCTTGCTGGTCCCGAGAGCAGATGCTCGGGAGACAGGCTGTCCACGGGCGTCCGGTGCTGGGGTTGCACGTGGGGTGCTTGTCGCTGCCCCAGCTCGGCTGGGGTGACCTGGCCACCTCGGGACACCTCTGAGGTCCTGGGTCACCCCAGAGACTCCAGGATGCAGACCCCAGACTCCTGCGAGAGCTCCGGCCCGGCCAGGGTTCTCACTGTCCCCGGCACCTGGACACAGCTGCCCCCTCGGGGGGACAGTGCCACCCAGGATGGAAGAGGGGTCTTTGTCTCCCCTCCTTGACAGTGATTTTTTTGTGAAGAAAATACACAGAAAGTATTAAATTGAATCTCAGTTCACTGAATCCTATTAAAGTGTTCTTGGGGAAAAATAAGATTTCAGTGAAAATTCAAAGGGAGAGGTGCGGGAAAGCGACAAACTAGAAAACAAGGTGAGACGGAGCGACGGCTCCCCATCTGGAAGCAGTCGGTGGGGGTGGGGGCTGGGGGTGCTTGTTCTTTACTTCAGGGTGCGGGCTAGGACCCTGCAGAGCTCGCCTTCCCACCGGGAGGGCCCAGCTCGCAAACACAGGCCGCAGGGCAGAGGCCAGAGGAGGCGGGGGTGGAGGGGGGCCTGCAGGTCGCAGCAGCGGCTCCTGACCTCGCTGTGGGAGGGGCTCTGTGGGGGGGGGGCATGGGCTGGCTGCTGGGGGAGGGGAGCTGCCTCCGTCGTCCCTCTGTCCCGACTTGCTCACCCACCCTCCCGACTTGTGGGTCTGAGCAAGGCCACCGACTTGTGAAAGGGCGACAGTGGACTCGAAGAGGAAAACAAACCGCACTCTCCAGCCCTTGCAGTCGGTCGGTTTTTCTGCAAAAGAGCTGGGCGGCGTGGAAATGAGGGGGTTTCTATGGCAACCAATGACAGCTCCGGATCCGTGAAAACTGAGGGAACTGTCCTGCGTGTGAAGTTAGAGGGGCCCGGGCCCAGGCTCAGGCGCTGCTGCTGCTTTGCCTGCGGGGACGCTTCCCCAGTCGCCGTGGGGGCCGGCGGGCGGGCTGGTGGGCGGCCTGAAAGCACCTGGTGGGGCCTGGTGGCGGGGGCGCGGGGGGATGAGGAGGCCTAGGCCTGCCACAGTGGGGGCGCCCTCTGGGCTGAGGCAGCGTACCAGCCCCAAGCAGCATCCCCGCCCGCTGAGGACTGCACCCGGCCAGGTACGACGCAGACGCTGGGAGAGCCGGAGGCCCTCCGCCGCCGACCTCCCTGCGGACACCGGGAGCTGCCCTGAGTGTGCTCCTGGGGGAGTCTCACGGCGACCTGGATTCCTGCACGCGGTGGCCATGGCCTTGGCCGGCAGAGCTGCGTGTGGGGCCATTAGCCTAATGAGCAGTTCCTGATTTCTGCAGCAAAGCACTTTCATCCCGATGGGAAACCGGGGCTTCGTTATTTGGGGGTCAGTCCTTTTTGGTAATCGGCGCTCCTGAATGTAGTTCGTTTCTTCGAACATCCGATGACCGGCGGAGACCAGGTCCGCCCGGAGGGGGGTCAGCGTGGCCTGCGGAGGGGGGCACACTCACACACGCACGCACGCACGTTCTCACACCGGCATACACGCACAGCCACTCTCACACACACACTCCCCGATGTACTCACACATGTGCCGACACACATGTGGCCACCTTCGCACACAGATGCACACACACTGACACGCACCTCACGGACACGCAGGTGCACTCACACATGGACACAGCACACGCCCAGCTCCACACGGACTCACCCTGACCACACTCTCCTCATTCACACACTCGTGCACGTGGACACTCAGGCTGGTGCTCTGACACACACATCCGCACAGTCTCACACTCGCACAGACAGGCAATCCTGACACACTCCCGTGCACACTCTCACTCAGTGACTCACACTCAGCCCCGGTGGATTTCCCTTTAAAGCCACGCCCCCTGAGAGGAAAGCCTCGGGCTCTTGCTCAGGTGGCTCTGAGCGGCTCTGCGGGCGGGCCCCGCACACGCGGAGCCCTTGCCCACACCTACCCGCCACAGCCACCGAAGTGCCGGGTTCCTGACAGCCCCCCGGGGTGTCGTTGGTGACAAGCGCTGACTGAATAGCTCCTGGAGCTGGTTCTCAGTCACCTGAGCTGGTGGGAGAGGCTGCGTGGGCCGAGTGACCACCCCTTCCGAATGGCTGTCCCCAAGGTCTGGGTGGCACATGGCAGTTCGTGAGTGCACCTGGAAGCTCGTGTTCCTGAGAGAGGCGGCCTGCTACCCACCTTTCTCCAGCCCCTGGGGAGGTGAGGGGCGGACGGGAGGGTTTCCAGCCACCCGTGGGCAGGTGGACAGGGAAGCGCAAGCACCCACAGGCGGCGTACCTGGGCAGAGCTGGCAGGTCCATGAACTTGCTGCGGATCCACAGCAAGGCAAGATCCCCAAGGCGGCCCAAACTGGGAAGGTTCCCCAGGAAGGAGTGAGGTCACAGCTGCTTTGAAACGTGCCTATTGGACTGATACCAAGAGTCAGAGGAGGAGGGGTTTGCAAGGCACACAGCCCCGGGTGGGGGCGGGGTCAGGACCTGCTGGCCTTGTGCCCCACGCAGTGTGGTCGGGTCCATCCTCACTGAGAGTGCACACCTGTCCCTCCAGAACTCAGCAGAGGCGGCTGCGGGCTGAGGGTGACTGCTGTGACCCCGGGGAACTTGCCGGTCCCGATGGCCCTGCCCTGCCCTCCCATGTCCTTGCTGCCTGTTTTATTCTGGGCGTTTTTAGCAAAACAGGGTCTGGGAGGTCGGCTTGTGGGCCGACCGCTGGGGGCGTGGAACTGGGTTTCCGCCCGTGCGGCGGGCGGGGTTATCCGCGCTCCCGCCCGACGTGGAGGGCTCCTGGGAGAGACGATACTCTTGACTGCACGCGGGAGCCAGCTCTCGGGGACACGTGCTGTCCGGACTTTTTTTTTTTTTTTTTTTTAAGCTGATTAGTAGATCCCCGGATGGGCCTTTGAAGTCCGCTAAGGCAGGGTTTCGGTTTCCCTTTTGAGGGTGGGATGAGTGCCTGCCATCGGGAAGAGCAGGTCCTCCGCCTGGGGGCGGGGCGCGGGGGGCGGCGTCCCGCAGGCCCCCCGCACTGACGTGCTGACGTGCCTCTGTCTCTCCCGCGCAGCTCCCTGTCCATCCGCTGGCCGGGCCGCTCCCTGGGAAGCCAGGCTTGGATACTCATAGCCATGTGTCAGCTCGCTGTCGACCTGCCCGCCTGTGAGGCCCTGGGCCCCAGCCCCGAGTTCCGGCTGCTGCCTCGGCTCTCGCACCGGCCGCCCCGCCTGTGGAGTTTCAAGAGCGGACAGCCGGCCCGGATCCCCGCGCCCGTGTGGAGCCCGCGCCCGGCCCGCGTGGAGCGCAGCCACGGGCAGATGCAAAGTCCCCGTGCCAAACGGGCGCACAGACCCCGGGACCAGGTGGCCGCCCTGGTGCCCAAAGGCGGGCTCGCCAAGCCCCCAGCTGCCGCCAAACCCAGCCCTTCCCTGGGCGCCTCCCCCTCGGCCTCGTCCCCCGCGGTGGGCGGCGGGGCCCCCACGGACCAGCAGGCCCTTCTGAGGCGGGCGAAGAGGCAGCTGCAGGCGGCCGGTTTCAACAGCTTCGACTTCCGAGGTGGCAGACCCACCACGGAGACCGAGTTCATCGCCTGGGGACCCACGGGCGAGGAGGAGGTCCTGGAGTCCAACACCTTCCTCCACGGCCCCACCACCTTCTCCAGCTTCCAAACGCGGAAGACGACTGTGGCCGCCACCACCACGGCCACCACGGCCGCCACCTCCGTGACGCTGCAGACTAAGGGGGTCACCGCGCCCCTGGCCCCCGGGCACAGGGTCCCAGGCGGGGTTAGCACAACGCAGCCTTCCACCAGCCCCAGCAAAGACCGCGGCGCAGACCCGAAGCCCCCACGGATCCTGGGAGAGACCTCAGGTACATGCCCTCCTTTCTGTTTGGGGTTCGCTCGGGGAGAGGGGCTTCCTGGGCGCCTGGCTGGGGACGGATGCTGAGCTTTGCCCTGGGAGATGCTTCTTGGTGGCAGGACCTAAACCAGGTGAAGGGCCAGGAGTCATGCGTGGGATCTCCGGGAGGGATGGGCGCTGTGTGTCGGTGAGCTGGCGCACGCGCGCCCTGGCAGGCGTGGGCCACGCCCCCGGAGGCGGAGCCAGGCCGCCGTGGCTGGCGGACAGGCAAGGCCTGGAGGGGGTGCTGTGCCCGCCCTGTGGTGTGGGGGCTACTGAGCCCGGCCAGAATGCTGGAGTTCCATGTCCCGGGCCAGCGCGGGGGCAGCTGTGGGCGCAGCCAGTGTCGTCAGGAGCGTGTGGAGTCTTCGGGTGCCCTCCCGAGTGTGGCTCCGCGGGTGGCTGCTGCCTGGGGGGCCCCGAGGCAGGAATTGCTTCAGGCGGACGGGGAGGCGGAGGCCGGAGGGAAGGAGGAGCGGCCTGCGCTCCTCACTGGGGCCACAGGGAGAGATGCGGGCCTGGGGGTGTCGTTTCCGTGGGGGTTCGGAGGAGGGAGGTCAGGACAAACGGCTCCGGTCCTTCTTTCTCGGCCGCTTAGGTGCGTGTGGACAGTTCCACTCCTTGGCTCTGGTCTGTCTCCTGCAACGTCCTTCGGTTTTCCTTCTCTCCCGGCACCGCGTCCTCCCCCCACCGCCGCAGGAGGAGGGGCTCTTGGACCCCCCCCCCGCCTCTGCCGCCAGAGCCCCCAGCCTGCGCCCCACACCATGAGGGGCTGAGGAGAGCCCAGAGCAGGGGGCCTCGGGGTGCCCGCCCGCCCCCAGCTTCCTTTGTCTCTGAGTGGGCTGCGGCTCCAGCTTGCAGGTGGGATCCCGGCGAGCCCGCCCCGGAGAAGCGGCGGGACTTGCTGACTGAGGATGGGCCCAGGGGACTGGGTAGTGATGCGGTTTCCAGGCCATCAACCCCCGGGGCTGGGGGCACCAGGCAGCCTCTGCCACCCCCGCCGACTCGTTTCTGCCCAGCCAGAGGTTCGGGCCCCGTGGGCCCCGGGCGGTCCTCGTCACCCCCAGGGGAAGGAGAGGATGGCTCTCAGGGTCCGCCCGCAGCGCTGTTCCCTCTGCCTGGACCGCTGGCTGGGTTCTGACATCCTGGCCGGCAGGCAGGTGTGGCTGGGAGGTGCACGGGTTCCGTGGAGGGGGCGGCTTGGCCCCGTGGCCTACTTTCTCCTTTTGCCAGGACGGGGGGGGGGGGGGGGGGGATGTGTGCTTCTCCTCCCGGGCACCTCTTCCCTAGGGAGAGGCACTTCCATGAAAACGAGCCCCGGCTCTGGGACAGGGAGCTCGGGCGCGCCCCGGGAGCGGGAGCGGGGCGAGTCTGCGGGGCCCAGCGCAGCCCGACCCCCGTCTGGAAGCCACGGCCGCAGGGGACCCGAGGGCAGCGCGCAAGGCGCTTGCCGCTGCCTCAGCAAACTCCTTGGCCGTGGCGATGATGGGCTGGAGCGCCGCCTTCTTGCTGCGGCCGCCTCCGCCCACGCCGCTGACTGTGGAGACATGGACGAGGAAACAAGCGCCCATTTATCCCAAATTACATTCGCCACTACGGAGTTAAACGCCGGGGACAGCGTTATAAGCTTCGCAAATTAATTCGCAGTACGTTGGATGTCTCTCGTCCAACGCGACAGATGCTTATCTTGGAAAAGAGTTATGGTTCTTCATAATGTAATCTGGTGCTGGATTGATTTGTTTAGCAAAACAGATTGAAAGGGGGGTCAATGTGTGTATTCTAATGCAGGGAGATGTTAATCCTGGGGAGTGACGCTGGGGGCCCGGAAGGGACAGCGGCTTCCAGGCCGAGGGGAGGAAAGACAGGAAATGCGGGACGACTCCGCCCACTGGTGACCACTGCTGGGCTCACACAGGGGCACTGAGGGCCCATGCAGGCACCCCGGGGACCTCCAGGGCCTTTGGGCCGCGTAGCTCCGCGCCCCTCATTCTTTGTGGAGCGGACTGCTACTCACACACCTTAGGGAGAATTTGAGGGGCGGGGGCGGGTGTCTCAGGGATCGCAGGGCTGCGAGTGTG